>VYZX01024653.1:0-19762 GCA_013401335.1 Brachypteracias leptosomus
CACTATTTCTGATACAAGCCATGGTGCTACTGGCCTCCTTGGCCACCTGTGCATGCTACTGGCTCATATTCAGCTGGCCATCAGCCAGAAACCCCAGGTCCTTATCCTCTGGGCAGCTTTCCAGCCACACTTCCCCAAGCCTGTAGCATTGCATGGGGTTGTTGTGACTCAAGGACTTGGCACTTGGCTTTGTTGAATATCATCCCATTGGCATCGGACCATCACTCANATCGGCCCATCAATCCAGCCTGTCCAGATCCCCTTGTAGACTCTCCTTACCTTCAAGCAGATGGACACACTTGCACAATTGGGTGTCATCTGTAAATTTAGTGAGGGTGCCCTCTATCCCCTTGTCCAGATCATTGATAAAGATATTAAACAGAACTGGCCCCAATACTGAGCCCTGAGGAACACCACTTGGGACTGGCTGCCAGATGGATTTAGCTCCATTCACCACCATTCTTTGGGTCTGGCCATCTAGCCAGTTTTTGAAGTGTATGCCCATCCAAGCCATGAGCAGCCAGTTTCTCAAGGAGAATGTTTTGGGAAACATTATCAAAAGTTTACTAAAGTCCAGGTAAACAACATCCACAGCCCTTCTCTCATCCACTGAACTTGTTACCTTGTCATAGAAGATCAGGTTAGTCAAGCAGGACTTACCTCTCATAAACCCATGCTGACTGGGCCTTATCGCCTGGTTGTACTGTACATACTGTGTGATGGAACCCAAGATGATCTGGTCCATAACCTTCCCTGGCACCAAGGTCAGAGTAACAGGCTTGTAGTTCCCTGGATCCTCCTTCTGGTCCTTCTTGTAGGTGGGTGTCACATTTGCTAACCTCCAGTCAATTGGGACTTCCCCAGTTAGCCAGAACTGCTGATGAATGATGGAAAGTGGCTTGATGTGTACTCCTGTCAGCATCCTTGATACCCTTGGGTGGATCTCATCCAGTTCCGTAGACCTGTGTGTGTAGTAGGTCATTGACCATTTCCTCTTGGATTCTGAGGGCTTCATTCTGCTCCCCATCCCTGTCATCCAGCTCAGGGGCCTGGGCACACAAAGACAAACTGTTTTACTACTAAAGACTGAGGCAAAGAAGGCATTCAGTACTTCAGACCTCCCCCTTCTTCCATAGGCCACAGACTATGCTTTTCTTCTTGAGTTCCAGCCAAAGCTTTCTGTTCAGTCAGGCCTGTCCTCTTCACTGTCAGCTTGTCTTACAGCACACTGAGATGTCCTGCTCCTGCGTCTTAAAGATTTCCCTTTTGAGGAATGTCCAACCTTCCTGGACTCCTTTGCCCTTCAGGACTGCCTCCCATAGGAGGTCTCAGACTATGGTAGAGTACTGCTTCATTCTTGCTATGTTGGCTTCTTTCAACACCATATGGGCCATTCCATTCTATGGTTGGGCAAAGTGGATTAAAAGGCAGGATGAATTCCTCTTAATTTTCAGGTAAATTTACCTTAACAGGTAAATTCAAAGCCCATTAAATCTTTGGCTATCTAATCTGACATACTCAGAACAGGCTCATTTTTCAGGGAGTGCTGAACATCTTCATTCAAGAACTTTCTGTTGTTATTCAAATTTATGTGGATAAACTTGTAGTTAATAATTTGTAAAATAATCCCCTTACAACATTGTCTGGCATGCTGTGTAAACTGATTTTATAAAAGGGGCTAAATGCCCAGAATGAGCAACACAGGAGCAATCCACTGAATTGAAAAGAGAGAACTGGTAAAAGCTATATGAGTGAGAAAAGATGATTTTATGTAAAAGTCCATGCCTCAGGTCTCTGAGACAACTATAAAGTCTGTACTAGGGAATTCCTCATTAGAATGACTCCACAGAGGGATGTGGGACATACGTTTCCATGCCCTGTTTGAATGTGAAATGCTCAACNGCTGGTGGCTCTGGAGCTAGATGCAGTACTCCAGGTCGGGTCTCAGGACAGTGGAGTACAGTGGGAGAATCACCTCCCTCGATCTGCTGGTCATGCTTCTTTTGATGCAGCCCAGGATATGGCTGGCTTTCTGTCTCTCTCTACTTGTAAGGGACTCAACACACTGGCCTCATTGGTGTCGAGTACAGGAGAATGATAGGACTCCCCTAGTCCTGCTGACCACACTATTTCTGATACAAGCCATGGTGCTACTGGCCTCCTTGGCCACCTGTGCATGCTACTGGCTCATATTCAGCTGGCCATCAGCCAGAAACCCCAGGTCCTTATCCTCTGGGCAGCTTTCCAGCCACACTTCCCCAAGCCTGTAGCATTGCATGGGGTTGTTGTGACTCAAGGACTTGGCACTTGGCTTTGTTGAATATCATCCCATTGGCATCGGCCCATCAATCCAGCCTGTCCAGATCCCCTTGTAGACTCTCCTTACCTTCAAGCAGATGGACACACTTGCACAATTGGGTGTCATCTGTAAATTTAGTGAGGGTGCCCTCTATCCCCTTGTCCAGATCATTGATAAAGATATTAAACAGAACTGGCCCCAATACTGAGCCCTGAGGAACACCACTTGGGACTGGCTGCCAGATGGATTTAGCTCCATTCACCACCATTCTTTGGGTCTGGCCATCTAGCCAGTTTTTGAAGTGTATGCCCATCCAAGCCATGAGCAGCCAGTTTCTCAAGGAGAATGTTTTGGGAAACATTATCAAAAGTTTACTAAAGTCCAGGTAAACAACATCCACAGCCCTTCTCTCATCCACTGAACTTGTTACCTTGTCATAGAAGATCAGGTTAGTCAAGCAGGACTTACCTCTCATAAACCCATGCTGACTGGGCCTTATCGCCTGGTTGTACTGTACATACTGTCTGATGGAACCGAAGATGATCTGGTCCATAACCTTCCCTGGCACCGAGGTCAGACTGACAGGCCTGTAGNAACAGGCTTGTAGTTCCCTGGATCCTCCTTCTGGTCCTTCTTGTAGGTGGGTGTCACATTTGCTAACCTCCAGTCAATTGGGACTTCCCCAGTTAGCCAGAACTGCTGATGAATGATGGAAAGTGGCTTGATGTGTACTCCTGTCAGCATCCTTGATACCCTTGGGTGGATCTCATCCAGTTCCGTAGACCTGTGTGTGTAGTAGGTCATTGACCATTTCCTCTTGGATTCTGAGGGCTTCATTCTGCTCCCCATCCCTGTCATCCAGCTCAGGGGCCTGGGCACACAAAGACAAACTGTTTTACTACTAAAGACTGAGGCAAAGAAGGCATTCAGTACTTCAGACCTCCCCCTTCTTCCATAGGCCACAGACTATGCTTTTCTTCTTGAGTTCCAGCCAAAGCTTTCTGTTCAGTCAGGCCTGTCCTCTTCACTGTCAGCTTGTCTTACAGCACACTGAGATGTCCTGCTCCTGCGTCTTAAAGATTTCCCTTTTGAGGAATGTCCAACCTTCCTGGACTCCTTTGCCCTTCAGGACTGCCTCCCATAGGAGGTCTCAGACTATGGTAGAGTACTGCTTCATTCTTGCTATGTTGGCTTCTTTCAACACCATATGGGCCATTCCATTCTATGGTTGGGCAAAGTGGATTAAAAGGCAGGATGAATTCCTCTTAATTTTCAGGTAAATTTACCTTAACAGGTAAATTCAAAGCCCATTAAATCTTTGGCTATCTAATCTGACATACTCAGAACAGGCTCATTTTTCAGGGAGTGCTGAACATCTTCATTCAAGAACTTTCTGTTGTTATTCAAATTTATGTGGATAAACTTGTAGTTAATAATTTGTAAAATAATCCCCTTACAACATTGTCTGGCATGCTGTGTAAACTGATTTTATAAAAGGGGCTAAATGCCCAGAATGAGCAACACAGGAGCAATCCACTGAATTGAAAAGAGAGAACTGGTAAAAGCTATATGAGTGAGAAAAGATGATTTTATGTAAAAGTCCATGCCTCAGGTCTCTGAGACAACTATAAAGTCTGTACTAGGGAATTCCTCATTAGAATGACTCCACAGAGGGATGTGGGACATACGTTTCCATGCCCTGTTTGAATGTGAAATGCTCAACACAGCAGTGTAGTCACTGATTCCTTGGTTTCAGCGAGTTACATTCCAAGAATTAATTCCAGGAATTTTCCACAACAGAACTTGAGATAATAAATGCAGGCAGAAAACAAAAATTGTTAGCCATTTGTAGGGTTTTCCATTGAGGAAAAAAAAGTTCAGGTTTATTGAACAAAAAAAAAAGCAATATGAATAACCTACTTTGCCTTAAAAGCCAGTCTCCTATTCATGCTTTTGGAGTATAGTGGATTAAGAGAATGGGAATTAAAAATAAGAAACTACAGCTTGTTGTTTGTAACAGTCAAAGATTCCATTAAAAAAGAGCTAGAAACTTGGCATATTTTTATATTCAACTGTATAGGATTATAAAAACATAAACATAAATACTTCCCTAGTGTTTTCCACCTGTACCTGCAAATTCCATTTTTGCTGATATGTAACTCAGCTGATGATTTATAATAGTGTGTTGTTGTAAACATAAATAGTAAAAAAAGTCTAGAAATTTGTAAGAGAAGTATATTCTATGAAGGATTACTCTATCTCACTTCTTCAGGTAAAGAATGGATTATGTCTTTCGGCTTTGATAAACTTGAAAAAGAGGTAAATATTTTGATATAACAAAAAGAACTATGCAGAAACCATTAATCTATTATGACATAAATCCTCAATGAATCTAGATTTAAAATCTAAGATGAAGCTCAGAAAAATTTATCATTTTTGATAGGAAACCATTCATTTAATACAGTTATATTCAATATATGGCTTTGAGGTATAAGCTCGCCTTTAGTATATATACACTTTCCTGATGAACAGAATCCCATTACAGTTTTCCCCTTGCCCCTTTAGAAATGCACTTCATTATCTGAAGTACACATATTCCTTCAGTCTAAGGGACAGCATTTTATGCAGAAGGTGTGGATGTCAACCAAGGACAAAAAGCTGACTTCATTAGAAATTTTCTCCTGGCTCTTTCAGAAAATGTTCATGTTCTCTGAAAGTCCTTTCAGACCTTCTAGGAAAATGTCTTTTTTTTTTTAATATCCTTTTGATCACATTAGGTGTTCAGAAATCATCATTACAACTGCAGTGTGAGATAGGTAGACAACATAATGAGCGAGATTACATGATAGTGCATCTGCTATATCTAAGAGTCTGTCAGTGTTTCCACAGGTGTTCTGTGGTGTATCCACTGACACACTGATGTGTCACTGAAAAACACATCACTTCAGGCCCCCAGAGTCACCTTAGCATATGCAACAAGCACAGTGCATCACCTAAGGAACTGAGAGAAAATGTTCTTGGAGCAACTCTGTTGTAGTTTAAGCTGTCAGAACTCATGGTGGAGTTTATTTCTGGAGACATGATCTATAATACTCCCCAAAATATAAAGAAATACATGCTTATTATGTAAAACTGGAATATATTGTAAAAAGGTATGACTTTAAATAAAGATTTTTTACTCTTACTTAACAATGGGTTTACTAAGTTAATTTAAATGCAAAATTTCCAACTTTTTTTTCTTACTCATGGGAATAATCCAAAAGAAATGAATGCAAACAACTTTGTCAATTTTTTACTATAATGAAGCATTTAAATACACTGAAGCCTAGAAAAAAGTGGTTAAGTATCCCATACACTGTGTTGTATCAAAAAGAATAATCAAGATCTAGTAAAACTGAGCTACACCACAAATAAGCAGAGCTTGGTGACTTCAATAAAAGGTTTGCTTAAGTAAATATTTGAAGGGCAGATTTCTCTTCCCTGAATATACAATTAGAAAGCATTTGGATACCTGTCCATGGCACCCAATAAACCCATAAGATTGTTGTATAAAATAATTTGAAATAAGATTTATTTATATATTTCTTAAATAATTATTTTTATAGTTATACCTTTATAACTTTATATAAATATATTACTCCCCTCTTGATATAAATGTGAAAAAAAGATATGATCAGAGCTACTTAGCACTGGTAGCAGAACATGAAGTGAAATCAGGGTCTCCAGCAGGGCAGTTCAGTGCTCTCAACAGAGTGGAGCTCAGATTAAAATTTGTATTTCTTCTATGCAGTTGTCATCTCCTCCATTGCTTTACTACTGTTACAATCACAGTGAGTTGGCAGGAGGGTGTCAAAAAATAAAAGAATTTTGTCCTTTTAAAAAATTTTTTAACCAGAATCTCTGTGCTTTTGATGTGATGGAAAATAAACTGAGAACGTTGCTTTTTGTCTTTAACTGTGTTCAATAGTTACAATTTGGTGTTTGGAAAATCAAAATGTCTCCTTCCCAACCCAAAAACTGTATCTTTTGAACATAACTTCCCTGGACTCAGGGAAAAGAATTAGTATTGATAATGGCCAATATTGAAAGAAACGATTCCTTTGACTAGGAATTATGCAAATTTCTCTTTGGAGAGTTTAAAATACAGTTTATAATTGTCTCTTTATTCTCTGAGTATTCAAATTCTGAATCTCTTCAGGTAAAAGGCAGCTTCTTTTCACTCTTTACCATCATTGCAAACTCAACATGGTGAATCAAAGAGAAACTTCAGATACTAACTTTGTTCACAGATATCAAGTTTTTGATCACAAGTTTGTTTTTTACTGTGCCAATGAATTCTGGTTCATATACATTTTGCTTTTTAAAAATTTTTAATTTTCTTTTAAAAAAAATTTATGTTAAGCAGACCAAGCAGTTGAGGTAAAATTAACCCATATATAAACAATAGATTTACACATCTCTGCATTAGCCCTGAAATCCATTAATGTTTTCCTGCAACCACTATAGCAATATTTCTCAGTTTTTGTTCCTTCTTTCTCTACATTTTATATAAGGCAGAAAACGACAGTTGTGTCTGATGAATATAAATACTGTGCAGCTTTGTGTGCTGCAAATTAAATGTTGTTTAGCTTTGAAAGAATTTGAGTGGGTTAGGGTGAAGGAACCTGTAAGAGTCTTTAAACAAATCTAAACCAGCTGACTTGCTACAGTACTATAAAACAGGTAATGTATACTCCTGAAGAGTACAGCAATCGTGTTTCATTAATAGCAAGCAGAAAGGAAGGGAGGATAATGATTTCACTTGGCTGTGATTCAGGAAAACATTAAAATCTCAAGTTCCCTCTCCTGAAAGCTGGTGCATGCAGACCAGGGGTCTATGGATCTAGGACAAGTTATAAGATAAGGAGGATTTTGATAATATTTTAATGTAAAGAGTTGTTAAGTTTGTCATCTTCTTTAAATATGGGGTCAATGTGTTGCAATGGTGGGCTTTGTAGTTCTTGTGTCTTCTGTGACATGTACCTGTGTTATTGTAAAGCCATAACGGACTGCAAAATAAAACATTAATAAGCAGAGTTTTAAGTAAATTTTTTTAAAACTACTCTTTTAAAATAAAAATATGTGGGTTGTGCTTGTTTAATTTTCTGACAATTTCTGTTATACTTTGAATATAATTAAACTGAATTTTTAAATCTTTGAATCAAAACTGGTAAATATACCTCTAAATGGCAACAGGATTTTGCTCTACCAGAGTAATTTGAGCAGTGTACTTCACAATCGCTTAACATCACAACATTCATACAGGTTAGAAAATAACTGTTAAGTCCATTTTACATGTTGGGGAGCTCAGATGTAGGTTAAAGGTTCTTTTATTCTCATAGAAAGAGTTTATTGAAGAACCCACTCTTACTCTCCTAACTCTTGCCTCAAGCTCTGACCCTTCCTCTTCCCTTTTACCTAGTGAGCACACATTTGCCTCTCACTGTTTTTTTCCCTACTTTTTTCTCTTTCTCAACTTTTACAAAGTACTGATCCCAAGATACCTATATCCATCCATGTGCCAGCAACTTAAAAGAAAAAAAAGCCTTCTTACAGAACTGTATGTTGTACCCAATTCAACATAGCACTTAAGCAGGCACTTACATTTAATCAAGTGCTTGGGCATACCATGGGAATTTAGGGTGTCAATTGCTGAGCACACAAAATCCCTACTTATGTAGCTAAGTAACACTTTCCTAGTGAGCAATTTCTTCCTGAAGATGCTCATCTGAGGCTGAGGAGGATGTCTGAAGGTGAACATTTGGAGATAGACCTGCAATCTTATTTATAAATTGGCTTGCAAGGTAATAAAAAGATGCAGTTGTGAGATTATAGCTTTAAAATATTCTTATTTATGCAGATTTTTTATAACAGTATAATTTCTTCGGAACCTTCTAATCATTTTTTAGTGATGTAGTGGGTTAACCATTCCTTGCTGCTAGGTGCCCACCCAACTGCTCTCTCACACCTCATCAGGACAAGGAGAGAAAATAAAAAGAAAATACTCATCAGTTGAAATAAGTTGAAATAAATGCAGACAGATGGGTAGATGAAGGGGAAGCAGTGGATGTTGTCTACCTTGACTTCAGAAAGGGTTTTGACACTGTCCCGCATAACATCCTCATAGGGAAGCCCAGAAAGTGTGAGTAGATGGGTGGACAGTGAGGTGGATTGAGAACTGGTTAAACAATAGAGCTCAGAGGTTGTGATGGGCAGTGCAGAATTCATTTGGAGGCTTGTGACTGGTGATGCTCTCCATGGGTCAGTACTGAGTCCAATCTTGTTCAGCATATTCATCAATGACCTGGATGAAGGGACAGGGTCTACCTTCAGCAATTTGGCTGATGATATGAGACTGGGAGGAGTGGCTGATATACCAGAAATCTGTGCTGCCATTCAGCAAGACCTAGACAGGCTGGAGAGTTGGGCAGAGGGAAACCTAATGAACTTCAACAAGGGCAAGTGTAGAGTCCTGCACCTGGAGAGGAATAACCCCATGCACTAGTACAGGTCAGGAGTTGACCTGCAGGAAAGCAGCTCCGTGGAGAAGGACCTGGGAGTCCTGGTGGACAAGTTAACCCTGAGACAGCAATGTGCCCTTGTGGCCATGAAGTCCAATGGTGAACAGCAGGTCAAGGGAGGTTCTCCTCCCCATCTACTCTGTCCTAGTGAGGCCACCTCTGGAGTACTGTGTCCAGTTCTGGCTTCTTTACTTTGAGGGTAATGGAGCATTGGAACAGGTTGCACAAAGAGGTCATTGAATTTCTTTTTCTGGAGACTTTCAAAATCCACCTGTATGCATTCCTATGCACCGTGATCTAAGCAAACCTGCTTTAGCAGGTGTGTTGGACTAGGTGATCTCCAGAGGTCCCTTCCAACCTCTACCATTTTGTGATTCTGTGATATTACTTACCAATTACCATCACGGAGTAATTGTCAATTGACAATTAAATGGAATAGGATAATGAGAAATAAGAACATTCTTAAAACACTTTCCCCTCATCTTTCTTCCTTCTTCCTGGGCTCAACTGCACTTCCAACTTCTCTACCTCCTGTCCCCAGGTGGTGCAGAGGGACATAGAATGAGAGTTGCTGTCAGTTCAGCTGTGTCTTCTGTTTCCTCATGCACTCCCTCTGCTCCAATGTGCTGTCCTTCACATGGGAGACAGTCCTTCAGGAACTTTGTGGGTCCTTCCTGTGGGTTTCAGTTCTTATTGCTCCAGTGTGGGTCTTTTCCATAGTTGCGTTTTTCAGGAACAGATTGCTCTAGTGTGGGGGCCACGGGTCCTTGTCAGAAAACCTGATCCTGTATGTGCTCCTCTTTACAGGGCCACAGGTCCTGCCAGGAGTCCACTCTAGTGTGAGCTCATCTTCACAGGCTGGAGTTTTCTTCAGGCTATGTCCACCTGTTATAGTGTGAGGTCTTCCAGAGCTGCACTTGGAAAGTGGCTCCACTGTGGTCCTCCATGGGCTGCAGGGAGACAATCTGGGTCTTGGTTGTCTTGTTTGTCAACCCTGGTCTTCCCAAGGGGCTGAATATGTGTTCTGATGCCTGAAGCATTTCCTCCTCCTTCACTGACCTTGGTGTCTGTAGAGCAGTTTCTCTCCTGTATTGTCAGCCCTCTCACCCAGCTGCTATTGTGCAGCAGTTTTTACTCTTTCATAAATATGTTATCACAGAAATGTTACCAGTGTGCTAACAGGCTTAGATTTGGGCATAGGTGGGTCTGTCTGTCTGACATTGACTCCATCATGGGGACAGCTTCTGATCTCTTCTCACAGATGCCATCCCTGTAGTCCCTATGCCACTACTAAAACCTTGCCACATAACCATAGTACAACTGACAATAGTCAGAACTGAACTTAAAAGCATAAAACCACAAAAGAAAAAAAAATAGAGGGGGGAAGAGGTGTAATTCTGCCATTTTATACATGTAGGAATATAGCACAGGTAATCTTTAAAAGCAATGTGAGTGCTTCTGTGCATAAAGTGTCCATATTACTGCAGAGTATTAATATAGGCCAAATAAAACAAATAAAACAGCTTCACTCTAAACCTTGTAGCTATTGCAAAGCTTCTTACAAGGCTTTGTCTCTACAATCCCATAATATAATCTGAAATGTCAGTACATTCTCATAAGAAGATTTAGCTGGTATATCCAATTTGCATATCCTAGAAAAAAAAGCCTTGCACAATGTGTTCTGCTAATACAATTATTGTTCAGTTATTAAAAGTAAACTTTTCAATACTGTTAATGGGTGGGCATGAGAATGAAAGCTAACAGAGAGTTTAAATTAGGTGTTTTAACAAAAAATGGAACTTTATCCAGTTTAAACTTACTTTATAACTGAGTCTGGGAATAAAGTGTATTGATATACAAGCGGATGCCCAGTGGAAGGATGGTCATACTTCAGATGAGAGAGGTCCGAGATGAAAGAAAGCAGATATTAGAATAAAGTAGATATCACATCTAATCAAAACATCCCAAAGTATAGCTGGAATTCTATAGTGAGCTTGGACAGTTGGCAGTGAAATGCATTTTTATATGTAGAGATTTCAACAACTTTACAGAATAATCCTTGCTATATTTTAGATCCACCTCCTACTTGTCTGTTCACTCTTGCAAAGTTCAAGACTTTGGTAGGATTTCTTGCAAACGAAGAAAAGGCTGCATATGTGAATTTTACTGGCTTCAGAAGATACAGGATCAAATCATATACATGATTTGGGTTATACCACTAAACAATGCACGCACCTGTTTAAATCAAAGGCATTAGTGACTTGTACATGGTAACTGTACTGCTAAGAATAGAAAATAGAGAAAAATCTCTGTTATCTCAAGGCTGAATATAGAAGAAAGCTCTATTGGATGGGAGATAGATGTGTTATACGGCTCCCTAACCTAAAACCTGAACACTTTATACTCAATTATAGAGTTTTGGGTAAGAATTTGCTTCCTCATAGTAAGGAAAGATTTGTTTGCCTTAACATACTGTTGAACTGAAAAGTGTGTCATGACAGAGCTCTCTGTGACCTGTCCCTTGATGTTGCTTTTTCATGTCCCATCAAACAATGCAGTATTATAGAAACTTTAATTGCACTGGAAGTTGTGCTGCATGCGTGAAATGTTGCTGTCCCCTCTTCTCTGTGTAGGCAACACATACTTGGTTTCATTTCCATGCAGTTTTTTTGAAACAGTTACATTAATTGTGCAACATCTTTATCTTATATTAGGAGCCAGCATATATTATGCTTGATTGACCTACCAATATTCTGTATATCTTTCCTTAATTTCCCGGATCTGGGCTGTAGGGAAATTTTCAATGAACAAGGACTTCAAGTTGTGTCAGGTGTTCTCCCATCCCATGTTAAAAGATGCAGTTTTGAAGGGAGTATGCTTTTATAGGGGCAATTTTTACTTAACTGAAACTTTGACCCAAATGTTGATGGAAATTATTCCAAAGCCATGCAAAAGCACATGTTGCTGAAATGCTTTTTCTGCATGTGTCAGATTATAGAGTTGACAAGTGTATATGTTGACAGCAGTAGCAATTTGAAAACAGCCAAGCTTTTGCTTTTCTTTAATAAAAATACAGTCTTGGATCTCAAGAACATTTAATATTTTCTGAACTGTGAATAAATAGATTTGATTAGTTTTGCTCTCTTTACTCATAAAAATTCTTTTGCTTTAAATAATATGAAAGTTGAGTGAATTTTAAATGAAGGGGGCAGTACAGACAAGAAACTTGGTCTAGCTGTCCAAATGAGGAAGTTTGTGTGATTATCAGTTACAGCCTGTAAGGGAGTTCTGTAAATCTATCAGAAGGTGGGAACTAAATTAAGCTGGATAGTGTCTTGACTGAGCTTTATGAAACAAAGTCTTTCTTGTGCCACACAGGCTGGGACTATTGAAGCTATGTTTTAAAAATTCAGTACTGTGTCCTGTATTTCCTGTACTGAGCTGCAGCAACTGTTAATCAAATAAACCCTGAAAAAAACATTTTAAAATTAATTCTATTGCATTTTTCTACTTATGAATTGTCCACGGGTAGCTATGATTTTATTTAATTTACTTATTGCTCATAAAATAATTCCTGCAAATACTTCATCTACTGTAGCTTTTTTTTTTTTTTCTGATAAGCCCAGAGGAAACATCTGATAGTCCATATTTATGCCGATTTTTGTGTAGATGCTCCAAAGAGTGCCTTACAAATTATTTTTCTTCAATATTTGTGGAGAATAAGACTGTTCTCATCTGAAACACATTTGATTTACTGAGGGCACCTGTGATCTAGGGAGTTGATCATAGACTTGTGTTTTTGGTGTTTAGCAGCATACGGATACCGCTGTTAAAGGCAGTTATTTACTTTATAAATAGCTATTTTCTTCCTAAGTAGCTGATTTTAACTTTACCTTAGCAATCTTTATATGAAACATAACATTTCAGCAAATTCAGGCAGTACACTTTTCTGCTAGGAAAATTGCATAGGGGTAACAGAAAAATGTTATGAAAGTTTGATTAAAAACGTGACTGTCATTTTATAGTTGTCAAGGCCATGCTTTGTTTTTTCCAGGATAAGGCTAGTCATATTTGTCCTAGCTCTGCAAGCACAAGGTACAGCAACACAATGGGCAATGTTACTGTTCACATGGGACTTCAGCTTTGCTTTTGGGTGTATTTTTGTGCACAGATGGAAAATCCTAAACTCAAAAGAGAGACATTTCAACATGAGGGTATCATTAACTGGGCTTGAGGAAGTAATCATAATAACTGATTAAAACAATAATTGTGAATACAGGAGAAAAAATTGGAAGGACATTTCAGTGGAGGAGTGAGCAGCTGGACAAGCTGGACAAGGTTTAGTATGATGTAGACGTGTTTTAATTCTGAACTGGTGATTTCCCCAGATGCCCAGACAACAGGTACTTGGACTAAAGATAGAAAAAGCTGATCCATTAAGCAGCCTATACAGTAGCTCCATTATTCAGAGCACATATGCCATACTCTGTATGTGTATGTGTTGTGATATATTAATGAACCATTGTTACGCTTAATCTGACATTCTGCGTCCATAATGAATGGCAAAAGCATGGGAGCTCCTTGTGTGTATGACACACACACAGCACCATTTTGCAGAATTATTACAAAACCACAGAATGGAAGGGGTTGGAAGGGACCTCTGGAGATCACCTAGTCCAACACACTTGCAAAAGCAGGTTTGCCTAGATAACAGTGCACACGAATGCATACAGGTGGATTTTGAAAGTCTCCAGAGGGGGAGACTCCACAACCTCTCTGGGCAGCCTGTTCCAGTGCTCCATCACCCTCAAAGTAAATAAGTTTCTCCTTAAGTTTAGACGGAATTTTCAGTGTTCTAGTTTGTGTCCATTGCTCCTAGTCCTCTCACCGGACACTACTGAAAAGAGATTGGCCCCATCTTCTTGACTCCCATCCCACACGTATATTGATGAGCATTGAGAAGATCCCCTCTCAGCCTCCTCCAGGCTAAACAGCCCCAGATCTCTCAGCCTTTCCTTGTAAGGGAGATGTTCCTGTCCCTCTCTGCTGGACTCTCTCCAGTAGTTCCCTGTCTGTCTTGGCTGGTAGAGCCCAGAACTGGACACAGTACTCCAGAGGTGGCCTCACTAGGACAGAGTAGATGGGGAGGAGAACCTCCCTTGACCTGCTGTTCACACTCTTCTTCATGCACACCAGCATACCATTGGACTTCTTGGCCACAGGGGCACATGCTGTCTCAGGGTTAACTTGTCCATCAGGACTCCCAGGTCCTTCTCCACGGAGCTGCTTTCCTGCAGGTCAACTCCTGACCTGTACTAGTGCATGGGGTTATTCCTCTCCAGGTGCAGGACTCTACACTTGCCCTTGTTGAAGTTCATTAGGTTTCCCTCTGCCCAACTCTCCAGCCTGTCTAGGTCTTGCTGAATGGCAGCACAGATTTCTGGTATATCAGCCACTCCTCCCAGTCTCATATCATCAGCCAAATTGCTGAAGGTAGACCCTGTCCCTTCATCCAGGTCATTGATGAATATGCTGAACAAGATTGGACTCAGTACTGACCCATGGAGAACACCACTAGCTACAGGCCTCCAACTGGACTTTGCACTGCTGATTACTACTCTCTGAGGGTTTTTTGTTGATAATCCAATGTCCTTTGAGGCTATTTTGTGGATAAAAAAGCCAAAATTCATGGAAATTAGATAAAGAAGAGCATATCTTGCTTTTATGCCATGATTGTGAGAATTGGGTTTTTTTTTGCAAATCCTTGCAGAAGTTGGCCATCAGTCCTGCAATAGCCAATTTGATGATATCTGTAGCTCATCCAAATTAGTACAAAGTCCTGTATGAACAGACATGATGCAGTATAGAATGAGCTGATTATCTGTCTCAGATTGTTTCTTTTATTGATATTTATTTTAGGCCAAGCTGTGTCATCTTACATTGGATTAGCTTTAGTAGTGATTTTGGATGAAGAAAAAAAAATAGGACTGAGCTTCTTGTAATATATATACAATTTTCTTCTCATACACATGCATATGGAGACCCAAACACACATATACATATCTATATATCTCTTTTTTCCCTTCGGGAATGAACACTAGGTTTGTTCTTCAGTTATTTTAGATAGTCTTGATGTAAATGTACAAAAGGGACCTTACTTTCTCCACAGAAGGCAAACTCGCTCAGCAATATTGCCTTTAATTGTTAGTAGTACTGGGTCACTAGTGGGTCACTGTGGCAAAACACATTTTATAAATTACTATATTGTGCCTACAGGGAGACTTAAAGGTTTTATGACAACAGCCTCTTTTCCTTCTGGAGCATAAATATTCACCCCAAATTTGTAAAACCAGAATCATAAAAGAATGGGGGGGTTGAATTTGTTTGTTATTTAGCTGATGACATTTTTATGGAGTAATAAACTCCTTTTCAGCCAAAGGCATATTGTGCAGACAGACCCTGTTGATGACAAACACTAAAACAAGAAATACCTTAAACCCATTAAACCAAGATAATTATCAACTGTAAATCAATGCCATAATATCAAAAGGAACCATTTAACAGAAAAAGGACAGAGAGGACAAAAAGTCTGCAAGGAGAAGAGCATAACATTTGAAAAAGTCAATAAAATTCATTTAGAAACAAAAAAGCACTCTCCAACTGTAATTTGGTTGTGTTCCCTCCTTTCACTCTAGATACTGCTGTATTTGAAAAATGTTTCCATTCCCTTGCTCTAGATTGTGCAATTGCTCTAAACAGCAGCATGTCTGTGGTCAGATTGCTTTGTAGGTCCATTAGACCCTGCACTGCACACTAAAAGCTCTGACTCAAAATCTGTCCAGGTCAGTGTAAAGATTATTCTTGATTCTAATAAGCTTTAGAGAAGCAATTTTTCATTAGGGCTGGTGCTTATTTTATTATCTTGGAAAACAAGAACAAAATGGTCAGTGTCTCCTACGTGTCTGAGCTGTACAGCCGTTCCCTTTAGTTTTGGTTCAAAGCAGCAAAGGCAATGGAGACAAAAGGACATTGCATACACTAGAACTAAATTGGCTTTTCTCTGAAATGCTCTCTCTCCTCTGTGCAGTGTGGCCATATCTGCGCTTGGTCCTCAAGATGCAGGCAGCTGAGCCCTGAGGGTAAGGGCAACACAGCACTGTGTTGCTTAATCTGGATGGAAAGGGATGAGAAAACAAAGCTTGGAGTCAGGAAATTGGACACTAGATCACTTAGAGGGTACTAAAACAAAAAGGGAAGTTTGAAAGACTGGTTAGCAATAAGATCATGGCAGAAACATATGAACTCTGCTGAACCTAGTGAGTATATGGATATGAAACACGGTACAAAACCTATTTCTTGCTGTTTGTTGTTGTTGTTTTCTTTGAAAAGATACTGGATTAAGCTCCAGTTTCTCCTAATTAAAGAACTTTGGCCTAGTCCCTTTTTTTAAAAAACACAGTTTCCATTTATTATCCTCTTTCTCTGGCAGGCAAGAGGACACTGAAATGACAGCACAGAAATGCTGAGCCTTCCAGTGATTCTAGCTTACTGGGAGTCATATAAATATTTGTAGCAAGGGACAGTAAGGGCTTCATTCACAGCTTTGTTCCACAGAAGTCTTCAGAATCAAGCATAAAATAAAGTTTCCTTCGTTTAGTCACCACAATCACGTACTTATGAATTCATTTTAACATCAGCAAATTTATCTGCCACTGTTGAAAGACTTCTAATTTACTCAAACTATTCATGAACTTCTCTTTAACCTCCTAACACATTTCAAATATTCTACATTTTGATGATAATTTTGAGAGATTTTGTATAACTTCTGGGTTTTTTTTAACAGATAATAGTACATCAATAAGAAAGTGAAACTTATTTCTACATGTCTTTAAGGGAGAGTCTGTAAAGGCACAAAGGGTTCACAAGCAAGCTTTGCCACCGAGGGCAGTTGCAACTTTTTCTACTTTGATTTTATCTTTGTGAATCATAAGTCTGTATTCCACAGGGAATATGGCACTGTGATGTGGTGAAGTGAATTCAGGTTTTGAACTTTACATGTTCAACTCAAATGCTCTAAACAACAGACTAGTATATGCTATTGATCTCTTTTGCAGTGAAAGTATGACTTCATATCATAGTTATATCACAAACTTCTTCAGAATTCTGACAGTCATTGAAAGAAATTGTCCTCTCTTGTGGGTGATTCTCAGCCTAATTTCATGGAATCATATAATGGTTGGAAGGGACCTTTAATGTTCATGTAGTCCAATCTCCCTGCAGCTAGCAGGGACATCTTCAACTACATCAGGTTGCTTAGAGCTCCATCCAACCTGACCTTGAATGTTTCCAAGGGTGGGGCTTCTACCACCTGTCTGGGCAACCTGTTCTTGAGTTTCACCACACTGATAATAAAAAAATTCCTCCTTATCTCTAGGCTGAATCTAGCCTGTTTTAGTTTAAAGGCATTACCCTTTGCCCTATTGCTACAGGCCCCACTAAATAGTCCCTCCCCATCTTTCTCATATGCCCCCTTTATGTAATGGAAGGCTGCAATAAGGTTTCCTCAGGACTTTCTCTTCGCCAGGCTGAACAAGCTCAACTCTCTCAGCCTTTCTTCATAAGAGACGTGTTCCATCCCTCTGATCATTTTTGTGGTCCTCCTCTGGACTGCTCCAACAGTTCCATCTCTTTCCTGTGCTGAGGACTCCAAAGCTGGATGCAGTAGTCCAGGTGGGTTTTCACCAGAGAGGAGGGGAAGAATCATGTCCCTCAACCTTCTGGCCATGCTTGCTTTGATGCAGCTCAAGACATAATCAGCTTTCTGGGCTGCAAGCACACATTGCCAACTCATGTCTGGCTTTTTATCTACCCATACCTCCATGTCCTACTTGGAAGGGCTGCTCCCGATCTCGTTATTTCCCAGCCCATACTGATACCAGGAGTTGCCCTGACCCAGGTTCAGGACCTTGCACTTGGCCTTGTTGAACCTGGTAAGATTTACACAGGCCCACTTCTTGAGCTTGTCCAGGTCTATCTGAATGGCATCTGTTCCCTCAGGTGTGTCAGCCACACTGTTCAGCTTGGTGCCATCTGCAAACTTGTTGAGGGTGTAGAGCACTTACATCTACTATATTGCACTCCTGGGCACTCCGCACCTCAGGTAGATGAGTTGGCTGTTTCTGTGTATCTGGGTCTCTCTGGGATAGTTCAGTTCTCTTTTATTTGTTTATCAGCTGTTGTGATCAGCTGGGAGATCATTGCACTGAGAGGTAGAGTAGGTTAATTTCCAGTGAGAAAGCAGAAGCCTGTTGCTTCTGCAGAGGGACTGTGAGAGGAAACAGCAGTCAGCCAGGGCTTGAAAGGTATGGCAAGGGGAATGTCCTAGGACTAGTATGGAAGGTGCAGTGCTTGTTGCAATGAATGGCATGCCACTGTGCTCTCTGGGACCTATACTTGGAGCAAGAATCTGCTTGGCATGGTTGGTGGAGTTGTTTATAAGCCAATATTTTGTTTCTGCCCTGTCTGATTAAGTTGCTCAGAGGTTTACTTTAAAAAAAGTAAATCTTCCTAGTTTGCATTAGAATAATACACAGCTTCTTTGACTAATAAAGCCTTTTGGCCTCCTCTAGAGCTACCCCTGAGCCCTGTGTGACTGGGATCTGATCACAAACCCCTCAAAGAAGGGGTGCATAGAGGATTATCATTATCATAATTTAGAGGCATGTTAGACGAGTGCCTGTACAAAATGTCAGGTAGGGTTTGTGGACTATGCAGTCATACTCATGTAATATTACTGAAAGCCTGACTGGATGCATCCCACTGCCCTATCATCTAGAGATATCTCTGAGCTCTCCAGAAGCATGTTTTGGCCTGGTAGTTCTGCTCTAAGAGGACACATACCTCCTAACAGGTGATTGTATTCACACTCAGGATGAGTTTTTACCATTTGAAAAAATGAAAGATGTAAAGCTTTCAATGCCCTTGGGTTCAGGTGTGTGCTGTCCTTGCAATGGAAGTGAGGACTGATGTCACTTCTGTTATGTCAGGGTGCAGGTTATTAACACTTCAGAGAGCAGTGTAGATAAAGAAAGGTGTGTGACACCTTTTTAATGGCTTTTTGTTTTCATTGACTTCCAACAAAGGTACCCACAGCAAAAAGCTATGAGAAGTGCATGGTGGAGTCAGACTGGACCATTGTTCCTATAGCAGCCCAAAATCACAGGGTGTCAAAAGTACCGCTGTGAAGCTTATGGGTGAAATGAGCATAGTGTGAGGGCTACCATAGCACCTGACTCAGATAGAAAATGGTAGCCTACCTGTGGAGGAGGAAAAACTCACTCATCTCAGTCAGGCTATTGCTACTTGGGTGCTCCCTATAGCTGAGGTGATTTAAAGGCAGCTCTGATGTCTTGACACAAGGGAGGAGTCTCTAAACACAGAGGCACATGGTTGCACATTGTTTCCTGGTCTGTTTTGGTGGCAGTGTACAGGGTTTATGGCAAAGTGTGGCACTAGAGCTATTGATTTTCTCTTTTATTGGAAAAGAAGATACTAAACAATGGATTAGGTGAAGAAACAAAATTTGCTATTACAGTTTCAATATGTCATGTAGGAGAAGAGGATGCAGGCTTAAAAAGGAATAAAATAAATAGGAAAATAAACTATAATCATTGAAGTGAAAAGAGGGAAGAATGAAAGAAAAGGTTTAAAACTCTCCAAGTAAAAATTGAATTTTGATTAAGTTAACCAGTGACTTGAATGTTATTTAAGCATCAGTTGCTGAAAGGCTTAACAATTAAGTAATAAGCATGTATTTGGTACATTGAGAATTGTGTTCATCCAGCTGTATGTTGTAAAGCAATAATTCAGTTGGGATGTTTTAATGACTGTAGTGGGTCTGTCT
>VYZX01024656.1:9571-63720 GCA_013401335.1 Brachypteracias leptosomus
CTCAGAATATCTTACAAACAAAATTATATACAACACAGTCTCTGCCGGTACAGCGCAGCTTCCCTTCTGGGATTACTGGCAACACACAGTCTTTTTCTATAGTTTCTCAAAAGGAAACCTGCCACCATCTCCCCTCCTGTTCTGAGAAAGAACCATGAACACTTACCAGTTATTCCTGGCTCACAGAAACAAGACATCTGTATGCCAAGGATTCTTACTCTACATGCTTTGTAATGGCACCTAAAATTAACCTGAAACAAATTCATGCAATCTCTTAAGACACCCTAGTTCCAGCTAAAACATCTGCTATTAGAAGAGTGCTGTTCACAAAGAATTAAGCAGTAACTATTTATCTTATGTACTAAGATTATTATAATTTCGTTTTAATAATTGAATTTAGCAAACTAAAACATTACTTTTACAATCTATGTATTGAACACTCTGGCTCAGTAAGTCAGGAAAACAGGAAATGAATACCAATGCCCTGAGTGAGTTTCAAAGATCTCAAAAACTATGTAAAATTAGTTCAAAGGTATTCAGGCTATGCAGGAGGGTGCGTGTGTAGAGAGATATATATTTACATACACACAGGAAAGTCTTCAAAGCTGATTTTATAGTATCCAAAATGACCATGTGATTAGTGAGAATACTCAAAATAGTAGGTCAAACAACATATACAAAATTCATTTCTGCTCACCTCTTACAAAGGTGAAAAAAATACCAGATGTGCAACAATTAACTGCACTAATGGCATCAAGTTAACATCAGCCAAGTTATGATTAATAATTATGGTACTAAAGTGCACAAGTCCTAAAATGTTCTGGTCAGATATTTACATTTCATCTGTAGAAATAAAGACAAAGAATACATTCAGAGATAAGGACATAAAGGCAAATTCCGGGCCTTATCTTAGAATATGTAATAAAGGAGGTCCTACTCATCCCATGTAGCTCCTTTGTAAGTAAAGTCTGTAGGATCAGCTCTTTACAACAACATGAAGAAAACTGTAGTAAAGGTGCACACACCTGTTTCTTCAATACACTATTTTCAAGAACATAAAAACATACTACCAAGAATGTCTCAAGTTATAGATTAAAAATTTAGGAATAATATATATTAAAANCTGGCTAATCATGAGTTCTTGTGAACAGTGCAGGACTGTGCCTTGTTACTCAATTTGCATATCTCAGTTTCATCAGCATTTTAGGATTAGAAAGCTATCTGAAACACACCATATACCATGTTCAAGTCTCCCAGGGTGCTACGTCAGACATCTAAGATCTAGGTAATACTAATATGTCTAACTATAAATTGATCCTGATTCTAACCCACAGACATTATGTAAATTGAACTCCTGCAAAGACTAGCATGTAATAAGGTAATTAGAAGTAATGAATGCAGAATAATTTCTTACAATGCATATGAAGAAAGAAACAATTTAACCAATATGGGCCAAAAATAATTGTGGCATCCCGTAATATTCATGCATGTAATTTGCAAAACATTAATCAAATACTACCCAAAGAACATAGGTATATACCCAATTTTCGTTTGGATAAAAAAAACCCTGATGCTATTATATCAGCAATAATAGAGCAAAGATATTTCTGATATTGCAAATACTGTGCTCCATGGCTGAGCACCTGTATTGCAATTAAACACAGTTGTACCTTTCACAACATTTGGCATGATCAGTTTTTAGGAAAGTCAACACAGCAGCAGGGAAGACTGAGGGTCTCCTGTGAAACCATATTGATTCTTTCAGAGTTGGACAAATGAACAAATGTATTGATTTGCTGAGTATGAACTGAGTGAACAACTCCTAGAATTCACGAAAATTTTAGCCTAGACCTGGTTTTCAGTTCTTTGAAATAAAATCACACAAAGATATATCTTGAAACAATCTATGTAGCATACCTAGCTGTTTCTTTCCATTCATACTCTTCTCCATCCCTGAAGCAAAGTTCATCCATTTCAGTGAAGAGATCATGGGGAATGTGTTCATCATCATCTTCGGTACCCAAGATAAACTGCACTCGTTGTGATGGTGTGTCTTCAAGAAAAGGAAAGGAAAGAACAAAAGAAACATGGACATTTATTTAAAAGGAAGATCTTTTAAAATTTGTCATTGCTTCTGGAAAAAAAAAAACCAAAAAACCAAAACCCATGCATCTGGAAACTTTTATTTACATCATGCAATTAAGTATTTTTAGCTCTTCTATAGATTAACAATATGAAAGTAAACATCATCAGGAAAACTAGTAAAAAAGTAAGAATTAATATATCAAATGGCTAGAAATCTTGTTTCCACTTTGACAACAAAATAAATGATAGCATGACACAGACAATAATTAAGGGGGGGGGGGGAAANGAAAGAATGAAGGGGGGGGGGGGAAGAAACCAAACCAAAACAGGTTGCTGGAAACAAATACCCCAATTTACAGATTGGTTGCCTTAGTAATAGTTCAAGATGCTAAATAGCTGGCTTGCATTTTTTTCTCTACATAGGGGATCCCAGCCACCCAAGAGCAACAGATTTTTTCAACAGAAAGAACTATTAAACTCCCTCATTTCATGGTTGGAGCACTGTAAATAAGCTAGCATAGGAAAGTCAAAGTTACACAGCTAAAATGCTGAGGAAATACTTCTCATAGTATAATGCCTAGTGGAATAGGCCCAGGAATAACTCAGAACAAAATTCAGCTGTCTTTACTGATCATATATGTGGTGGACTTCGCTGCCATGAGGAAAACTTTTTTTAAAAAAACACACAGGTTTAGAGCTATTTTTAATACCTGCACACAGATCTTGTTTCTCTTGCTTGTTCTTTGAGAGATTTCAAATTACAAGGGTTCAATAACGTAGTAAATGGAATGTTAACTCAAGGAAGGCCAGAGACAGAAAATCCAGCTTGTTCTCAATTTTTAAAATTTTTTGTTCACTGAATCATCACTCTCACAGCTGCTGTATCTGAACATACAGCTGTATGCTTTCACTACAGAAGGAAGATTGCCTTATAGATTTAGAAGTGAGATCTGAATGACTAATAAACTTCATTTAGAATTGAATTTTGTTTTTGCATTGTTGTTCTGGCATACATCATTACCCAATAACATAATTCAGAAATGAGCTCTTGAATGCAAACAACATTCATTATCGATGAAGATCTACAGATTGTTTCTGTTCTAAAATCAACTTATCTCAAGAATCCTGCCATATCCTGTGTAATCAGAAGAGAGAAGTTTCTATTTAGTATTACTTACTGCTTCAGAACCTGTGCAGCAAGTCTCTGTTGGGGATGGACTAGATGACCTTTGGAGGTCACTTCCAACCCAAACCATTCTATGATTCTGTAAGATCAAATGATAAATAATTTGTATTTGGAAGGGGAAGTTTTGAAGATGGATGAAACTAAGAACTGTAGGAGAATGGTAAGTGGAGACTCGTTAAACCATTCCCATTTGAAAACTTCTGTGTTCCAGGGAACTGGCCCCATGCAGAACATAGTTCTACTCACAAAGGTGATAGTGAACAGCATGGTGTCCATGCTTCAAGTGGAACATTGCACCATAACCTTCTCATTCATTATCCATTCAGTGCAGGCTGCTGAACATTCATGCAGACACCTGGATGAAGTCCAACAGCTTATGATTTAGATAAAACATGACCACAAAATCCTTGCCTGATTGTAACAGCAGGACGTTAATTACAGTGAAAATAAAAGAAACAGCACAAAACAGACAATGTTTAAGCAGAGACAACTCAAACAGGTTTCTTACCATATGATGGAGATTCTCGGCCGTCCTCTCTGTCAGTTTCTCTTTCTTTTTTTCTTCTGTGATGCCTGTGTCCACGATGTCTGTGTCGTCGACGGCCTTGCTTTCCAAAGGGGACATGAACTCCAATGTACACAGCTCTGTGGCCTTTGCAAAAAAAGTTTAGAAGGAAACAATTAAACAAAAGCCACAATCTCTTGCCAAAATCTAGTGCTGTAGTCAAAAAGTCAAGGAGTTTGACAAAAGGAACTCAAAAGCACTTGGCAAAACTACCTTTAGTGAACTAATATTACCATTTTCTTTCTGTCCTTACCCTGTGTCAAGAAATTAATGCTACACTCATTTCCCTGAGAAACTGAATAAGAATATAGCCAAGTTTAAGAATTCAATTATAATCTAGAAACACAAGTTTGACCTGTAACACTGAAAGAAGCTGATAAACATCAGGCAAGGCAGAGAACTTACATGATGCTCCTCTTGTTTGCAGGGATTCCTCTCAGGATAGTCATTACAATGGCAAGATATACACTCCTAGGTCAGTTTATGAACTTCATTAAGAAATTACTCCTTGTTTAGAGTCTGCATGGAGTTTTCTCTGCTTGAATGAATTGCCAATATTTCTTCAAGTAGCATGTAGCATATCTAGGTGAATCTGATGTTCAACTATACTATTAATTTAATATCAGCTTAGGAGCATAAAAGGAACTTACACCAAAACACCAAGTAACTCACAGAGAAGATTGGGGTGTGGTTTTTTCCTATTGTAGACTTTTGTAATAAGTTTATCTAGCACATCCTCTCATTAATACATGTACTTTCAGTGTCTTTTTTTTTCCTTTCACCTTTCACATTAAGACAATGCTAGCATCAACAACTTGGCAAAAGAAATCAATCAGCAGACTGTTATGAACATATTACTGCTATGCCTCCTGTAATGGAGGTAACATATACAATAACCTTTTCAATTCCTTTTTAAACAATCTCAGGAAGACACACATTAACTGTAAGCCTGGAGGTTAACACTAAATACTTTTGTTTCATACTGTAAAAGTTATTACAGAAGGCTGACATTAACAAAAGGAAAAGGAAGTGGTTTTCCAGCCCTTAGAGAGATGCAAATTCAGCAAATTTATAGACACACATACATTCACATATATATGTGTGTGTATAGCGCGCACACACACTAGATTAAAGATATAGAAAGGTACTGGTAATTACAGAGCTTTAAAGAAATAAGTGGTAGTATCAAGCTTGTTTTCCAAGAAAAACATCTCTAAGCCCAAAACGATAAACAATTTTTTTAAAGAAGTGCTTTTACAGTGCTACATGAGTAAAAAGACTAAGCCAAAAGCAGTTATAATGCACAAGCAAGTTCAACATTTAATTAATTCGGTCCTGATTTCTTTTCAAATTACAAGACATGATTCTTGACAGACTTCCAACACTAGTTTTAATTAGAGTCAACTGATTGACACTGACCAAATCTGAAATTAAGCATACTAAAAGCTATTTGTTTCCACGTAAGAGTGGAAAACAGATTAATTTGTTGAAGCATTCATCAATACCATTTATAGAGAGAGACTTTTCTTTTGTGAGCTTCTTCCAACAAGAACACCCAGCCCCTGCCACGCAGCCTGACCTCCACCCTCTGTGACTGCCATGTGTAATGCAGCTTCCAGAAAAATTAGTGCAAATGTGACACCTAAACACCAATCAATTATTTGAAATACAATATGACTAGGTGACACCATTAACAATGGTCACATTATTGATACCAACATGACACAATGATCTTATGTATAGGGAAATCAAAAGTGCTAAGTTCAAGAATAGCTGCATTACTCACCACACGCCACTCAAAGCTGCCTGGTGCAACTGAGTGACCTATCAATCACTGCAAATGCAATTACCACACTGCAAGGATTTTTGGTTTATTTTATACATTCAGTTAGCAAGTACTAAACTATAGTTACACATATAGTTAAACAGTTTTATTTATTGTTAAAGTGTTTGGGTTTTTGAAGGAACCATCTTTTCCTAAGAGAAACTCAATATAAAACACTCCATTACTAGGAATATGTTTATCAGTTTGCTTTAATGTTTTTAAGAAGCCTGTTTGAAATGTATGTTTTGATCACTGCACAAAAAAGCATGCAGATGATTACTTTCTTGAAAATTTCAGGAATCTGAAATTGTTCAAGATTCTACGTCCTGAAAAACTAGAAGAACTTCCACATCTTGGCCACCTGATGTTCTCATAAAATAAGACAAAAATCCCACATTGTTTTCTGTATTACACAGCAAATAAAAATCCCATACAATTTTTTTAAGAGCCTCCATCTTAAACAATTCACCCTGTTATTACAAAAATCAGCATTTGTAAGAGTGTGATTGTTTCCATAGTCAAAGACCATGTTGCTGCATGGAGGAGAGGTGGAACAAGGAAACAAGCTGTCTCTCTCATTTTACAAAACTGCAGTTTGATTGGAAATTTTGTTCAGTAGAAAGGTTTGGAGGACAGCAGATATTTTGCAAAGGGACAGGAAAAACTGAAGGTGTTTTTAAAACAACCTGTGACCATAGCAAATTGGTTTCCTACCCAAACTGCACTGAACTTTCAGCTATCACTGTGTCCAGGTGCCTCACAGCTGCTTCAGGGCACTGAGTAGGCTCTGCCAACTTAGTCCTCAACCTGGGTAGCCAGCCCACAACCTGCAATATTCAGTATTACTTTCTTCTCCAGAAGGAAACTTCAAAGAAAGTGCCTTCTCACCACCCTAGCAGATTTGGGTGTCACAAAGACAAGGGAACAGGCTAGCAATGAGTTCTCCTGCTCTTCAGTCCACACTGCCCAGAAGCGACTGTTGTGTGAATGGCTATTTCTTCACATGGACATTGCCTTGCAGGCAAATGTAAAACAAAAATACCTTCCCCAAACCACTTCTGTTTATGCAAAGAGACCAGACTGCTACACCTGCAACTGTAATTTGGGACTAGGGTGAAATTCTGACAAATGTTCTTCAGAGCAAGTATGGGGGGTTGCAGTACAATAGACTAACAAGAATGGTTTGGTTATTGCAAACAGCAGCTTATGAGCACCCCAGACTGTTCCTCGAGACCTTAAGGGACCTTTTTTTGGTATCACAGATACACGCATATAAAGACATCTCTACTACTACCTAGGAAATCCAAAACTACTACTGCTAAGTAAACTGCCACGATTACCCAAAAACATGTTGCAGGTATATTCAACTCCAAAAGACAAAACTGCGTAACAGAAGTTGGACAAGCTTAACCTTAATTCTGGCTCCACAAAGCAAAGCACTGAGAAGCCCTCTAAAAGTAAAAGAGGGTTGGATTGTGTAGGTCTGTGCTGCCTTAAGTTTCATTATTCAGATAAGAGTAATTCATGTTTGCAGATGAACAGGTAAATAGTTATTTACAAACACAATTTACAAGGAAAAACAAACCAAAACAAGAGCACAGGAGGTTTTTTCCCCCTTCATTCCCAATTAATCGTGCAAATTAGCTTAAAATTTCCTTCAGCCTGGCCCAAAACAAAACGAAAGCCCAGGGATATTTTTCCCCTTCATTCCCAATGAACTGGGTAAAATAGCTTAGTTTCCTTCACTCTGGCCCCCCAAAAAGGCCAGAAAGGCAAGTAATATAATAGCAATGGAGAAAAAATTAACTCCAAAAATGCTGAAGTTCATATTACTAGCAGTGTTATTTCCAAAAGGAATACAACCTTTTATGTGAATACTGTTTTTAAAAATCTTGAAAGGGACAATTATGTGACCTTCAAAGCTTCCACACAAACATCTGTACCACAGTACCACTCTCAAGCAAAGCTTGTTAGAGAATTACTTTAAACCAATAGTTAATAGAATTAGTAGGCTGCCCAATACTAAATTTAGCAATATGAAGTCTAAGAGATAATTGTTCACTTTAATTTAACATGACTTTATCCAAGCTCAGCTGTTCAAATCCATCAAGAGTATTTACTACTTAAGGTCCTTATCAGTATGAAACAAATTTAAATGTTAGGAGCTTGCTACGTGTCTCCATCACATGGTTGGTCTTAATCCAAAAGTCAGTTGATACCAAGTCCTACAAAATAGACAGAATAGAAAATGCTGTTTAAGTTCCCCGATTTCTCACCAACACCTCAAAGAAACTGGTAACAGAAGACTTCTAAAGTCAAAGAGATATCAAAAACATGCACCCAAAAGTGTTCTGAGGTGGCAATACTGTTAAGTGAAATTCCACACAGAACTTTCATTTTTCTAACCATCATTTTCTTAACTAGATGCTTTCCAAGCTCCATACAAAGAACATTCTTCCCCACATTAACAAGGAAAAGCAAAGAAAACCAAGTTACTATCTATAAGAATTCTCAAATCCTGTTACTGCGAAACTTGAACTGCAGATCATATATTAATTACAGTAGTAATCCAGAGGTGGGCTATCTGGTCCAATCTTGCTCAAAGCATAGCCAGCTTCAAAGCTGAAGCCATCTTTTTGATCAAAATGACAACCAGCCAAGCTCTGAGTATCTGTAAGGAGAGATATTCTACAGCCTTTCATGCAACATATAGGAACATACTGCATGAAAAAAAAATCCTAATAACCAATCAGCACTTTCAATACCATACCTTGTGTTGTCCCCATCACCCTTTCACTATGCACCTCCAACAACAGACTGACTCCATCTTCTCCACAAGCTCCCAACAGTCTACTGAAGATAAAAACTCTGGGACAAGAATTACTGGTTTTCCAAAAAATCTTCAAATAATAATCTGAAGATAGATAGTCATAATCTATCTTGTCCCAGCATTGAACTTTCCAGTATGGAAAAACTGAAGGTTCTGCAGGAGATATTCTAATCTGTTCTTCAAGACCATAAAACAGGAGAAAAAAGCATCTGTTCAATGTCTTCTAGCTCATGTACACAAACACATTACACTTAGAAAAAGCATTTGAAATCTATTATCATCTCATGCCTTGACATTAATTCCCCTTATATCAAAGGAAGTACTTGTATACACACAAAAATAAGCTTCATGTGATTTATTAGCACAACTTCTGCCTCTTCTGTCACAGGTCTGCTCCGAAGGTAGAAGCAAACAAATGGCAAAAACACTCTTGGGTGGATGGAAGTAGTAAAGAGTGAAAACAAGAAAGACATTTCATGACTTAAAACACTTCACAGCCCAAAAGTCTTCTCCACATATTCTCTGATGAAATTTAAGGAACAAGAAGAATTCCCATTTCCACCACCACTCTCCTATTGATTATAAATAAGTTTAAAGAAAGTTCTAAAAATTCACTCAAGTCAGTAATTCACTAGAAATACTATGTTAATTCTCTACTTTTCTAATTAAAAGCAATGTCACATTCTTGAAGTAAGCAATTAAATGTAAAATTTAATCTTTATAGTGAAGTTCTTAGTGAGACACAAATATTTCAAAAAAACAGTAGTATTTTAGCTTACTTATGAACTTCTCTCACACAAAACATTTTCAAGAAATAGTTAACTTACTTTCTAAGGAATTAATGTAGTAAAAGGGAATATAAAGTATTTAAATATAATCATGGTCTTCCATGCATGAATTGACTATAAAAAAGTCCTATTATTACCAAGAATTCTTTTTCTGTGCTTTGTTAATATTTGACAAAAATTATCTCTTGCTTTCAGAATAAAATATCTGAAATAAAACTTCCTAGCCAAATCTGTACAAAGGAGTAATGAAAATTCTTTCACAGGACAGTAACATGCCATAGCTGTTCTTGACAGTGCAGTATATTTTAGAATCCATTAAACCTCCTGGGCTGTATTCAGAAATCTTCTGTTGCTCCCAGAAATTAATAAAGAGTACGCCCTTTATGCTAAAATACTTGGATAGGTAAAATTGAGAAGCCTAATCCAAAAGCATAGCCTGTGTCGAGTACAGCGAAGCAGCTCAGAGTTTTCTCACTACCAATGAAAGACAGCACCACGTTACACTGGCTGGCAGAAGCAGTAAAAGCCAGCACATAGAGGAGTTATTTTTTCCTGACTTAAAACCAAATATGAATTGGTAGTGGCAGTCATAAGAGAAAAATGCACTGAATATTTCTATTTGACACAATAAACAAGATCCAAGGAGGCATTATCAGTAATTCTGTTAGACAGGCAGGCAGGAGCAGCAATGGGAGAAGCTCAGTGCACAGTACACACGCCCAGCCCAGGTCTGTGTGGCCCACTGCCAGCTCCCAGCTCCCTCACCTGGGAAAGCAACCAGCACTTGGTACCTGTGGGAGGGAGGACTAGCTGCCCTGGCACTCTACATCCAAGCCAGACCATTGCTGGGCCCCACACTATCTGAGCTGAACGTTCTTGGTCCAGCTTGTCCCTGCAGCAGAGCTCAGAGAAATAGTATACATACCCAAGATAATGTCAAAAAGATTCTTCCTTTTGGGGATGGGGGGGCGGGGGGAGAGAAAAACCCAAAAAGACACAATTCAAGCAGAAGTCTTATTAAGACTGGTAACTAATAAAGTGGTCCACTAATTAAGAAACCAGTGTTCTCAGCCCTTCATGGATGCCATACCCTGTAAGGCCACAAGTCTCCCACAGTTGTAACATTGTGCTTGTATTTAAAAAAAAAAAAAAAAAATTTCAAAAGAAACATTTGCAAAGAAGTTTTTTTTTCCACTTGTGACCCATCAATGGGTCACAAATACATATTTGTTACAAACTTGATCACACCTCTCTCTTGTAGAGCTGTTACACACATCTTTAAATGTATCAGCCTGCTACCAAATGCATTTCCTAATATTTTAAGATATAAAAAAAATTAGAGGGAATTCTGCCTCATGTAAGGGCTACCCTTTCTAAGGGAAAGCCTCAAACTTTCACTCTTTCTTTATAAAATAAATGTTCAGAAATTTTTTTAAATGCTTACTTTAAAAGCTTTGAAACAGTAGCTTTCAATGAATTGCAAATGGCAAAGTCATTCATTAAACGGAGGGTGAATATTAGATAATCTATCTTCACTCAAAAGAAATTTTAACAATTCAAGGGTATCATATTCAGCACTGCCTTCTACCTCCACAGAATATAGTTTCTGCATCACCTCCTTCAAAGATTATTTTCATTTAAGGTTCACTATTTATAAGACCTTCTACTTTGAATTGGCTACATAAGAAGGGAAGCATAGATAAAATGAATGTTACGGTTCCCTAAACATGTAAGCCAGTTCCCATGCAGAAACCACTGAAATTACTGAAGCCTGCACTTCTCATAAAGCAACATCTAGATCTTAACATTACATAGATCTTCAGTCATTACAGAAGCTGTCTCTCTCTGAGAATGTTTTCCTTACAGAAACAGAATACCATACAGATTTATAAATCATACCTACACTATATGTCTTTAAAACAAAGATAAAAATCAAAATAGTAATACTACTGTTATTATCATGAATGACTTAAAATCTATACAAAAAATGTTCACTTAGTTTCAAATATTGATACTACTACTCCATCCCAGCTCAGTCAGAAAGATGGAAAATGTCTTTTTTAGTTCAACAGTGACAAACAGAGTCCTGCACCTGGGGAGGAATAACCCCATGCACCAGTACAGGTTATGGGTTGACCTGCTGGAAAGCAGCTCTGTGGAGAAGGACCTGGGAGTCCTGCTGGAAAGGTTAACCATGAGCCAGCAGTGTGCTCCTGTGGTCAAGAAGGTCAATGGTTTCCTGGGGTGCATTAAGAAGAATGTGACCAGCAAGTCAAGGGAGCTTCTCCCCCTCCTCTACTCTGCCCTAGTGAGGGCACATCTGGAGTACTGTGTCCAGTTCTGGGCTACCCAGTTAAAGAGATACAGGGAACTACTGGAGAGATTCCAAGAGAGGGTTATGAGCATGATTAAGGGACTGGAACATCTCTCTGATGAGGAAAGGCTGAGAGCCCTGGGGCTGTTTAGCTTGGAGAAAAGAAAGCTGAGATGGGATCCAATCAATGGTTATAAATATTTAAAGGATGGGTATCAAGAGCATGGTGCTAGTCTCTTTTCAGCGGTGCACAGTGACAGGACGAGGGACAAGAGGCACAGGAAGTTCCACTTCAACATCAGGAAAAGCTTGGCTGGATGGTTGGACTCCCAAGACTTGTGGTGAAAGGCTCAATGTCCAAGTGGAGATCAGTAACGAGTGGTGTCCTGCAGGGATCCGTGCTATCTAACACTTATTGTCAGTGACATGGACAGTGAGATTGAGTGCTCCCTCAGCAAGCCTGCAAACAACACCAAGCTGTGTGGTGTAGTTGACATGCTGGAGGGATGGGATGCCATCCAAAGAGACCTTGACAGGCTTCAGATGTGGGCCCATGGCAATCTCATGAAGTTCAACAAGGCCAAGGGCAAGGTCCTGCACCTGAGTTGGGGCAATTCCAAGCACAAATACAGGCTGGGCAAGACTTCATGGTGCTGGTTGACGAAAAGCTCAAGATGAGCCAGCAATGTGCAAGTGCAGCCCAGAAAGCCAACCATATCCTGGGCCTCATCAAAAGAAGTGTGGCCAGCAGGTTGAGGGAGGTGATTCAGCCCCTCTACTCTGCTCTCATGAGACCCCACCTGGACTACTGCATCCACCTCTGAAGCCCCCAACACAAGAGGGACATGGATCTGTTGGAGAAGGTCCAGAGGAGGGCCACAAAGATGACCAGTGGGCTGGAACACCTCTCTTATGAGGCTCTCAGAGGCTGAGAGAGTTGGGGTTGTTCAGCCTGGAGAAGACTCTTTGCAGACCTTCCAGTATCTGAAGGGGGCCTACAAGAAAGCTGGGGAGGGACTTTTTACAAGGGCTTGTAGTGATAGGACGAGGGGTAATGGCTTTAAACTAGAGGAGGGGAGATTTAGATTAGATGTAAGAAGGAAGTTCTTCACCCTGAGGGTGGTGAGTCACTGGAACAGGTTGTCCAGGGAAGTTGTGGATGCTCCATCCCTGAAGTGTTCAAGGCCAGGTTGGATAGGGCCTTGAGCAACCTGGTCTAGTGGGAGGTGTCCCTACTCAGGAACTAGATGATCTTTGAGGTCCCTTCCAACTCAAACCATTCTATGATTCTATGACTGTGAGGGTGATGAAGCACTGGAGCAGGCTGCTCAGACATGTTGTGGAGTCTCTTCTGGAGGCTTTCAAAACCCACCTGGATACGTTCCTGTGGAACCTGCCCTAGATGAACATGCTTTGGCAGTGGGGTTGGACTAGAGACCACAAAGGTCCCTTCCAACCCCTACCATTCTGTGATTCTGTGATTTTTTAGCAAGATAAAACATTCTGTCAACAGCCTTTCATCAACTGGGTTATGCAGAAGTGTTCCTGAGCTGCTGCGACCACTCCACAAATAAACTAGCAAGTGTCTCAACAACACTCATTAAGATCTGTTTCTAGGACAAGGAGTAACTCCCCTCAAAGATGAGGACAACAGTGGTAACAAAACTGCTAAAAAAAAAATACTACGGTCAGTTTATACAATTGTTATTTAGCTAAAGAATATGAATTTTGGGGTGCACTAGTCTATGCTTCTTTTTATAGTCAGCTCTTGTTAGGCTATCATCAAGAAGTCTCCTAATGCAAAAATGATTAAAAAGTCTCTTGTCTCAAGTAACTTCTATCAAGCTTCACTTGCTAGGAGCTTACACTATGTCTTTCCAGTAATTTGCAAGTAATTTCAGAAGCAGTTACACACTACATTTTTCTACCTTTTGACCACATATAAAGATACAACTTTATGAGAAAAAGCACTTCAGAATTCTTTTTTCTGTTAAACATGGTTCTTTTCTAGACCATTAAGGGGTGTCTTAAAAAGTTCCAGCATTCATTCTGTAATTTGAGAACTATGAGAAACCCATTCTATACTGCCTAAATCAGTACAACCTATTACAGAACATAAAAATGTAAATATTAAGCACAATCTTGAAGTGCCAGCAGCTACAATGTCCTGTTGTATTACTTGTGTTTACCTGCTCTTGTACAACTTGTTAATTAGAAGACTTTACAGAAACTATTTATGGGTTTTTGAACAGTTACAATTTAGATGCATCTAAAATGTAGACTAGAAAACCTGCCACCTGAAAAAAAGTCTTAGTAGCACATTCAGTTACAAGTTGCCATACAAGTTCCCCATAACTTTATAATTTCATAATACTGAAACAATTTCTAACTACCCATAACACATTAAACTGGAAAACACTTGTACAGCAAGTTTTCCACTTAGATATACAATATTTACTTCCAGAGGGGAAAAATGCAGGATTATTTAATTACATGTCTTTTTCAACTAAGGTTAACTGAAAAGCACAGCTGTTTTCTTGAAGGAAAAATAAGGCTCTAAACCATCAAGGCAGCGATAATAGGGTCGCTTGAAATGTAAACACCACTTACACCTGCCACAGGATAGTGTGAGAGTGGAGTAGCTATTAAATCATCTTAACTCTTGAAAGCTACTTCTTGGATTTACGCCACAGAAAACTAGTTTACTGAGACACATACTCTTGACCTCAGATTGTTTCTGGAACAAGACTTGTACTATGTGTAAACTTACCTTTGCTATGCCTGTAACTGGTCTGCCAAGACTAACAGAATATATCCTTTTTCCTTTAAACTGTATCTAGAAAATGTATCCTCAAATCAAGGTGGAAAATTACCTACAAGTTTAAAAAGATAGGTCCTTGTACTGTCAAGCCAAATATACCAACTCAGGTTTAAGAAAGCTTTACTTAAACATGACTCTTAACAGAAAATGCCTTTTACATGGTAGCATGAAATACCTTGGCCATTACTATTCTTGCCTTACTTCCAACTCCCGCCTTATTTTGTTATTACTCCCATTNTATACAATTGTTATTTAGCTAAAGAATATGAATTTTGGGGTGCACTAGTCTATGCTTCTTTTTATAGTCAGCTCTTGTTAGGCTATCATCAAGAAGTCTCCTAATGCAAAAATGATTAAAAAGTCTCTTGTCTCAAGTAACTTCTATCAAGCTTCACTTGCTAGGAGCTTACACTATGTCTTTCCAGTAATTTGCAAGTAATTTCAGAAGCAGTTACACACTACATTTTTCTACCTTTTGACCACATATAAAGATACAACTTTATGAGAAAAAGCACTTCAGAATTCTTTTTTCTGTTAAACATGGTTCTTTTCTAGACCATTAAGGGGTGTCTTAAAAAGTTCCAGCATTCATTCTGTAATTTGAGAACTATGAGAAACCCATTCTATACTGCCTAAATCAGTACAACCTATTACAGAACATAAAAATGTAAATATTAAGCACAATCTTGAAGTGCCAGCAGCTACAATGTCCTGTTGTATTACTTGTGTTTACCTGCTCTTGTACAACTTGTTAATTAGAAGACTTTACAGAAACTATTTATGGGTTTTTGAACAGTTACAATTTAGATGCATCTAAAATGTAGACTAGAAAACCTGCCACCTGAAAAAAAGTCTTAGTAGCACATTCAGTTACAAGTTGCCATACAAGTTCCCCATAACTTTATAATTTCATAATACTGAAACAATTTCTAACTACCCATAACACATTAAACTGGAAAACACTTGTACAGCAAGTTTTCCACTTAGATATACAATATTTACTTCCAGAGGGGAAAAATGCAGGATTATTTAATTACATGTCTTTTTCAACTAAGGTTAACTGAAAAGCACAGCTGTTTTCTTGAAGGAAAAATAAGGCTCTAAACCATCAAGGTAGCGATAATAGGGTCGCTTGAAATGTAAACACCACTTACACCTGCCACAGGATAGTGTGAGAGTGGAGTAGCTATTAAATCATCTTAACTCTTGAAAGCTACTTCTTGGATTTACGCCACAGAAAACTAGTTTACTGAGACACATACTCTTGACCTCAGATTGTTTCTGGAACAAGACTTGTACTATGTGTAAACTTACCTTTGCTATGCCTGTAACTGGTCTGCCAAGACTAACAGAATATATCCTTTTTCCTTTAAACTGTATCTAGAAAATGTATCCTCAAATCAAGGTGGAAAATTACCTACAAGTTTAAAAAGATAGGTCCTTGTACTGTCAAGCCAAATATACCAACTCAGGTTTAAGAAAGCTTTACTTAAACATGACTCTTAACAGAAAATGCCTTTTACATGGTAGCATGAAATACCTTGGCCATTACTATTCTTGCCTTACTTCCAACTCCCGCCTTATTTTGTTATTACTCCCATTCACTGCAGCTCAAAGTTTGGCACCAAGTTAAGAACATTAGGTGCTCTTAAAAATGTTAGTTTAAGCTGTTATTCCCCTTTCTAGCTCTTCTGTAAACAGGCACTTGTTATTGCAAAGTAAGGCCCTACAGCTTCAATAAAGAGCAGTACCTTTATTTAGTACGCACGCAGCCTGCCCACAATTGCAGTTTACCTTCCCTACCCATTTCTCTTTTACAGGAAGAGAGTTATGAAACAAGTAGCCTGTACCTAACCTTTCCAACCTAAACACTGTCACTCCAGATATGTACCACACCTTCCCAGCCACCATAAACAGAATGCAGAGCTTGGGAAGCCCCAACGCCAAGATCTATTTTTCCCTTTAGCATCTGTCCCTCTTTTCCATTAATATTCCATCACAAAATTTCCAGAAAATAGAACTATCCAATCCAATACAAAGAAATCTTTGCTTTACTGTTAGCAGCAAAATTATGACTTCTACAGTATCAAATCAATCACCATTAGTTTGTACAGGCTTTAAAGCACTTAATGATCACCTCTCCATGCTGACTCTCAAAAGGTTTGGTGCTTCACATCATTGCTGAATTAAATAAACTGCTTGCTGCCTCTCCTTGAAAATGAATCAATACACACTTCTGGATAGGTGCAAATTCCAAGAACATCTTTTCAAGACACCAGAAAAACAAGCTGGGAGACTGGACTGAAACACTTAAAATACCTAATGCTTGACTATAGGTCTTCTTAAGCCTACAAGAAAACATTCACAAGTCAGTAACTTGAAAGTCAGTAAAATAAACATTCACAAGTCATTAAAATAAAACTATATGGAGTTTTTTTACTGCTTGCAGCCAACAATTCCATTTCTACCCTTGTAAGTTTTTAACACCAGAATTAAAAGCAAAATCCCCAAATCCCACATACCTACTTTAATCAAAACAGCTTATAAACTATGATCTCACAATTGGAGCTGTAAATTTGCATAAATTTTTCCTCTACACTCTGAATCTAAAGAATCTCAGTGAATCTTAGAGAAGGCAACTATGAGTCACAAACAACTGTACTTCTGTATCTTTCTCTTTCATTCAGGAAAGAAAAAACTTCTAGTTCTTACTTTGGAACAGTTTCCACTGATACAAGCCAAAATACAGGCCACCCCTCCCTTTCCCCATTCTACCATTAAAAAAGAAGAAAAGAAAAAAAGAACACAAAAAACACCCACCAAAAAAGAATTCCTACTTATGTGTGCAAATGTATGTCTACATGAAGCTTCAGATATGTGACAATCTTACTGGAACATCTTTTTCTTGTCAGATATTTCTTATTAATTTAGCCTCTGTGTAGCCAGCCCACTCACCTTGAGATACTTATGCTGGGCCACTTCAAAGAGTGAGGAGAAAGGTGAGGCTGCACAGCTAAGAGCAGTGACATCTCCTCCTTTCAACAGCTGTTTCATGAGTAATTGAGGCAACATAACAGAAGTCTTGATTTCAAGTGAATTTATTCTTTGGCCATGGGTAGGACAGGGGTATCTTCCATAGTTAAGCAATACAAGTGCTTCAATTGCCTCAAGTAGCCTGAACCCTTTGCCTTCCCACACAGAATCTTGTGTAACTCCAGTGCTGTACTAGCTAGAGCACTCCTGTGAATGTGCTACAAAAGAGACTGGAGAAGTGATCTGGTGGCATGCTCCCATGTCATCCTTCATGGCTGAGGCATTACAGCTGCTCACTCTGCTGCAGGCACACTCCTCCAGCTGACTCCAACTACTACTGCCTGCTTCCCCTTAACCCCTGCCTCCCTGCAAAACACACATATGCCTTTTCTGGGCCATCTGCCACAGCAAAGCACGGTAAGGAAATAAAGGAGGAGATAGTTTAAATCTGCACTGAAGATTTAATTGTAGAAACAGAGAGGGCAGTGGTTTCACCACAGCTCAACCCTATCTAAACTGACACTATTGCAGCCCACACTGCTGCACCTCTCAGCCTCATATTCACACCACCTTCCTCCACTCAGCACCAGCACACATTCATCTGTGGGACAAACTGGTCTGGGGTGCTCAACTGACGAGATCTTTCTTATTACTTTCCTTTGTCAGGACTGTTACATTTTCTGCTGGCTTAACATACTTAACCAGGCTTATGGTACAGTGAGACAAACAAAAGTGTCAGTACAAGACAGAGAGCAGCAACAGACTGAAGGGATCAGAGCAAGAGCGTGACTGCAACAGCAACAACCAACCTTAATCACTTTAAACTGTTTCTTGGTCGACCAGGGTATAAGAAAACATAACAGCAACCTAAATCAAATTTTCTCAGCTAGAAACTGCTGCTACGATGGCCCTCAGGTGTTCTGAAGCAGTAAAGAGTCAGCACTGTCAGGAAATACTACTTTGCAAATGTACCGATAGCCCTCAGTTCAAGAAGGACAAGGAACTGCTGGAGAGAGTCCAGCATAGGGCTACAAAGATGATTAAGGGAGTGGAGCATCTCCCTTATGAGGAAAGGCTGAGGGAGTTGGGTCTCTTTAGCTTGCAGAAGAGGAGACTAAGGGGAGACCTCATTAATGTTTATAAATATATAAAGGGGGAGTGTCACAAAGATGGAGCCAGGCTCTTCTCGGTGACAAACAATGATAAGACAAGGGGTAACGGGTACAAACTGGAACACAGGAGGTTCCACTTAAATAGGAGAAGAAACTTCTTCTCAGTGAGGGTAACAGGACACTGGAACGGGCTGCCCAGGGAGGTTGTGGAGTCTCCTTCTCTGGAGATATTCAAAACCCGTCTGGACATGTTCCTGTGTAACCTCATCTAGGTGATCCTGCTCCGGCAGGGGGATTGGACTAGATGATCTTTTGAGGTCCCTTCCAATCCCTGACATTCTGTGATTCTGTGAAACATTAATTAAGCTTCAGAGCATTCTATGTAAAAGGTGAATAAGTAAGATTTTAACACTGGATCTCCCTAGCTTTTTCCTCTGGCTTCACTAAATAGCATCCACCAACCTTCATCCCAATCTACTTCCTTTTCAAGCCAGTAAGAACGTGTATCTTAGATAAGTAGTTAATTTTGCGTTTTGCTAAATGAAACAAACTCAATGCCATTTTTGTTACTAAATGCAGGATCCTGAGTCAAATAATGAAGACTATCAGGGTAACCCTTTGGTGCCCTGAAGACTGTGGAATGTACAGTTTGCCACAGAACTAAAAGCCCTGCTATCTGTGCGTGACCACACTCAAAAGGATACTTCACTGAGAAAACAAAAGAAACATCTCCTTTATGGTCCCTGCTCCTTGAGTTTTGATTCTGCAGAACTTGACATCATTCATAATGGGAAGTTACTGACAGCAGTATTTTTTCTTCAGACCTATACAATCTCAGAAGCAGGCTCTCCTTGGGAGACTTTGTAAGTATTTCTTTAAAATATTTTTTCTGTCACAGATTTGAGTAACTGAGTATTTATTAGCATGCATAAAGACAAAACACAACACAAGTCATCTGCCATTCACTGGTTTTATTCCTAGAATTTCATGATGGCCATAAAATTCTTATTCCTTTTAGCAATACTAGTTGCACTTGAAGGAAAATAGATCTTTTATCCTGAGGCAAAAAAAACATTAAGCAAACAGAAAATCGCCCCAAACTTACTCTCTAGTTCTTCCTTCTCAAAGTTTGTATTGATAGTAGAGCTGATTTTGCCCATATCCACAACAGCTTCTTCATCATGACCCTGAAGAAACAAGACAAGTTTAAGTTAGAAACTAAATAGAAATTTAGAAAAAATAGTTATAAATATATTCTGCAGTTTTGAAGCTGTTTGTCAAGGTTTTCTAAAACAACACATTTTCACCTCCTAGAAACTGAGAAAGAAAACGTCACTTAAAATCTATCCATCCAATTCTTCATGAAAACATTACCCTGAACTGAAAGAAAAACAGAGTCAATCAACAGATTGGCTAAATACCATGCAATTTCCCTTTGCAATGCTCTTGATTTCATCATATCAAGGATCAGGACATGTATTTCAGGAGTGCAATATTACATTCAACAGCAATGAATCTACTACAATAAAGTAACTTGCAGATTTTTAAAAAATGTTACGTAAGTTAACACTCAGAGACCTTGAACCCACCTGCTCAGGGGACAATTTCCAGCACAAGCTTTTGTGAACTAAAGGTTATACAAGGGGTGGCAAAAGAGTTTAAGATACAAAACTGCGTGTACCTCCTAGACCAACAGTTTTGGAAAGATCAAAACAACTGTTTTGCTCAGGTTTCAGACACACCCCTAATTCACATTTTTCATACACAAAGTCACAAAACAGCAATTGCAAGATGATCTGTTCAGATTCCATTACAACTGAAACCGTACCACTCATAACAGAAAAAACACAGTATTTGAAACCGATACAGACTCAAGAATAAGGCTTATTTCTGACTGTGTCCTCTAATAACATTTAGTACATCACTAAAGCAGGCCTTTAAACACTGCCTTTTGTTCATCTTGACAAAAATAAACCTTAAAATAACTAGGCAGTAGAAGTCTCATCTCAGACTTGACATCAAAACAATATTAAAGTTCCATTTCCAAACGTTTGCATTCCTTAGAATACAGTCTACTTTTAAACAGCTCACAGATTAGTCTCCTGGCAGAACTGGTTCTCCAAAAGAACTGCTGCCTACCCTATGGGTAATGCTTTACTTTATGTCTAATTAAGTGTAATGGAAGACTAACTGCTGAAGAGTATGTCCCTGCTCCTCCTGCTCCCTTGGGCACACTTTTCCTTAAGTTCAATCTATCGATCACAAAGAGCTGAAGCAATGGAATTTATTTATTTAAATATCCATTTGATTCATGCACCAAAGTGACTTTTCTTGTAGAAGACTAGATCCAACACAAATAAATCTGATTGCTGCTTCTGGCAAGGCCCACTGGTACATTTACATTGATCAACATGAAATCTGTGATAATGGTTTCATGAGGAAAAAATAGAAGCCTAAATCAGGAGTTTTATAGGGACTGGGTATGCTAACAGTATTGACATTCACCTAAAGTTTGATCTTAGACTTACTCAACAGTGCAATGCTTTATATATAGAACAGGTTTGTCATGTCACAGGGAAGTGACAAGGACGAAAAGCAACACATCTCTCTAACAGCTACAAGCTGAAACACACTGTTAGCAATCCCCAACAAAAAAAAGAAATCAGTTTTGAACACAACTCCTTAACCCCAGTAAAATATATATTATAGTGTATTGTGCAAAAATACATACAAAAAAATCCAAATCTGTTTGACTAATGACGAAAGTACATTAAAGAATACAAAGATCACAAATGGTACATATAGGAAGAGAAAAATTTTCAGATGAGGTTTAAAAAAAGAAAAAAAAAAAAGAGGAAAAGAGGTTAAAAGCAGTTAGACTACATTAAAAAAAAAAAGCATCTGGCACTATATAAATAAGCGAGATACCAAAGAGAAGTGCAGCACATGGCAGTATAAACTTCTGTCCCTAAGAATCAGGTTTTCAAGAAAAGCATTACACAGTAACTTAACTTTGTCACTATGGTTGCATTGCAAAAGTAGTTTTGCATGCATGTTAAGAAAATCAAAACTCCCACGCACTCCAGACAGCTACAGTTTAAAAAAAAACCACAACAGGTTATTAAACCATAGACATGACTGACAAGCAAATCTATGAAAATGTTACAAGGACCTATTAATTAAGAAGTGGCTGAAATTTAGACAGTGTCATGGTAGTAAGTGAAGGGTGGAAGGAAGTAGTAAACTCCTGTCTCCTACACACCATAGTGAAATTAAAGAGTCCTCCAGAATATGCCTTCTTAATGTAATTGGCCTCTGTGACCTCTCTAAGAATCATTTTGCAGGTAGGGGAAAACACAGTTGCAAAATGAGTCTTGGCCCTTATCTTTCCTGAAGATGGATTTTCCAACACAGCTTGGGAAAAGAAAAATAACATGCGTAAACCCAACAGCAAAAAGGTCTCTAAGGAGCAGCATTAAAAAGCCTAAGTTAACAATCCTCTGAGGCACCAAATAAGTACGGCAAAACATTTAACTGCATTGGTAAGGGCATAACACTGCCAAGGAGTTTTCGAGCACATCTACTTTCAATTTTAGCCCACTTTTTCCTCACAGAAAACTACAGGACTGTAGTACACTCAAGTTCACAGAAACAGATAAACACACAAATCCTGCATGTTAGCAGAAAACTCAAAATAGAGACAAAAATAGACAAAGTATTGCAAATCCTCTAAATTATCTTAAGTGTCTTGAAAGAAGAGGGAAAACCTCCTAATTTTACAGAAACTGCTATCAAAACCTCTTCTACAGTGAGCTTCATGGTTACAGCCACAGATGGCTGAAATATCCTGTACATAACTTCCCACCCGCCCCCAATAGTGTCCTCTAAGGACACTCGGAAGCTTGCCAAACACACAGTTTTTGAGCAATAAAGACGAAGTTTTTCTCCAGATTATACAAACCACCACATACTAGATAGAAAATGTCGTAAACACTGCATAAAACACACATGCAAGAAAAGACTTTTATCTCCCGATAACCTTTTCAAACTGTACTTGCTGTATGCTTTATACCATGTTATTAATATTTATCACCCTTTGCTTTTGTAACAGAGATACTTTGCCAGCCTTATACATACAGAAGCAGCCTCTCAAACCACATCATGTGAAAGTAACATGTCTTTTAAGATTAGATTACAGAGAGGCACATATGCCCTTGCAAACCATTCTATCACTACCTCAAAGTACTCAACATATACAAAGACTCTTCCAAGAATAAACCATTACCAACCACAAATATCATACATGAAGAAAGCATATCATTTACAGCCTTTGTTTAGAAAAAGCACAAAGCATCCTTTTAACATAACTGCTTGTGACGGCAATAGCAAATCCCACCATAAGATACTTCTGCCTTAGGTCAGGTAAAAAGCCAGAGCTATTCAAATACACTATAAAACTGATTTCAAGCTACAACCTTTTCCTTGCTAAAAATAAAGTCTGTAGGGCATAGGTTTGCAGTAATCATGAAAGATCTACCACGTCAATTTAAGGCACAAAAGTGAGAGAAAACTGTTAACAGCTACTGAATCATAACACATTCGCATTCTAGTACCTTCTGCTTTCTGAACTTTTCACATTCATAAGGAAAAAGAGGTGGGATTTTTTAAAACTCCCCTTTTTTAAGGCACAGAGAATCAATGTCTTAGAGTAAGTATCCCTCTGCAGTTTACCATCCATTTCATGTGAAAATTCACGCACTCACACGTGCCCAAAAATTGGCTGATGAAGATGTGCCAAAGTAAACTCTTAGACAAACTTGAACATATGTCACTTCCGTTTCTTTACTGAAAAGAGAACAATGGAAATGGAAAAAAAACAACACAAGAAGAAACCAAGGTGACACAAGGAGAGATTAAGCACTCACCTTTGGTTTGCTTTTTCACAAGGAGATGGTCATTTATAAAAACAAAACAAATTCAAAGTACTTTAAGGGGGGGGAAAAAAAATCCTAGTCCATTGTATTAAAACACACAAAGCATGTTTTTTCCTAACATCATATCTGTGGATACTCACAGAAGTACTCACAAACCTTCCAGTAAAACCTTCATATTCAGTGTGAGTTGCCTACATACACTACAACATGTCTTCTCAGCCTTTCAGCTTTCCCCAGCATGGGAATGAAAGCCCTTCTCAACTGTTGCAGGCCAGACAGGACTTTCAAATGCTCTGTGCTCTGGCAGAACCCCAGTAGGATTCCTCTCACCACCTCTGATTTTCACATGTCTTTTCTCAGTCCAGGAGAAAAGAGTAATTCCCCTCTCATTACAGGTAAATAAGTATCCAGAAATTGTTTACACTTCACTCATTTACCTTCTCAAGCATCTGTCTTTAGTATGGTACACTTTGCATGTCTGAAATATTAACACTTCTTTTTTAAAAGTAGTGTTTTAAAAACTCAGTCCTAGACTGCATGGATCATTAAGGAAAGCACTCAAGTTTGCAAGAATTAAATTGTTAACTTCCAGCAGCATGTGTTAGTTACCATCTAGTGCACTGGCACAAATATGACGCACAGAATATTAAATCTAAAAGAAACTTTCCACTGTCATCTGTACAAGATCTTCTCATTGCAACTTGCCTAACCTTATGCAGCCACATACCCGTGACAGACCTCAGCAGGGCACGCTGCCAAGGTGCAGCACTGAGTAACCGCTTCCAAGAGATACAGCTTGCTAGTGGCCTATTTTTAAGGTACTTGAAATGTAGTTCAATCAATTCATTCTGGTGATAGTCAGTGAACATACAAATGGCTGACAGATTTCAGAGGTTTACAGTTAACTCTAAGACTAATACAGTAACTGCATTGAGAATAATTTGATGTTAACATCTAAAACCATCACTTAGCTAAGCCAATGTTCATACGCTGTTTCCATCCCCTCTAAGCACAAAGTTCTTCCCGAAAAGACTCAGGGAACTACTTGCGGCATCAGAAGAGACAACACTAGCGTTCACAAAAACAAGAAAGGCCACCACTACTCCCCTCACAAAACCAAACCAAACAAACCCTACATTACCACTTCCATGCTAAGAAGGACCTTCACTGCAGCATTTATTCAAGCAGATGCAAATGCAAAAGAAAACCAAGAAAAACAACCAAAGAAGCCAACCCCAATCTGTATGTTTTTCCCCTTATATATCTGTTGCTGGTCAAGAGTTTAAAACTTCTAATTTTGATACTCTTCTGCTACAACTGCCTACATCATCACAATGAACCTACATATTACTTTATGGTTGTAATTGTATTCCATCCTCTCTGGCTTAAACATAAGGCAAGTATTTCCCTGCTCCTTCCCACAAGAACCCACAGATACATCTCTGCCTTTGCAGACACCAGACCTGGCAGATGGGATTTAGCTCTTAAGCTGGAATGTGGCATCAACAAACCATTCCACTCAAAACACGAGCCCACACCGCTTACAGACCCAACTAGTAAACCTACGTAGGATGTGACCGTAGATTTATGTACTAAGATCAACAGCATATGAGAATTTTTGTACAGTGCATTTTGCTCTTCATTCTTTCACGATCGTACATAGCAGCAGTTAAGCTGGATCAAGCCATCCATCCAACCCAGCATGCTGTCTTCAAGAGGATAATAGAGGCCTACAGCAACATCCCAATAAATGTAAAAATCAGTGCAAACAGAACTCAAAATGGTGGCTTCACCTAGACCTAGGAAGCATAGTCAGAGCAGGATTTTTGGTGTATCATCAGCCTCGTTTTGTTAGATCTGCATGCAGAATACAGATATGACAGCCATCAAGGCTTCAGTATCAAAAAAAATAAAAGTTACTAATAATGCTCTGCTTGAAAAAAACAAACAACTTTAGCTGGAAAAAGAAACTAAAACTTTAATTTTGACCACGCATCTCAAAGATAACAAAAGAGGAACTACAAAACCTAATTTTGCAAATGTTTTCCACATGTGTACGTACATACACAAAATATTTTAAACCTGACCTTTTTTATAGACACACAAAAACTCATTCATTTTGTCACACAGCCACTGAAATACATTGTTCAGAATAATTAAGAACCAGTAGGATGATTCATTTTCACAGCACTATTTCCTGAGCAGTCATTTCAGAAGCCTGCATTTCTGTTCTAAGCACACACAACTCTCCCATGTAGTCAGGAAATAAAACACATCTCCCATTTACAGAACACACACAACACAGCCTCTTCTCTATCCATGCAACCTCTCAGAACTGCAAGCTTATTAATAAGCACTAACACTTCACGGGGGGGGGGGGGGNTCCGCCGGGGGGGGGGGGGGGGGGGATAAAAAAAAAATCAGCCAAGACTAGTGTTATCTCCTAATTTTGTAGGACTAACAAGTCTACCAGTGACAGCAACCCTGGAAGTGATAAGAAAACAGAAAATAAGTGTATTTGTTAATGCTATCTGTGACTACTGCACACAGAGTTCAGTGACAATCCTCCTACTTCTGGCAGTCATCAGCAGCACTAGGTCTATGCTATAGCTCTCCCACTGCTACTCATACAGGGTACTGAGTAGCCTTAAAGTGAGTAAATTAGGCTTTTTGACATGGTTCACCTGCACGAACAACTAACTGCAGAACTTGGTAAGTCCCAGTTATATTGGTTTTACTTTTCTGTCAGACTGATTCTGCTTTTAAATCAGAGGTAAGATGAGCTGATGGGCAGAAGGGCAGGCATATTCAGTTGCCACCTCTTTGAAGGACAGCCAGGATATGAAAAAAAAAAAAAAAAATCAAAATTCTTTCCTAGTAGTAGTAATTTAATGTAAACAGTCTTTAGCTGAACTGCACAAGCAGTCCTATAAACGCCCTAAGTTCTCTGGGCACAGTATTGGTCTACACAACAGTACTGTATCCTCAGAAGTTGCCAAAGTGATGAAACACTACCAGTTCTAAATCAAGAACATCAACCTAACAGCCAAGGGAAAATGCACCAAATATAACTGTGCCCTGTCTCATTTTGTCAGCATACAATTTTTAGCTGGCCTTGCCCTCTAAATATGTACGGATGAGAGTAAAATTAATAATAATTCACAAACAGAACACTAGCCAGGTTTAAAATAGGAAGCACGCTATATCAATGGGTTCCCCCAAGGTTGTATTTGCTGGGGTCTCATTTGCACAGGAACAGCTGCTTTCCAGATTTATTTCCCCCACCCTCCCACTCTCATAGCAGTGGATATTGCTCAAGCGCTACAGGAAAGACTCCAGTCCAGCTCAGGGGGTTTGCTGTCACCACTATCCCCCTCCTTTTCTTGTCAATTTTTGTGGTGGTTATATAATTACTATTTTACACAACTAAATGAAGATACTTCCTTGTCAAAGCAATACTCAGATCCTCACAGGAAGGTCTGACACTTGGATTTCAGGAAGACCACAGCTATAACTAAAGAGGTTAGGAATACTTAGAAAAGTGTTTCTAGCCTACTAATCCTCTAATTAACTGCTCAGCTTACCCTACTAAATACATCTGACCAATCTGCCTTTAGAGCCATTAAAAAACAAACAAGGAAAAAAAAAAGCTATGCAAACCTTTAACAAAGGTTTAAAAAGGCTTCAAAAATGCTATAATTCTTATGCTTGTTTAGACAAGTATGTCCAACAGACATCAAAAAACTTGAACAAGACTCTCTAGAAGTTGCATTTTACTTTTACTTTTCCAAAACTCTATGTGGAGGATGGTAAAGGCAGACATGTATGCATGCTACTTAAAAAATAAAAATAAAACACAACAAAAACCACCACTCTTTTTGAAAAAAAGAAGCAGTTCTAAATATGTTAATGTTTTGCTTCCAGCACAGTTGATTTCATGTTTATAAATAATTTTATTTCAGTGGTTCCATCAGGCATTTATTCTGGCCACTGCCATGCTGAGCACTGCAACCTGCAAGATAAGCGACGTCCTAAACAAATCAGACAGATCTTCGGAACACTAAACAAAGTGCTTATGCTAATCAGAACGTGAAACTAAATAGGGAGAAGAAGAGGAAGCATAAATGCTGACATGAAAATGGCCACATTAGTGACTGTCCATCATCAACTATAGCACACTGCAGCAAACTATCAAAAAAAAAAAGGGTTAGAACAAGAGAAAGGAATGGCTTGATTAATATTAAGGCATGACTGAAATGCAAGAGAATACTCAACTAAAATTAGAAGCCTGTTTGAATTCAACCTGAGTATTCTGCAAGCCAGAAAATTTACCACAATGCATGAAGTTAGCAAATAATGTCACCAATCCAACACAAGACTTGATGATCTTAAAGGTCTTTTCCCACCTAAATGATTCCACGATTCTAAGATACCAAGTTGCACATCTAACATTACAGTAGTCATTTTACAAAGTTGCATTTTATTACTGCCTCACAGAACTAAATTTCATTCAAGAAGTTCATAGCTTCATATCACTTCAATTTCTAAAATCACAGCTAGAAAAAGTAGAATTAGTAGAATCTTTAACTAGTCACCTCAGATCTAGGCATATGCATATGTTCTGTGTCCAGAGCAGAAGGCAGCAGCACAACAACAAAAAAAAAGAAACAAAATCTATAACTGTCCTACAGTGACCCTAACAAGCAAGACCACTGCAATCAGATGCATTTTAACACGTCTAAATGAAACTCTTACTTCTTATGATTACGCAAGGAAATAGATAATTTAGTGGTCATCTTGTAAAATTTATATAAAACAATTCAGGGGTCTTTAAAGTTTTAGGGCTTAGGAAAATTTCATCCCATCAATTTTAGTTTCCAGGGAACTCTAAAGTAGAAATCCCTGTTACATACTGCATTGCAGTTACATGGCAGCAACAAAGACTACACCCACAAGAGCCAAGCAGTACCTTCTAACACTCATACTGTTCATTGCTTCATTGTGGAAATCCCCCCAGAGTTCTGTTGCTATGCCACTGAAGTCTAAGAAAATACTACCTCCAGGAATATTTCACCTCAGTTACCCAGCTCATTAAGTGTTTGGGGTTGTGGGTTGGGTTTTTTTAATCAAAAGGAACGAATCAATACGCTATTTCAGGATTCTTTACATGAAACTTCCCTGCTTGTATGGAATTCCTCAAAGCCACAGCTGATAACCTTCAAATTAAGAAAGGCTGACTCAAAATAAAGGAAAAGAAAAACCCCACAGTCAAACACCATCAAAACCTAGTAGTACGCTCTCATGATTGTCAAAGCACATTCTCTTTCTGAACTAAGCCTATTTCTACGATGAAGCAATCCTAACTACACAGTGAATATCTTCCCTAATCCAGAAATCTCTACTTCAAGTGTTATTTCCATCACCAGATATTTGAAAAATTTCTTCCACAACTCGTCGGTTTAAGGTTGCATAACATCCTGAGACGCGGCTCCTAAAACCACACTCGCATCAAATCGCGGTGGAGCCGTTCGGCAGGACCCAGCTGCCGCGTACGTACCGGCTGCATTCCCGTCCCCGGGCGAGCTCGCAGCAGGCTGAGGCGCCGCAGCGGAGACTGCCCTCCTGACAGGCCCCGCACACAGGCCCCGCCCGGGGGCGGCCGGGNGACCAAAAAAGGAACTGAAACAGAGTTCCAGACTTAACGTTTTCTGCATCAGCCGCAGCCCAGAACAGCTCCAAGGCTACTACGTTTTTGCTCTCACCCAAGACTTCATCAGCACTACAACACGAAAGCACATTTGTACCTTGTGTCCAGAACAGAACAACCCCGAAGTCAAACATCTGCTAAGCGTGTTTATAGCTGTATTATCGACCTTTCACTGAATACTCATTTCAAAGCGGGTTGGTTTGTTGGTTTTTTTGCACTACCCCATGTACTCTTGTTCAGCAAAACAAACCAGGGCTTCCTAAAAAATCCTTGGTTTTGTTTTGTTTTTTTTTTTCTCCTGTTGAAGAGGGGAAAAAAGCCATGCAGTTAGGTGCAATTAATTTCACATCTTCCAGGATAAGATGGCACTCTGCTTCAGGTATGAGTAGCTATACTTTTTCCTTGCTTAAGCCAATCTTAGAAAAATGCAACCTCCACTCTAGCAGATCTAATCCAGAGCTTCATTTCACTCTTCCCCTCTTCATCACTAACATACTTTAATCTTCTTTTCCCCATCATGTAACAGATAGAAAAACTTGTTCTTAAGACATTATCTATAACTTAACCCTCATGACAACACTGTCTGCCTTGTTCCTTTATCTTCTTTCATTCCTACTTCTTAGATGATGAGAACTCTAGCAAAGAAGCTGGACTGCTGCCACCTCAACCAATGAACAATTGGATAAAATAAAACAAACAATGTACCGTTCATAAAACCAGGGCAAATACCAGTAGTCAAAGAAATACTACATAACTCTGAAGAAGGTATTTATCACCCGGTAGTTCAGAAGACCACATGCAGTTCCCCTCACAGCCTTTCTCAGTCCAGAAAATTCTCTGACCAGAGACTAATAAAAGTATTTTCAGATAGTGCTGACAAGAGAGTTTAAAAGTAGTTTGTTTCCACTCTATAAATAGATGTTCACTCTAACGTGTGTGAATCTTTACACTTCCAAACTACTGAAGGAAGGTCTCTGCTGCTCTAAATGATCGTAAACTAAATGATTCATATAGGAAGAATAAAGTTAAACAAAAGTATCAGATGTCCTAACTCTCAGTGATCTCTTCTCAACTGAGTATCCTAAAGCAAACCTATTTTTTCCCTAATGCAGAGCACAGATTTATACAGCTCTTCAGCTACTGAGATGAACACTGACACAGCTGTGCTGAAAGGTGTCCTGGTGGCTCACACTTCAAATGCTGTCTTCTTTAGCACAGATCCATACGAGAAGTACTTCAATATCAGAAAGTTCAAAAGTTGGCTTGCTTAGGTTGCATGGGTATAGGGGAGTGTGTGTGAAGGGGCTGTCTACTCCTTTGGGACTAGTGGGGAATCACACCTTTGATTTTTTTCCATTTTTCTAAGTTTTGGAATGAATACTTGATTGGTTTGGGAAAAAAAAAACCCTCAACTCTGAAGCAGTTTATTGAAATCTCTAGTCTGTAATCAACCAATCCCTATTTAATAAGCACTCAGTCTTAAAACAAAAAAAGCTATTTGTGCAACAATATTTCAATCATTTGCTTGATGCTGCAAAAGAATCTTTATGAATTGTATGGGGGTTTGTGTTCTTTTAAAGAAAAATATAAAGTAGTTATCATGAAACATTCTTTTCCCATCCATCCTTCCTCCTTAATGTTCACCCTTATACTCCTTCAAGTTCTACTTATTTGAGCTTATCTGTCTGTAAAAGCACTTTTTTTTGAAAGGCGGGTCCAAAAAATATGTATCTATTCTCCAGATAGAAAGATTTCATCTGAGCTCTTAGAGAAACTTTTTACCTTTTCATAAGCGATGTATAGTCCATAATTTCCTTGTAAGCAGTACAAGCTTCCATTAAAAATTCCCTCAAAATCAACTACATTGGACTAATTCCAAAACCTCTGTTAACTGTTGTGTGGAATGCAAAAGTGTTTACAATGGATTAGAAGAGTAATTTTCATGTCACTTGTTATGACTAGTTTCTGGATCAATCTATAAAAATATGCCCATCACCCCTTACAGCAACATTAGCCTTAACCCACCAGCAAGCTGCATGTATTACTACAGCTACAAGCTCTTCTTTCCCATCCTCCAAATTTTGCTCTTAAAACGAGAGCAATTATGATGCCAGTCTATCATGAAGTGGTGGTAAACTACTGTGTCACAGGGCCTGCAGAGTTTCTAGCAGACAGAATTGTGCTTAACCTGCCATTCCAAGATGGCAGGGCACGAGCACGTTTTTATTTGAAGTAGCTGTGGTGGGCAGGGCTGTGCTCTCAGCAGAATTTACCACATGAGCTCAAGCTCAGTGTTATCAGACCTGCTGAGACAGAAGCACAAGGAAACTCCTTTGCTTGCAAAGAGGCCATGCTGACATACCCACACATCTAACCCTGTAAATTGGTGGATCTAGTATGAGGTTTCTATTGATACTATAAAATCCTGTTTCAGGGGTAGGAGAGTGATGTAGAGTTGCATCCATAATCAAGACTCAACCCCTCCTTATATAAACAAAACATGACAATCTTCTCTAACACGGCAGCCCAAAAAAAAACCAGCCCAGCTCACTGCTACCTTTTTTCATGTATCTGAAAGGATAGCACTTATCAAACTCAAAGCACCTTTCTTTAGAAAAGAATATTAAAAAAATACAATAAATACTTACCCATGAGATAAGACCATACTTCCAAATGAGGTTTTATTCTGGATTGGAGGGGGGTGGGATGGCCCAGGTCCCAGGGAAGTCAGGAGGGGAGGTAAGCTGCTAGGGAATTAAGTTGATGAAGGAGCAAATTGTGTGACAAACTGTCTAAAGTTAGTATGTTAAATATCACTACAGATGGTTTTGTTCAGTTCTTATGAAATAGGAACCTACTAACTCATATTAAGAAGAATAGCTTCCTACAAGTTTTCTGCTACACAAATTAAAAATAAGCTATTGTCTAAGACGACATACTCCCTTAGCGAGGGAACACAGAAACCTTCATAGGCAGGGGCTCATCACCTATTGAGTTAAAACTATCCATAAAAAACAAGAGCTTGACTGCCTGCAATTATTTTTCAGAATACACTTTCCATGTAACAGCTAATTCCCAAGAATAGCTGTGCTATTCTCTGCATAGCACGCTTCAGCTTGCTTCAGTTTGTATCAGCACGTACACATGGAACTGTTTCCAAAAACAGAAAAAGGAAAAAAAAAAAAAGACTTATTCTGTGCAGATATCCTCTGGTGTATTGCCTCCTTGGTGAACTCCCAGGTTTCTCAGCACACTGCAGGACAGCTGCCACAAGTCACCAGGATGCTGAGCCCCAGCACGAGGCAGGTCCCCCGTGGGCCCTCCTGACACTACACAAACACGCACCATTCTGAGAGCTGCCCATTTCTTCTCTGGAGAGGGCACTGCTGAGATCTGTAAAGTGAATTGGCATCAACAGCGAGATTACCATGTACTTGATTGTACAGATTACTTCACTAGTGGCCCTGCAGTCCGGATTTGGATACACTGGTGAAGTAGAAAAACAAATGATATATGGAAAGTTATAGAGTGCTTCACTTATTTCTGGATTGAAAAACATCCCTCGGTAGAGCTAGACGGAAGAAATTCACCATGGTCAAACAGAACACTATCAAGAATTTCAATTCAACATATATAAGCATGTATCACCATGCAAATGGAACTGAGCTAGGCTAGGGGGTGATTGAGGTAACTGAGGGGGGCAGGGGAGAGGTTTTTTTGGGGGTTTCTGATGGTGGTTGTTGGTTTTTGGGGAAGGGCAAGAGTAAGGATGCTTTCTAAATTCAAAGCTGCTCCTTCTACAGCTGCAACGTATCCTTCAACACTTGCTTTTACCTATTCACCTCCAGGCATTTTGGTGGCATTTTTGAGAGATATTCTAATTTTTATTTATCCTAAAGAAGTCTTAGATCACTCTGCAAGTTCACAAGAACTATAATCCAGTGCTGTTTCAATACTATTAAGGCCATCTAACCAAGGTCATATGTTTAAATGCTCTACAGTTACTTGTACAAATATTAAAACATTAATCTCCCTAGAAAAATAGACGGCACAGAAATGAACAGCTGATTAGTTTAGATACGAAGCAGCATAACATGTGGCAGATAATGTCAGTACAAAACAGATAATTTTTATTTGAAGTACAGGCACACAAAAGTGTTTCTCTGACAGCAGATCTTCAGGAGGAAAAACAGGAAAGGAGGGGTGGGGGAAGTTTAAAAATAAATAAATAAATAAAAAACAAACAACGAAACAGAAGAGTCAAATTATCCAATTATCCAGTTAGACCAGACTCCAAATACAACCAAACCAAGCTACACCCACACAGAACAGTTCCTTGACAAAAACACCAGACATCAGCAGCTAATGATAAAAAAAAGATTCATCTTTCAATGAATGCTGTGATTATTTGAATCATTATTTACCTACATGTCTCCTCTTCACAGAAAAGCAAAAGTACATGAATCTCACCAAGTCACATGAATTCAAGGCTTAACTCTTCACTTTGAGCTTTCCCCGTCTCTCAAATTCTCATCTATTCGTATAATTGCATCCCAGATAAATTGAGTATCTGTGTAATAATTTACTGACAACACGTTCGCTCTCATGATGAGTCAAAGTTACTACCTACAAATCAAAGCTCAGCGGGAAAGTAAGGCAAGGTTTCCAACATCAGTAGCAGGACTAATACAGCCGGAGGTATCAGCACTCTGCTGGCCCACAACATTTCTTCTTAAAAACATGTCAGGCAGAACGGAGTAAACTCCAGAGGTCTGCCCGTGACTGCTACAGTTTGAACAAGGGCAGAATTTCATCGTAAATGTTTAACTTTCCAAGTGGAGTAACATGCAGGATTCAGGTGGCATTGTCTGCTGATTATTTTATTACAAAATACATTCCACAAATCACATCTCCCAAATTATGCTGAATAACCTCAGGACATCCAACATCAACATTTATCATGAACACCAGTCAGACTATTACCACTGTTACATGCTGAATGTTAACTGGTTACTAGTGTATTAGCAAGCCTCTGCTATGACAAATTCACAACTACCAAAAATAGTTCTAGCAATCCATATTTATTTTATTAATAAGGCTGACAGCAACAGAAAGCTGCAATTCCCACTTTTGTGGGAGTGCTAGCAATTATCTGAACCAACAACATACCGGATCAGGGAACCAATCCGGCAATAAAACTACAGGGACAGTATTTTGCTACTTCAGCTCTGACACCACTTAGTGCTGAGGCACAGACAGTGCATGAAGGGGATGAGACCTCTGAGCCCAAAGAAGGAAGCGCAGGACCACAGGGCAAGTCCAGCTGAGACTGACTTGGGCTGTAGTGGAGTCACACTTCAATGCAGTAGCTTCACATCTCAGCTTGCGTAAAATTAACATCTTGGGAAAATGGAGAGATAAGCACTTGTACCACTTTCCCTTCTTCTCACAGTATTTTGACTAGACATTTTTAACATCCTTGTCTTACATTAAATCTGATGTTTTCCTGATCACAGAGTAAATATATAACTCTGTTAACATTAATTTTAGATAACTAACCCTGACAAGTTTTGTTATGGTTCCATGGGGTGATTTTTGAGAGTTTTGTTTGTTTTTTGCCAGCTTCACAAGTTGAATCAGTTCATGGGAAAGGAGACAGGCCAAAGGGGCGAGGACACCTCCCTTTCAGAGACCAAGAACTTAGTGCAGCTCAGCCTTAGCATGAAGCCATATCTTAAGATATGTACTTCCTTGCCAAAAACTCTTCCATTTCCTCCTGAAATTCTAAAGCTCAACAGAGTACTTCAAAGTCTGAAGTGACCTTTATAAGGGAATGTTGGTAGACAAAAAACTGTCAGGACTTTAAACTTTTAGAAGTCAGCCTAAGATCCTTCTGAAGGATCACTGAAAGGACATTTAAAAGGGGATCCGATTCTATTTGCCTTGTCTAGCATCACTTAGAGCTATACAGCTGAGCTCCTTTTGTTTCTGTTTAGAGAAAGCAGCTGATTTTCTGACGTACTAAAAAATGTCATGTTTTTGCTGTGTCTGGCTAGGAGGTTCTGGGATAAGTCAGTTTAAAAGGTAGGTGTCGATTCTGACACAAAAGATTTGTGCATGACATTGTACGTGGCACATATTTTACAGGAAAGTTCAACTGACAAAACACAAGGTGAAAAAAAAATCTGACCAACATCAAAAAATTAGCCAAAAAAGAAAACCTGCCTCTTTTTGTAGCTACTTTATTCTTTGTCTCAAGAGAACTAATGAAAGGGGTTGTGGGGGTTTTTAGTACGTTATTACAATTTTTCCTTTTGTGAATAACCACATAAAAGACCATCTACAACCCAGTACTGTCAAGAGAAATGCACACATTTCTCTCATGAAGAGCAAAAACTAATGCTGTAGGACTCTCACTGTAAACTTATGACTTTAGGGGCTATTGAATACATCCAACATGCAGCAGGAGAATTAGATACTCTTGATTTGTTTAACACACACTTAGAATTCTCTACTTTAGAGAGCGTTAACATTTGAGTTTGTATGTGATTCCTAACCAGGCAACAACTACTAAAAAGGGTGCTCTCTGAAAAGGTCACCCGAACAATACAGTGGCATTTTTAATCATTTTGGAATAAGCAACAGAAGTTACCTGTCTTCCTAATATAGCCAGTTAGATCACAGCTCCATGCAGCTTAATCTGTACGCTGTCATCCAACAGCACAAACACAAGTTCAAGGAAAGACTGGTTTTAGTGAAATTGGAGCATGCACAACAAGGAATTTAAACAGGCTTTTGGGCTTTCACACTGACTTTTGGAAGACAGGCAATTATCTAGCTTTGCATAAAGTCTACCCGTAAACATTCTACTGCCATGATATTCTTGTAAGGCAAATTTGAACTTGCAGAGTAAGCTTACACCAGACCCATGCTCCCTGAGATGCAACCATAGCAATTTTGACCAGCCATAGGAACTCTAAAGCTGGCTTCAACATATCAAGTCACACCTCTGGATATAAACTCTCCTCCTGCCTTCTCTGCCTGGACTTGAAAAGAGATTCAACAGCTTTAAGATTTCCGTATGAACAGAGCTGATCCCATTACAGACAGAAAACTAAAATACTAAGTCAAATACACAGTAAACCAAACATTATGACAAATACCTAAAATACATAATCATCCAGACTGGAGACCTAAGCAAAAGACCTTCCAGCAATACGAATCAAATATGCTATATACGACAGCTACTAGAGCTTTATCTTATCATTTACAATTCAGGATTTCACAGTTAGGTGGGAATTTTTAAATGCTGAGAAAAAAGTAAGAGTTGATCTAGACAAAGTCAGCTGTGTCTGGCAGCCAAATTAATTTTCTACAAATATTAGATAAAGGAAAACAGAGAAAAAGAAAAAAACATCAGTTTTTAATGATACAGAAACCAAGGCTCCAGAACAAGCACCTCTTTCTGATCCCATCAAATTTGTAGAGAAGCCATCTACACAGAATCCAAGACTTGTTTTCACTGTGACATGTAAAAAAAAAAAAAAAAAAACCACGGAACAACTACACTCTACAGGCCTGGTAATGTGTTACTATATCAAACACATTTCTGCAATAATGCAATAAGTTATCTTAATTACATAAGTATTAATATGACTTTAAATGCTTAACTGGGTTTTTCTAGGGGGTAAGGACCTCTTCACTAGAAGTCTTTTAGCAACCAAACCAAGCTTCCATCATTCCACAATTCTAAAAGACTCTTTTCCACTTCAAATTGATAAAGGAGACAATTTGAAAAATTAAACACCAGATACATGAGAAACAACAGTTAAGAGCAGTAATATTAAAACTTTCCTACATAAAGTCAAAAGCAACATGTAAAGAATACTCAAAAGGCAAAATCTGAATATACTTGCCCTCTAGGCAACTCCTCAGGTTTGTAATGATAAAGTTTACATTTGCCTAGATCATATGCGTATGATAAGCATATCCATCCCTTTTTTCCAGTGTCACTTTGCTTACGTCAGGGCACACACAAAATTTACCTATCCACCAAGTTATTTGCTATTCATTTTCACATTTCTTTACGGGACTGACTCTACAGCAAAAAATCAACTGCCAGTAAATCAGCCTAAAAAATTGTCTCCAACCAATACGCAGTAAAAATCCCCTATGTACTAACAGAAACTAACTGGCTTACACTGCACATTAAATTTAATCAAACAAGATCATATCTGAATGATAAAGCACTCAACTTCAGTAGAAAATGGTATCTTTTTATTGAAACTTGAATAAATGTTTATAGCTAGGACAGTATGACATCACAGCTTTTGGTAATCCTAACATCAATTTCAGAGCTTTTGACTGAGATGCAGTTAAATAGAAGAGATAACTTCATATCTGATTTTAACAATCTTTTACAGACTTTCTCAAAAATGCTTTCCAAAACACATTTAAAATTTGAATCAGTTTTCATTGTTGATTATCAAAATCAACATTAACATGAGCATTACTTTAAAAAAACTATATAAAGCAAAATCATCCAAGCATAATGAGACAAATAAATGAGTATCTAAAAAGTACTTATAACCAGATTAACTGCCTACTAAAAGCTTATTTATGCTGAGGTCTCTGTGCATTGACAGGGGCTCAAAGGGTAAGGCACCCTTTTTGCACTGGGACAAAACAACTGTTCCAAAAGGAAGCTCTTCCATTAGAGGAAACATGTAGTTCAGTTTAGAATTACAACAGCCATATTCAGGACACCAGGGGGAACCTAAAAGCAGTCCACTTCAAAATCACTTGTATATGCTGATGCTGCTATTAACCCCAAATTGTCACTCATGGACAAGTTATTTAGATATATGAGGGAAATTAACTTTTTCAGACCACTGAGGTCATCATGCTTAAACACTTGACATTTAGCCATACACACTCTGCAATTGGGAAAAAAACATGGAATTCTGATAACCTCAGAAAGGAAGCTACTGTACAATAATATAAAGCACAACCATCATTCTATCTGTTCTTATGGTTGGTTCGTTCAGTCTCTTCTACTGAAGCAAGTTATCAAGCTGCATACTCAAATACCAATCTCTTGGAGTAGTATGTTCAACAAAAACGAGTTGAAAAAGACTGCAATGCATATTTACACTTACCATTTTGGAAATGAAGCAATGAAAGCAGCCTTAAGAAGAGTTTATTCTATGTATTTGAAGCTTGTTTCCACTTTTGACTAATTCAATAACATTGCTGGATTTTTGGTAACACATAATGTTATAAACTTATAAACACACATGCTCTCCTAAACAGTATCATCATGAACATATTGCACAAGAGAGGAACTGTACCAAAATACCAAAGTTCTGGAACCACTGTGCCAGCAGGCTTCACTTTTTCTCTAGAGTCTTAATTTGAATTTGCAAGATAACCTCACATTTCTAAAAAGCTGTAAAAGAATTAAGTAGCATTAGGAGACAAAAAGTAGGCATGGAGGTTTGAAAGATGTCACTAACAGCATTCATAACCTAACACTTTGTAAGAAGGAGGATGGAAGAAGGTGGTGGTGGAAAACAGTGTCCACCAATGGTTTCCCGGAACTTACCCTTTTTCTTTAAATAATAATTTTATTTTAATAGTTCTACGTACTTATTGCCATTTTAAAGTAGCATTATATTCCATAAGTACACTTTCTCAAAAAAAATCTTTCATAAAACCTAGAATATACATGAAAAGTTATCAAAACTAACTTGACTCGTCTTTTTTACTAATGTTATCAACATAACTGTCAAATAATGCAGATTAATAGAAAGCAACACTTACAGTTGGACCCGATGATCTTAAAAGTCATTTCCAACCTAAATGATCCTATGATTTCTACAACACGTAAGTGCTTACACTGCTGAAGTGGAACAGCCTTAACATTTTCTATTAAATCCAAAGCATCAGCTCAAATACAATTTTTCAAACACTGCCCTCATCAAGGTTTTATGCATAAAAAGCAATAGAGACACAACAAAAAACCTCTCTGCTTAAGTTGCTGTTATTGGAAATTTATGAAATTACAGAGGAAATTTATATCTATTCTGAATTAGCCAATGAAGAAGCTGCCATTCATAACTGGATAACAGTAACACAAGATCTACAGAAGCCATGAACATAACTCTCCCACACTATACCCCTACACCTTCTTTACCAACACATCATGAGCAGGCCTTGAATTTCAAGCTCTCTCTATTACAGTAACAAGAGATTTAAAAAAAAAAAACACAAAAAAAAAAAAGCACCAGCAGTAAGTGTTTAAAACCAGAAACCTCACTCAGCCCTCAGCTGCAAGGAAAGACAAGACAAACTGCCCTCTGCTCCATCCCAGACTTCTGTTGTGCTGCAGCTATATGCTGGGTGGCACTTTCTATGATGAAAGGACAACCTGTTGCTCAAGTAGGGTCTTAGGATACCATGAGAGGACCATATCCGATTATTTAGTTGAAATGAATTTAATTCTGGCTCTGTTTTATTACATCTAGTCTCTGAACAACTTTGATATAAACCATTATTCCCATTAATAAGACTTCTGTCAAACTACTTGCTACCAGTAAGCTTAACACATTAACTTACATAATCAGCAAAGGGCACTTAAAAAAGACCAGCTTTCTTGTCTATGAAGAGTTCCTTGATGAACTGCACCAAGAGCTTTGCTCCTTCAACACTACATGAGCTCATTTAGACTTTTTGTTTCACTTCCAACAAAGAGTTTTTGCATCTGGATTTTCTACAACTTGGATTGATACCTGATTATCAACCTGTTAGAATATAAAGCATATAGCTTCTTTTGAAACTTTTGTCCACACCAGTGATGCAAAATTAGGACATCACTGCCAATGACTGTCTCAGAGCATGATCACTATGTATATTAAAGGGAGAAGAGAATTATTTTTCCAAGTTCTCCAACTTCTGGTAATTCTAACAAAGCTATTTTCTTGGGACCTAAGGGGTTTAGAAGCACCTTCTTCAATAATAAAATAGCACAAGGCAGGGAGAAACAAGCTTAAAAAAAAAATATAGTCACATCCAGGACATCATTTACAGTTCAGTTTTCATTACTGTCTGCCTAGAATTCATACACTGGAAAGGTGCAGTGGGTATCTGTAGTAGTACTGAAGAGAAGCCACGCTTTAAAATCACATTCATCAGAAGGAACAAGGAATGCACTTAATTTACAGCTTAACAATTCATGCCAAAGTTGAGATACTAGCTCAGTAACATGAGGAAAGATAGCATTATATTACTTAGAAAGAAGTGTTTAGTCATATATGAAGCAGTACATGAAACACAGAAGTACTGCAGAATTGCAGCAGCTCTCTCACATTAACAGAGGGGCACTTCTCTACAGCCACCAGGAGAAACTTTTCTCCAATGTCACAGTACAAGTTACTGTCAATATTTGCAGGTATGCAGAGAAAGCACAACAATTTTTCAGAGTCACAAAACACTTTTTTTGTAGGAGATATCCCATAAGAATCCTTCCACATCACAGGAGTATAGGCTGACTGCTCACACAGAGCAGGGCACTCAGTGGCAATCCAATTCCCTTGAGGTCATCTGTCAACAGATGAGGTTAAGGATAAAGGTCAGGCAAAGCTCCCTCTAACAAAGAAAAGCACTGGATACTTAACAACAAAGCTGGAAACCAAAGTAAAAGGGTAAAGGGGGGAAGAGCAGCCTTGTCAAGGCACACCTAAAACTCACCTCCTTTGCTTGCTGTTATACATGAATTTCCCATGGAATTGAGAACTACCTTGGTGACAGAGCCTACAGAACACCACCCAGCTCCCCTTCACCCGATATCACTCCTTTCAACAAGCCATTTTCTTGATCATTATCTTAATGATTCCTATATAAGCATGAAGAGGTTGAAAGCAGTTCCCAGATTATTCTCCTCTCTTCTGTTCTATACTTCAGGAATATTAGTGGACTTAAAGTATGTTTATCAATGATATGTTAGTGAAATATTAGACTTACACAACACAGAATTATGTTCATATACAGTTTTTACAGGACACCAGTTCTCAAAATTAAAATCATATCCATTCTTTACTTTTCTGTAATACATGTCTTATTCCATTCAAATTTAGTACAACTTAAAAGATAAATACACATGAACAATCCACTTACCAACAAAGAGTCATTGTTCAGATCTCATTAAATTGTACAGCATATTGTATCCATTCATTGCATCTGAATTTTGTTTTCAGTAACCCTCAAGACAGGGAGGGAAGTTTTCATCTGTCTTTGACCAAGAGTCTGTTTTATACCATGAGACAACTGAAGCAAGAACCAGGTTCTCCGTAACATAATGTGGCCATAATACATTAAACTATCTACAATCTTGTGATGCAAGTCACAATGCAGAGCCCATATGCTATCTTGGAGGTATGTATTCTTTACTCTTCAGGAGAAACTCATGTACATTGTACATTTCATGTCCAGAAACAAACACATGTGCAGACACAGATACCTCCTCACTTCACAAGTACTCAGCTCCATTGCCTTGCCCTGCTGCAATCCCCTTGGGCTCTTAACAGCTTCTACAGCACCATTCCTAGCCCTGACACCTGTACTGCTGTTGTCCAGGTCTCTCCCCAGCTTTCGCCACCTCTGCAGCCTGTAAAACAAACTTAAACCTCTAGAGATACTGCTACCATTCTCTAGAAGCTATTTCTGAAAACAGATACATGTTTTTCTCATTCCCTGTTATCTTCATTGCCACCAAGTTCACCTTTTGGCTATGACCTGCCTCAGTACCTGGGAGCAGACACATGACTTTAAATTATGTGTCAGTTTTAATTTCAACTCAAAATATTCTGCAGTAGCATCTCATGGCAGACAAGACTACAGCCTTAGCTGCTTGGAACTTCATTATCTAACCAGTGGTCATCAAGCTCTAAAAGACTTCTTCCAAGGATAGCCAGAGAAAAAATTACCCTTTTGTCAAGAAGCTGAAGTTAATTATTTGCGAATGCATTCATCCATGGTATAGTTTCTAAAGTGTAGATCTACTCCTCCACCCCTTTCCCAAAGAAGCACAGTTGATATATGTGGACTAGCAGGTAAGTGCACATCCCTTATACACATTGAAGCATATGGAATATGATCTGGAAAAGTACACCTGGTTTGAGAACTATGCATTCAATATGCAAATACCTTTATATTGCTTCCAGGATCCAGAAGTTTATAATCATCAGACACTCATCCTGGACTACCATAAATAAATACACACACAGTAAACTTCCAGTCATACAAGCCACTTAGAGAGATTTGTCATCTTATTTAACAAAGCAGCATATTCCAAGTTATTTACTGGATTAGGATTAACTAAAATCCCACACACCAAGTGGGTTACAGTAAATCGGCCCCATCACCAATGACAACAGCACACTGACTCTTCTTGTTTGCCTGTCTTTTCAAAAGGCTCTGTGCACTAAAGGCACAGAATACAAGTAGTAGGTATATTCTTTGGCCTTGATCATATAAAATTTCTTCAGTTCCCTATTTATATTTTGCCCTTCATCTGTGTCTTCTCATAGCAAAGGCAACATACTCATGCTCAAGAATTAAAAGCCTCAAACTTAACAGTATTTGTCTTCAGTCAGTAGAATACAGACATCTTCCTCAACTATAAGCCAAAAGGCTACCTACCAAGCACATCTGCACTATACAAGTTATAAACAATAGGAAACTATTTGTCTATAAACAGACCATAATTTAAGTACATTTAATCACATAAAACAAAATGTTTTGTTTGACAAATAGTTTTTTAATCATATCAAACACAATCATTTGGTGAACGGCTGTTCCATTAAAAGCTAGCATCCTACCCATATTTAACTTGTTCTCTTTCTTGGAGATCAGATAGTTAATCTTTTTTGGGTCCCCTGTTCTGAGGGTTGAATATGTAGTTGTACTTAGTTTAAAATTAAACATTCATTCTGCTTACTTTAAGGAAAAAACCTCTCAGCTTCTCAAACTCATCTTCTGCAGCTGAAGCTTTACATAAAGCACCTGGGTATAAAACAAGACCCAAGAATATTGATCCTTACTGTACACAGAATCATGTATAGTTATGTATTTCAGTAAAAGCAAGCAAAGTCAATCCAGAAAAGTACATTACAAAATATGCTCAAAATAAACTCTGGCTACATTTCTAGAAAGTGTAAAGTAATTGCAAACATTTTATATAACATCAGCAGTTAACGCAGGTAATGGATGGCAACACTAATGCTAAAAACAACAAACTGGTTGATGTTCCACCTTTTATGACTTGCATACATTGGCAGTTTTCAAAACTGAAGAATTTCCACAAAAATCAGCCAAAAAAGCTTTAATAAATTCACTTGTATTTACAATCTAAAATTAAAACTGTCCAGTAACTGGTTTTGTACACATTTATAAGCTGAAACATGTCTCTCCATTCGATCATCATCTTAACTATCTGCAATTCAACCAAATATTAATTGCAAGAGTATCTGCCTCCTTAATTTCCTTCCTGATATCTCTCAATAGGAGGCAAGTGCAGCAATGTTAATAAGAATCAAGATGAAAAAGGAGAGGGTCTCTGCTACAGTTGGATCTTATCACTTCCTCAAATGAGTCAAAATAAGTAACAGATTATATCTGTTTGTTTTTATATAAACAGTTTTAAAATGCATGCCTAGTAGGGTATAGTCATTTGACAAAATAAAATGAAGAATTTACCACCAACAGTAACACCAACTGTGGTTATTCACTTTGAAGTTTCTCATTTCCTTTTTTGTGCATGAGGTCTGTCTGGAAATATGTTTGACATGTTAAAGAAATGCATGCAGCTACATAATAGTATATTCTCACAATAGTGCTGTGTAAGCCAAAAGGAAAATAAAGGGGAAAAAAAAAAAAATCACTAACCTAAAACAACTAGTAGTCTAAATATAATCATTGCAATAGTTGTTTTTTTATTAATAGAAACAGAGAAGCAATAAATATAGCAGTAGTCAAAATAATTCTACCTTATTGTTTAGAATGCTGATTAAAGAGCTTGCAATCAGTCCTTTGATCTCACAAGTTAAAGAGCCCACAGAAAGGTTCCTTCTAAGCATTCTTCCGGGGGAGCCAGTGGAGAAGATACTCTAGTTTTATCTAGCACTACTGAGCACCAGCATTATTCAGTTAAAAACACCACTATAAAATAGACAGATGAAGAAATTTCTAGAATATAGGAAATTGAAGTGTTCCACTTGCCAAAAAAAAAAAAAAGTTTACAGGTATCACAGAGAAAGACAAGAAAATTCAGGCTTTTCAACTGAAGTATTTCCAATATGGCAGAATTGTCTCCCCTCTCATAACAACATTTAATAATTCCTCATTAAGTATCTTAAGGTAAGGAAAAGAGGTGTACATTACCACACGCACATGATCTAGTGAAACACGAACATGAAAATCTGTTGTGTTTGGTCCTTCCAAGCTGAGAAGCCAAGAAGTTATGGGACACAATCAGCCAACGCAACAGCACCAGCCAACTAAAAGCACTAATGCTTACCATTAATGAATAGCTGTCTTGCAGAAACCATACTCCTTACGAGTCAGTTTACAACACTAGAGTTAAAATAATATTGACAGGAGGTGTCTACCAGAAACCAACTGCAAGTAGAACAAAACATTCACATAAACATGTACGCTTTAAATCTATATTGTGCCCAGAACTAGATGGTGAAGTTCAATAGTTTAACAACATCCATGGGCATAGCATTATCTCCCAGGGCTCAGCCAACAGGCACATCTCACTGATGCCACAGCAGTTCACAGGACAAAGCTACAAAGGGCCCTGAATCACCATTCAAGATTGTCCAACATGTTACAGTGAAATCTCCAACCTCAGCTTAAGCACATCGCAGATCCCAACTCCAAGGACTGCACAAGGGAGGATGTCACCAGCCAGGCACTGGGCTGCATGGAACACCCATTGCTCCTCCCTGGTGCTGTTGACAGCAGTGGCCTCATCTGAGGGTGGTACTATCTTTGAGATGCTGAGTGGCCAGGTGAGAGAGCTGTAGGAGCGGATGAACACACCACACAGCAGGGAAGATAAGGAGGAGGTCCTGGGAAGTCTGCTGCTTGCTAATAAAAGAACTGAGGCTCATCCAAGTCTCAAACTACTGCACCTTCCTGCTTATCCATATGGACACCAGTGACACTTGCAAAAAGCAATTACTGAGCAAATCAAGAGTGACTACTGAGCACTGTGGGCAAGGGGGAAGAGGCCCAAGTGGTGTTTCTCAGTCTCTCCAAGAGAGACACAAAAGGCTCAGGGCAAAGCAGATGCATTCAGAGGGTCAATATGTGGTTATCAGCAGTTAGCTTTTACTGCTATGACCACAAGGACCTTTCAGGAACAAAGACCCATCTGATAGACTGTGGCAAGAATATCTTTGCCAGCAAGCACATTAAGTTTGTGAATAAGACTTTAAACTAGGCATGGTGGGAAAAGGCCATCACATTTGATAAGTAAAGACATAGGGAACACATGATGGAAGGCTCTCACACTTCCCTTGTGAAAGAGGCACTGGGGGCCCATCTCAAGCGCTTGCATGCAAGTGCACACAGTGTGGGAAGTAACAGGAGGACTTAGTCCATGCACGGTTGCAGAGCTATAACCTCACAGGAATTAGAGTGACAGTGGGACAGTTCACATAGCTGGAGTGCTGCAATGGATGGTACAAGCTCTTGAGAAAAGCCAGGCTGGAAAGTTAAGGAATATGAGTTCCAATCTATGCAAAGGGCTGGCTACAATAAACACTGTTTTGCTTCAAATGAGTGAAACAGTCATGACTTTATGGGTAAGGATCAGAGAATAGTCCAACATGGTTGATGCCATGCTAGGTGCCTGCTACAAATCTTTTGATGAAGAAGGGGAAGAAGCCTTCATCAAAAGCTGGAGGAAGCTTCACAATTGCAGGTCCTGGTACATACTGGGGCCTAAGACCACTGTTACTTGCTGGTAGGTTGTAGTCAAGCGCAAGCACTCCAGATTTCTGGAGTGTGTGGAAAATGATTTCTTGGTGCAAGTGATCAATGAGCCAGCTAATGAAGATGCTCTGCTGGATCTGTTGCTCATAAACAAGGAAGAAGCTGACAGAGATATGGAAGTCAAAAGCAATCTTGGCCAAAACAACCATGTAACTGCAGAATTTAAAATCCTAAGAGAAGTGAGAAAAACAAATAGCACAGTGTACAGTGCAAGACGCAGTACATACAGTTACAACATGGCACTTCAGGAGACCAGATTTCAGCTTGTCCGGGGATCTTCTTGGTAGAATCTCAGGGAAGACCACCACAGAGGATGAAGGAAAAGCCTGTGAGAGCTGGCTGATCTTCAAGGACAGCATCCTCAAAGTACAAGAGGGATCATTCCTGCATGCAGGAATTCAAGCATGCCTGACAATGGACCAAGGTGAAAGACAAGGGAACCTGTGACTGAGCTCAAATGCAAAACGGAGTACCTGGAAGGTGACAGCAGGGGTGGGAAGAATATACAGACATTATCTAATCCTGCAGGCGTGGAATTAAGATCAGCCAAAGCTCTGCTGGAGTTGAAACTAACAATGGATGTGGAGGACAGTATGAAGGGGAGAAAACACATTTTAATTTTTTCCTCCAAAACTGAAGTTATACAACAGAAACAGAAAATATATCTTTGTACAACAAGGTGTTATGCACATTAGATTCTGCTATACATCTTTTTCTTACAAATACAAGAGAAAAATCTGAAGAATCAGGGCTTCTAAATGTTAGTTGAAGTCTGACCGGTTACCAATAAACATGATTTACTGGCTTGTTCATAACCCTGTCTAAAAGAAAGGAATCACATATGCTTCCACTTAGCATGACTTCTGAGATTCAGAACACAGCAGCCTGAATCTCTTGACATAGCAACAGACTTTTTGCACTGAGAAGCCATCACATTCCAGAAATGGGCAGCAAACAAGATTCCACTACACCTCCTCTATGAACGCTGGTTTGCTTTAACCTTTCTGCTCTTTGGTAACAAAGATACACAAACAACACAGTCTGATTAGGGGATTCTCTCCTCTTCTGATTATACTCTGCTAGTCAGTCATGTGATCAAAAGCAGAACTTTTCACTGAAGCAAATTCTTTGCTTTTCTAGCAAGGAATAATTGATATCATTACTCGTGCCATAAGCTAGGTATTCACAATCACTTAGCTGTCTTTTTCTTCATCCTAAAATAGATCCCAGTCAAGACACAGCCAGCATATATTTAGTAAACACCAGTAATGGCAAACGCAGAGGAATCAGCCCAGAGCAACAATGAGCTGGGGGTGAGAGGAGGGAACTCCACTTTAGAGAAGTACAGTTTTTTTCAAGACCTGCTGTTCACATACACTCTCTTAAGTGCACGTATGCCCCCATAGTGAAAAGATAATAACTGAAAAAAGTCAAGTTTTCATGCAAGTCCTGAGTTCTCCCCACCTGAAAGCAGATCTCAGCTAACAGACCCTCAGTAGTACAGCTCTACCGTAGAAGGAATGGTAGCAGGGGGCAGAGTAGGTCAAACAGCAGAATTCCAACATACATCAGATGGTGGATGAAAAGGGGATGCTGCTCTGTAAGCAACTCCCCCTTCGTCTCTGCAGTCTCTGCCCACATGCCTCATTCACAGGAAGCTCCAGTTTGTTTGGAGGCAGACTCTGCTAAATTTGGAGGCAGGAAATTCTGTTAACCTGGGGCAACAGTTTGACATCAGATGCCCAATTTGGAAACTTCTACTGACGACTCTTTTAGCTAGAAAAAGTTTCAAGTCCGTTTTTAAGTTTAAAAATATAAATAAAAATATTTTGGTGTTTCAGGATACTGTCTTAACCATACTGCCAAAAGACAAAGCTAGGTGCCTTCCAGCACAGCTATGTCTTAGGAGATTGAATAAGCAGACCCAAAAAACCCTAAAAATGAGTCACAAGAAATGTCAAAATCTCTCACAGCAGGAATCTGGGGAAGAAAACAACACACCTGTACCTCACAAAATACCATATATTGAGAATTCAAAATGAAGACTTGAATAAGGTTCTACTCTTCAAATTGACACTGTGTTCACCAAAAATCATCTTCAGTGCCAAAGACCTGTAAAAGCAGGGGAAAAGGAAGGCCTGTCAGGTATATTACTAAGTAAAAATTCAGGGGCAGAGTCAAGTTTTAAGAAAAATATATCTTTTAGAAAAGTGGATGCTGAAGGAGGGTACAAGATGATACAAGTACAGCATTGCAAATACGTCTGCTAAAATGGGATTTGCTAGAATTCATAAGCCAGGGGTGTTTCAAGGTTACCAGGCACTCCAGCATTGCTGAAATAAGACAGCTTGTGCCAGTATACCCAAATAGGACAACCATTCCATTCCACAGCCTTGAGTCAATTTAGTTTAAGGCACTGGAGTAGGAGAAGCAAAATCTCAGTTCAAGCTAATAGCCTTTCCTGGATGGAAGTCACAAGAGCATCCAGATTGTTAGAAACACCACCACAGATCAATATTCTGAGATGTTACTTCAGGCAACACAACGGTTACAGAGCTCTGCTCATGTGACACTGGATAATTTACAGGGATGGCTGTAATTCCTACAATTTAGCACAAGCATTCACTCTTTGTAGATTTATGACAGTGGAATAGCCTTCCTGCTGTAAAATTATGACACTGTTATTGGAAGAATAAATGTCTTAGTCCTCTCTGTAAATAAAGAAATGATAAAATAACTACGAGCTATAATCTGAAGACAAAATGACTGAAAATACTTTTAAGACAAAGTTTTCAAAACCGGAATAAATAGACATGCTAATATGCAACTAAACTGGCTCCATCTACTGGTGAAACTGTCAAGACAAGCTCTCTCCACTGCATCCAATTTAACTCCCAGTGAAACAAGGAAAACTCAGAAGGTGCCAAGCACAAACTAATAGAGACTCGTATACAGATAATCCCTCAGCTAATAACCATTGCAATATGCTGGCAAGGTAGATTTGAGATGCTTGCGTAATTGATGTTTATTCTCAGTAATACAAGAAGGAGCTTCTGGAGATGTCAGGACCAACTTCTTAAAAGCAAATGTTGCACTTTTTATAATAATGTTGTAATATTTTTCACCTATTGCTAATTGTGCAAATGTAAATTTAGAAAAACATCTTTAAGAACACTGTAAGAACATCTGTAGAAGAATCAGTAATCTCATTTTTGCAGACATTTGCTGATCTACAGGGTTAAGTAGTTTGTAGTGCTCTTCTCCATCCACTCATTTATACCCCACTATTCATATCACTATTTCAAATCATTATCTAGAAAGCGATCTTAATTTTAGCAAAAAATTTGAAGTGTCCCTAAACTTTACCATTCCAGAATATGCTATACCAAAAGCATGACAGTATTCTTTAAGGATCTTCTCTAGCTAAGTATATTCAAGTTATACTCCATATTTTATCAATCACTAGTTACAGAGCAGTTCTATTTACTAAGTACTACTTCAGAACCACTAAAGATCTTGTGTAACAGATATCCTTGTGTAAAGGATATCAATATTCAGAAACCAGCAACAATCATGGTGACCTGTCAAAAGTCACCTACAGAAGCAGATCAATCACACAGATAAAAGGCAACAACTACTCAACTTGGTACCTGCTACAGCTTATTTTGGAGAGCAAATACAACTACTGCAATGAAGCCTAATGAAAGTTCTCAAGTAACACATCAAGTTTTTGACAGCTACGGTAACTTTTTAAGAACTCCAAAGGACTGCCAGCACATATGCTTAATAGAGGCTTACAGTACTGCAACTCAGAGGGGATGGGAGACATTGCTCACAGCCCAGGACACGGTGTGAGCGGTACAAGGTATGGACCCTACCCAAACAGCAACATACAGAAACACAGCTTAGCTGGTCCCTCAAAAGTCATAGATTCAAGTCTGTGAGGTTGTCAGGTTAGTAAAATTCTCTCTTCTTGAGCCTATTTATCCAAGGCGCTGCCACACTAGTATAACTGTACTGGTTGAACTCGTGGGGAGCATGTGTTCAGACAGATGCCATGAGCTAGTGGGGGAGGAGAGTTTCCTGAGCAGCCCTCAATTATGCAGTACAAACATACCCTCAGTTACCCCTGTCCAGCCATAAAGGGGAAACATCAGTTCAAGCTATGTTAATATGAAAAAAATTTCTAGGTACCAGTACAATATTCTTCACAGAGCTGTTGTTTGACTTACTCACAAAAGCCACGTATCAAATAGGAAGGCAAATAATCACACAAAAGAACACTTTTCACTACTTAATTTCTAAAGCAGGAAGCCATCAAAAATATGTGGAAAGATGGGAAGTATTCAATTCTGTAAAATTTTGTTTTACTGTACTGATGCTACTTAAATTTTTACCTTAGTACCACCAAGGTAAATAAAGACTTAGAACATATTTTAAAAGGAATTGTTTCAATAATCACCTAAAAGAAGTACTACGCAGCTAGACAAAGTCACCAAGGTATCTGAAATGCAGTGACTGGACTGGACCAAAGCTTCGCTCACAAACCATGCATCCCAGTCTAACTGCCACCAAATACTTGGTTTTCCCTTGAAATCCTTGAAAATGAAGTTATATTTAAGATTTTTCTTGAAAAGAAAACACATTTTGCATTTTTTATTATTAAGTGAAGTTTTAACTACCAGCAGATTCTGATAGTTAGGATACTTCTCATGAATTTGTGCTTTTTTTTTTTATTTCAAGTGGCTCTGACACCTTTACTCTACACTCCTACAAGCTTTCACGGGTTTTATTATGGATTTGAGAAGCTGGAGTACAGGACACTACCCTCCTGCATTAAAAAGACGCATCAGTATGAGGGAATGGACAGACCCCCTTGAGGCAATGATGTGTGTTGGTGAAGTGAGCTGTACCTGAAAAAGTCTTCAAATGAAGCCTCAAGTGAAAGCCCAAAGCCATCACTGAAACAAACCCACTGTTGAACTCTGTCAAACTCACCACTGTGTAGAAAGCAACGTACAACTAACACGCTCCACTCCTATGAAAACAAACCAAAAAAGAATGACCGTAAGTAGCTGTCGAGGGAAGAGGAAAAACAAGACAAGCATACACCACCACCTCCCTACACTCTCACAACCTCCAGCTATTTTCAACTCAAGACTTCCTGAGGCTGTTGCTCATTTATTTACTAACCTCAGTGTACCTGTCTTCCAACACTTGCCCAACCTCCCTGTAAGTACACAAGAACTTCTTGTGTGTACATCATATACCAAGTATACCTGTGAACTCCCTAAACTGAGTGAAGAACTACCTCCTTTTGTCTGTTCTGAACCTAGCACCTAACTCCAATCTGTATGCCCTCTTCCACCTTCAACTGCTCTCTTCAAAGGAGTTTTAGAGAGCCCTAGAAGATTGTCTCACCATCTCTACTAGGCTGAGAAGTCCTAGCCTATTAAATCACTTCCATCTAGGAACTATTATCTTGTTGCCCGTCAGAGAATCTTTTGCAGTAATAATGCTTCTTTTTTAAGGTGCGGGGGAGAACAGCTCACAGTGCGTCAGGTATGGAAAGAACCATGGGTTTACCCGTCCCAGATGTTCTGATCCTCAGCTGCTGTCTGGTTGTAATAATTATATAAGGCATTTATTTCACCTCCCCTTTCTGACTTTCATGTACACATTGCTACCAAGCAGTCTCCTCAAAATACCAACATGCTGAACACTTGATGATTTTCTTCTTTAAGACTGGACCTAAAATACAAAACAAGCATGGTTAAAGGGTATTTTATACTTCTGATGAAATAAATCTGAGGGAGGGAGAGGGGAGAGTTGACTGACAGAGGTGTTCTTCCATAGGAGAGGCACTAGAGCTTACATCAACACAGAACCACCTGAACTACCAACATTGGAGGAAGAAAGAAAACTAAGCGTTTGGGAGTTCTTTGATCATGCTTCTGTATTTTTAAGCCACATTACTTAAGTTCTCAGATTTTACTCACACTTTCTACAAAGTCCTTTCATCTCACTGAGATGTTTATTTCTCAAACAGCTATGCACATGTAAGCAGTTTCACCAGGGTCTGCTAGCAGGAAGGCAGCCTGTACCACTACCAGAAGCACAGAATTAAGTCCAGCTGTATTGTCAAAAATACTATTTCAGCTTAAGTAGCTTTTCTGTATATAAAATTATACCTCTTGTATACAAAAAGCATAATGAATATGACACTGCTATAGTATGTAATTGCCCAAAGATCAGCATGTCCTGCCTTTTCTTTAAACCACTTACTTCATGTGTTTTCCCTAAAAATTCCTTTCTTCTTGTTCCTACCAAAGTTCCTCATTTTTCTAACCGCTTCAGTTTTATCTCAGCTGCAGTCATGTCCTGAATACACTTTGGCACAAAGTTCAGGCCCCTGACTAGGTGTTGCTGTTGCAAGGAAACCAACTTGGACCACTCCACTAAGCACCTCCATTCAAAACACCTACATCAAAACCAGCCACGCAGTAGTAGAGCAGCTCATCCACCTGTCCTAAAAGCCCCTAGAGGAGTTCTCTTACAAGAGAACCTAGGTGACTCCTGCCAGGTCTGACAAGTGTGCTCAGTGCACGCTGACTTTCATGAAGTCTCCAATTTCTTTTCATTTGGATTCACCTGAGGGGAACCATTAACACGTTCCACTTCAACCCCATACACTTGAAGCCCACAGCTTTTGCAACTTGCTCCACAGAGCCAAACATCTCTTTCCTAGGTGGGAGTATTCTCCTGCCAGCTAAGAGATACCTCCTACAGAGAGGCAAGGTCATTTTAACACGATTTAAACCTATCAAGCAGTCTGCTCTTACCAAGAATTTATCTTGAACAAGCTAAAACAAATTGGAAACATGCCTTTTTGGAGCAGAGACAAGAAGGTGAAGAAGTGGTCTAAAACAGAGCTACAAAACCTTTAGAGGTGAGCACATACATTAGTTTCAGATGCAAGCTTACTAAGGTTGTAATAATTCAAGGAATCTGCAAAATTCACGGAACCACTAAGTTATCAACGCTCCTGTTATAAAGAAGGAAAGACACACTAAACACACTGATGTCACAGGAAGCCAGCACTTCATTAGGCTGCCAATTTTATCAAATGTGACTCAAGTCTATCCTTGAAAACTAGCGGAAAGATAATGAAAACTCACATTTTCCCTGTTACTTCTCTGTCGCAACATTCTCTGTATCACAAACTACACATCTCTCCTCTTCAGCAAATGGAAACAAGTTGCTTTCCGACACCTTTTTGGAAAAGGCCTTGAAGGAGCGTATGAGAGCGAGGGCTCAGAAGCTCATTAACAAAATCCAGACCTTGAGTCATCTGAGGGGAGGGGAAATTACAGCCGTGGAACCACATGTATTTTTCAGTAGCACAGGAAGTAAGGCAACACATGTCTGCTGGACTTCGCCACCGGCCTGGGAAGGAAACAAACCCAGGCTCCGTAGTTTTATCCACCCTCCTCCGCCAGCAATTCCCCCGCTCCCCCCTGCACGGTGAACCCGCCGGGAGCCGCCCCCACCGCCGGACCGGGCTCGGCGGCCGTGCAGCAGGAGGCCCGGGCAGCTCGCCGCTCGCCATGTGTACGCACTTCTCCCTCGCCCAGGAACTCGTCAGTGAGCAGGGCCGGGGGCAGGGAGGAAGGCGAGGCCAGGGGCGGCCGCACCGCCCACCGCTGCCGGCACAGCCCCGCGGGGCTCTCACAAAGGCCGGGGAGGCCGGAGCGGCCGCACGCGCCGCAGCGGCAGCGCCCGGAACCGGCGGCGGAACAAAGGCACCGGCTCCACCGCCCCCCGCCTGGGGAGCGGGAGGTGGGGTGGGCCGGGCCACGGGCGCGCGCACGAGGCCGGCACGCGGGCA
>VYZX01024656.1:63789-110684 GCA_013401335.1 Brachypteracias leptosomus
GGGGCGGGGCCGGGCCGGCGGTCCCACGCGGAGCCGCGTGGCGGATTCCCCTTGCCTCGCCCTAGCCGCCCGCCGGGCCCGGGCTGCCCGCGGCTGCGACTGACTGACGGGCAGGCTCCGGTTGACAGGCGGGCTCCGACTGTGGGGTGAGCTCCGTACGAGGCTCCCGGGCCGGCAGGAGCGGGGAGCGGTGGCGCTGCCGGTGACTCGGGCTGTTTGACACTTGCCTCGCGCAGCCAGTAACTTCTGCCAAGCTTCGACCAAGCACGCTGAAATTTTCCATGCCAGGTGCCTACCTGGAACTAATTTATTTTTTGGAAGAAAGTAACCACAATAATTCAGTCATTTCCCAAAATATTATTATTTGCCCTTGTATAAATATTCCAACAATCCTGTAGTCAGAGTGCTGGGGAGTAGTTGTCAAGGTTGGGCTTTTGGCTGGCTCTGGAAAGCTTTGCTGCAGTAGAAATTTTCAGAACGAACCAGCTGCTCACACGGGTCTAGCAGAGATCCCTTCCACCTTGCCTGCCTCTAAAGATCACACCCTCCTTGGATATATTAATTTCTGAACACCTTGTGTGATAGGACTGAACACACACACATACGGCAGAGGAACCATCCCTGTGCTTCCTCTGCTTGATAACACACATCACCCGGGGCTTCTGCTAGCAGCATTCACCGCAGTCTGTGGCAGGCGTATGCCATGGCCCCTTTTTCCACCCTGAAACCCTACCTGGCCTGACTAGCAGGCAGCCTTTATTTGCCCAGGACTTCTAGGCTGAGATGTCAATGAAGCTCTAACACCATAAACACAACCAGCTGACATGTGCCAGTGGGGCAGAGATGCCACATGTCCACTACCCTGGACCACTTTCAGGACACTTTGGGCTAAGTGCTTGTTTGTTACACACCACATGTAAACTCTGAATGGCTCAGAAGCATCAGGAAGAAAATAGCAGGGACTTCACTGCAGGCCCAGTCCCAGCTTGTCTTCTGAAGGTGAAGAAGTCTGGATGGGTCACTTGAAGAGAAGCAGAGAGATTTCAGGAGATGCAAGGCAGAAGAGAAGGCAGGCTGACTGACACAGATATAACACGACCAAGATAGACCAAGGCAAGGGGATCAGAATTAGACTGGTCAGTCATCTCAAAAGGAGATCAGAGAGCTGCTGGTCTTATCAGTAGCTTTAGAAGCAGCAAATGAAAGTAATGTGAGCATCAGCAAACACTGTGCCAGACTAAGAACACTATAAAAGGAGGCTCTGCAGAGCCCGCAGACAAAAATATAAACCTGGCTGTCGAGGCAGAGCAGGCCTCTCCCACTGCCTACCAGCCAGAGCTTCACATAGCTGCAGAGACATGCTTGCGTTGGAGGCTGGCCACAGGAGAGCATAAGGCTCTGAACACTTGCCTGAGCGTGGGCAAGAAGAGCTGGATGGTGACCAGTAGCCCTCTCTATGCTTTTCAGGAAAGGCGCTGGCAGAGACAGCTCAGTCTGCAGATGAAAATAGTTCCTGTTTCTCTGAACAGAAGCAGATGTCCTGGAAGAAACAGCAGGTGCACACACTGTCTGATGGCACTGGGCACAAATGCAATCCTGGCCATAAGGCCAAAGCTCCTGACCCATACAACTTGGAAGAAGTTTTCAAATGAATGACTTGGCATGGGTCTACACCGGGTCACTGTAACCCATACTTTGAGGAACACATCATTAGTGTAACCTGCCTAGTTATACTGAGGAGATGAAGTAAGCCATGCTGTGTGGAACTGATTGAACAGGGAGCAATCTGAACACACAATCAAAGATTAAGACCTGGATCAGGCCTCAGCTGAGTTTGAACATATAATCGAGAAAAATAAAGCACTATGCACAACCACCACAAAAATAATAACCTTGATACAAAGTGCCTTGATAGACCTGCAGTTTAACTGTGGCCTGTGGACTGTGTCCTTTCCTCTTCCAGGAACAGTACTGGCAGACTTTCAACTCAGATAAGCCCCTGAAAATGATCTTGCACTAGACAGCATGGGTATAATGGGGATGGATTTAACTTTTCATTCCACATAATTAGTACTCAATAAGTGTCTTGGGAGGCAGATCACAGAAGTCCTCCTTTGATACTGGGATGAACACAACCCATCTTCATGAGCACAGAACTTCTCCATTCTCTGGGGACTCAGCTCAGGGAACAGTAATATCTAAAGTAAGGACTTCCTGTAATGTGCAGTGAACTACAGTATTTGGTGAGGTTCCTCAGGGGACAGCAGACAGTGTTTCTAAAAACTCAACTAGAGCGAGAAGAATGTTTCTTCCATCAAAAAGGAACCTACTAACATGAATGCATTAAAGGATGTTCCTTCTCCCTTATCCTCTTGATCTCTGAAGAGGGGTCCTGAAGAGGGATCTCTGATGAGATTCTCCAGCACTCTTTTCCCTGGCATCACAGAATACCCAACAGACAAATCAAGGCAGGGCCTACCATTCATTCATCGTACTTCCTTTGGCACACTATAGTGAGAACAAGATCTCCAGGTGAACACCCAGTCATTTGCTGAGCTGAAAAACTTGTTTGCTCACTGCATTCCATCTGATCACTGTATGTATAACTATAGCAGAAAAGGCCAGCCTAGCTTCCCCATGCTGTGCTGCCCAAGTGAAAAGAAAGTGATGCCTCCGTTCACATCAAGTTGACCAGAACTTCATAAGGTTCAAAATCTAGCTTTTCCAAAAGCTGTTATTAGAAACAGGCCAGCTTTTAACATATGAGCATAAGTGCAACTGTGACTGACACACCAGGTGACATGTGAAAGGAGATGGATAGGGCTCGTGTGGCGCTGAAGAAGCAGATCATTTTTTTAATAAGATAATGTACCTAGTCCACCAAGACTGGCCTGTTGGTGCTTTTCCTCTTCTCCCCTTTCCTCTCCTCACCCCCCACCCCCAGATTCTTGGACATGGATGGAAGAGGCAGAAACTGTTGGATGAGCCAGACCTCTGATTCGTAAATTGCCTGTCTCCTTAAGGCAGAGCCGTCAGTGTCAGCTCATCATCTTACTCTCCTGCTATTTAATTTGTTGCCAACTATAAGGTACTTACAGGGCTCAAAGGAAGGAAGTTGGGGGCTGATAAAAGCACCTTCCATCCAGCCTGACACCAGCATCCCATCCACTCCAGTCATCAGCTGCTCTGGCAAGTGTGACCTGGGGCAGGAAGTTACCACAGACCTCATGAACAGGATGGAAAAAACCCATTTGATTGGATAACTGCAACAGCCATCACCTCTACCAAAGTAGACTCTTTCTCAAGGGTTTTTTGTCTGTTAATAGTAGCAGTTCTTACAGGCTGACACAATATCATTAATGAAAACACTGGCAGCTGTAATGGTGGGGAGTACCTGGTGCAGGTGATCACAAGAGCAGATTATTTTGGCAGCAGTAGTGCCCCTAAGAATAGCCCTAAGGATGGTGAAAGAAGAAAATGCTAGGAGTCAGAATTCCATAGTCCTTGTTACCTTTTCCCTTCAGGAAAAGCAGAAACCATTTCCATGGCTAGGGCAGAGTGTCAGACTGAGGACCCACCATTGGAAAGAGAAAGGGAGAGAGGAGCTGAGAGGGAAAGATAAGGGCCTTTCTTTCTCATTAGAGCATCTGACGCTGGCAAAAGCAAACAGAAATTCAGGAAATGAAATTGCTGTGTGAGGAGGAGATCGATGCAATATGCAAACAACCGGTTCCTATAGCTGCACTAGGACAAAGAACATTTAAATAGGAGAAACAAAAGTCAAACAAAAGGGGTAAGGGCAGAGACACAAATACCAGTGCAATCACAGGTACAGAAGGAAACAGGCAAGACAAAACACCTGGGTAGGGTGAGAAGACTGGCTTCAGGCAAAGAAGTGGAGTAAGCTGGGGAGAAAGATGCTGATCTTTTTGGGATCAGAAAGGTAAGTATCAGATATTAAAAGGGTGGGGGAAAGAAGGGGTGAGGAACAAAATACACAAACTAGAGCTGCAAAAGGAGAATGCTGGCCTTATGCTCTGACACACAAGGAAAAGTGTCAAGGGACAGAAGAGCTCTCTGCTAGGAAGCAGAGTATAGCTGAAAAACTGAAGCGTCTCAGCCAATGTACTTTCTACATCACAATCTTAAAAATGAAACTTTCTCCTATGTGGTCAACTAAACTGTTCATTCTTTACATTCTACATACCCATTTGCCAGGCTCAGAGTGCAAAAAGGCTAAGGACATTTGCAAATAAAGATGTTGCATTTTGATTACACAATACTTCACATTTTAAAAAATTTCCTGTTGCAGGTGTCTAAAATTGGACACTGAAGATTAGTTGAAGCTCTTGACATTGTTTGCCTAGCCATCTGGAAAAGGATAAACACTCCTTTCCCTTACTTGGGAGAGCTGTCATGAAAGTCAATGCTTACAAAACAACCAGACATAGAAAGCTGAATACCAGTAAAAAGCACAAAAGAAAAATAATTTCACCAGTAGAGCAGTAAATGATAAATAATAAATCCTAAGTCTGCATACCTAAGATAAAACACTGAGAAGTTGTTCTTTAAGTAAATGCTGTCATATTTTGTGTACTATACATAGTAAGAATGGTCTCGTAAGCAATAAACAAACAAACTGAAGTGACTGTGTAAATAAATGAAGACCATCTCACAGGGCACATGAACAATAGGGTCAAGTCAACAGCAACCTGCATTCTGACAGATCCTAAACTATGATCTACAAGAGTTGATTGCTTGTCTCCACACAGCTTGTGGGTGTAATATTAAGTGCAAAATTGTGACTAAATATTTATTGTATATTAATATGGTCAGGGATCAAAGTTATTCTTGTTTCTTTCCAGAAGATTTATTGTTCTATGTGGTTTTTAAAGGCTTATGAAGAAATAATCACAGGCCTGAGGAGGTCATAATCTAAAGCTAAGAAAAAAAGCAGACTAGAGGACAAGTGCAGCATGCTTGAGGTATACCAAAATTACCAAATTCCAAAGTTGAGGTGTAATCAATACCTCTTCTAAAACCACTTCTGTTGTGATGCCCTCAAAAGAGATTGCAGTGTAAACAGTGATGTCACCATCATTACAGTCATTTGAGTGAGTAAAGGCTCAGATGAGTAAAGTAGATTTGAAAGGTATATAACAAGTCAAGACACATTACCTAGGAAATAAAATAACTTCCACTTCATTTTCTCTCCTCAATTCTCCTGTCTTTTAGAAGACCAATTGTATTTATATTTATTTTTTCTTCCACTTAAAGAGAAAGAAAAATACACATTTTCTAATGGATATGTATTTGAGCTGTTACATAGTTCAAAAAGAGCTTTTAGTCTAGGAAAATTTGCTTCTGTTTGTCTCAAAAAACATAAAAGAATAATCTACTGCTTAATCATTTTCTGATATGTCACAATATTGAGATCAGTACAGACCTCTGACTGTAGTCATAAGAAGGAAAAGATGTATTAGCTTCAATGCATAGAACCTGGCCACTTTAGAGGGCATGGCCAGACAGTATGAAAGGTCTCTTACAAACTACCAGCTATCTTGATTGTGTGTCCATCTAATGCTATTTACCCCTCTTTAGGATGCTTTACTTTTACAGTACCTACCTTGTCCAAGTACAGTAACAGGTGTAAGGAATCTGGCAATCAACAGCAGAAGCAGGAGACTTCAAAGAAAAATTTCACTTAAATTTCTATACACATGAAAATGTATGCAACTGAATTTAACACAAATTATATTTTTTCTCCCATCCAGCTTGTGTGCAATACCTAAAATATAAGAAATTTCAGTCCTCTATAAAGAAAAGCAAAGAAATCCATCCTCAGACTTAATTGTATGTTTAATGCTCACTGGATCAGGGCACCAACTCAGCGTCACCATGGCTGGCTTACTACAAGAAGAGGCCTTCCTGACATTCCACCTTCACATTGTTTAGCTCTATGGTAGCTGTCACATTTACTTTTTCCCTTGGACAAAGAAAGGAATAGCTGTTTAACTTAAAAGACAACTTTGGCACAATTTAGGCTTGAAAAAGTTCCTAGACACCAGAAGAATGAAGGTCTAGGGAACCCTTTTAAGACAAGTCTAAGGCAACCTTGAGAAAGCAAGAAACTACTAGGGTAAGATAGACCTTGAAGTAGTCATTGAGGATTTTAGCATGTAAATGCCCACAATAGGAGAGGACTCTTACAAGAAAAGCTTCCAAGAAGTTCTTTCCAATCCTGTGGTCTCACACATTTCACATCTGCACTTGTTCCTTGCCATCCATATAGGCTGTCAGTGTCATATTTTAACCTCACCTATGCAGGCCTTCAGATCACCAAAACAATCTGCACCTTTTATTATAGCACCACGCTGCCTAAAGTCCCAAGTTTAACCTTTAGCCTGTTCCTCAGTCAAGGAAGAATATTAAAAGGTTAGTCAGTTTCTGTAAAAAAATTTCACACGCACAGAAGGAAGATAGCAAATAAACACAAAAGATATTCATATATTCTGGGTTCCAGGTAGTTGAGGTTAATTGTACAATATGGGACACCAGATCTTTTCCCATAGCTCTTTAGGTGATCATATTCTTCCCACACAATTTCTCTTCCATCACTCCAGGGAGTTTAATCATATCTGTTGTGATGAAAAGCCAACTTCTAAATGAGTTTGGACACCCTCTGGACTCAGTTCCAAAATGCCCAATTAACTACATGCCAATTATCTAAATACAAAATGCCTTCAGAGTTGGCATTTCTATTTCACAGTGTCGCACCACAAGGTCTTCACCCAGGATCTAGTGACCATACCTTTAAAAATAGTTGTAACATCATCTGCATTAATGTTCCTTTCCTTTCTTTCAATAATCAGCTTAAACATAGAAGTGGGAGGTTTTTAACTTTTTATCAGTAGAACCATTCTTTACTCAGTAAGCTATCAGTAGCTTAGTTGTTGTTTATGAAGCTATGTAACTGGGCTAAAAAAATAACAACAAAATAGACATTATATTTATGTAATCACTGCCTTTCAAAAGGAAGTATCTTCACTATATACTAACTTTTCAACCAAGAACCAAGCAATGTTTCTGACCAACAACATAGCCAAAAAGCATGTCTAACTTCAGATACTTTTCTTTTATATTTGAGAAATTTCAGCTCTTGAGAAGTAAAGCACTTAGGGATAGAAAACAGTGACATAACAAAGTCATAGCCCTTTAATATTTAAATAAATCATTATATCAAATGATAATAAAATATTATTTAATTACAGATTGCAACATATTCTACTGAATATTATCAAATTAATTTTAAAATGCCCTTTCCAGCTCTTATATTCAAGCATAACCCTATAGATTTCTATTTTCTCCACAAGAGTTTAGGAACCTTTACTTAAAAGAGGAATTAAGCAAGAAGAATGGAATTGGGAAGAACATGTCAATAAGGCAGCTCTTTCATTCATGGCCTCCTGTGAGAGAACAGATTTGAATGTTGTTTCTAACACAGCATGGGAAGGATAGTGCAAAATGTGTTTGTTGATGAAGAAGGTGACTGATGCAAATGAGGTCACGCATCCCACTAGGCACAGCTTTGTGATATTTTGGGGGAGGAAGTGGGTGGCCTACTTTGCTTCCTCCCTCACTTAAAGACAAATACTTGCTGCATAGATCATCATCCCCACTATCTCTGGTTTTCTGGCATTGATAGAGGACCATGGATATAAGGAACATATATTTACAACTCAAATTCATGTCCTACATTTTGTTATGTTGCAATTAACTTTAAGATGACAGTGCTGCTAGTAAACTGCATGTACCTCCCTAATGCAAATCAGATTAGAAATTACTGACGTTATAACCTCCTCATGAGGGGACTGTTGTCAAAGTCCCTTGTGTAAATGTGACTTCTAGAAAGCTCAAGTCTCCTATAAAGAGGAGAGAAGAAAAAGTAAGTAAAGAATAAATACCATAACTACTTTAAGATTCTCAACTGAAAGGAAAAAGAATAGATGGCAAATTTAGCTGCATTGTTCAGGAGATAAAGCCATTATAGCACAAATCCACAGATTACCATCCCTCTGAATATATTTCTTAGCAAAGACAACTCCTCACAAATCACCAATAAATAACATAAAACAAAGTAATACTTTCCAGATCCTTGTAACCTGATCTATTCTTAATGAAGCAGCAGTCATCTAGATTATCTAAGAGGTGGGATGTTCACAAAAGAGTCTAGAAAAATCAGATCACAGCTGACTATTTTCCTGAGCTACTGTCAAAGCCTCTTCTTGTCATTCAGGACTCTTCCATCCATGTGCTTTCTGTTCTACTGACTTACTCTATTTCCAGTCTGGAAAGCGCCGTGGCATAAACCCCACCCATTAGGCAACTTTGGGCAAAGCAGCTATGAGAGTTAAGGCAAGAAAGCAGCCAGAAGTGAGAATGGCCAGCAAAGGAAAGCAAGATACAGCATGACCTGTCTCCATTCCTAAATTGCCTGTGCTCTGGCCTAGAGGATTTACTGAGTGAGCTGGCAGAGTGCTGAGAAGTGATGGCCCTAGGCCATCGCAGTGAAAATGGAAACTGCTACCTGCACTTTCTGTGCTATATGACTTAAGTTCTTAGAATATTTATGAAAGTACCGAATTCAAAGTAAATGCTATCCAGGACAATTGTTCTGTCAACAAATGGAACACGTTTCTGCAGCACCCTGGAAACTGAGTAGGAGTCAGATTACATCCCATCAGCCAGCTGGGAAGCTTAAGTTTTCCCTTGTGATTGCAAACCACCAAGTTGTTTTTGGCAAGATACAAATAGCTGTGTCCCTGACAGACATCTAGGCACTGAATTTCCAATTAAGGAGAAGTTGCATTTAAGAGTTTCAGATTGGAATTATGGACTTCACCTTAATTCAACAGCTACTGCAAAACAATTTGCCTGTCAAGTTACAGGCCGATATGGGAAAAAAAAATAGAGATGTTCAGCAAAAGTTTGCTCATGTACTTGCATTTGTTTAGGAAATGATTAAAATGCCTATAGCCAGACCACATGGACTTTCAGTTTTAGTAAAATGTAATTACTTTATCTCAAAAGTGTCTCTTTTTTTTGATTGATTGATTGATATGGNTCTACCCATATCAAAATTTAGACATAAAATATATAGAGCTTCTTGGATTTTCTGCCTCTGAATTTGCAAAATTAAACTTTTATCCCATCTCCCCATCTTCAAAAATCATCTGGCTGTACCAATACATTCAGCTTCCACACAAGTGCATTCAAAACTCCTTTGTACTATGAGTTTCATTTCTTGTTTAATTCTTATTGCAAAAAGTTGTTCTGCACAGCTTTACAAGTACTGATAGACCATATCATCTTTGTGCTGCTGAAATTCTTTCTATACTCTTCACAGTGCTACTTCTTTACTATGATCTGTTTTAAAGGTGCACTGTAGTTGGACAGTCTCAAATTCCTGTTTGATAATAGGAAAGTCAGATTACTTGAGAGACAAAACTTTTCTCTTTGTGATCATGCAGCTCACCTACCATAGCAGGTATGGTATACATACATACACATATAATCATACACAACATTCACTCAGGAGTTCATCCACAGTGATAGATGAATCACTTAGTGAAACTGGATATTAGATAATTTATTAAATATATTGGAATTGCTCTTTATTGTATACTATTTACTGACTATTCTGGCAGCTTTCTATGTGCAAATGTAGTTCAGTATGTTAGATTTCCTCTTTTAAAGACAAAGCAGAATTAATAGCTAGACACATAAGTTTAAATAAATTATAAGAAAAGAGAAAATGCATGGAAACAGAATATGGAAATAGATTATTTGGGAAAGAGATTTGCAAGACACAAAAAAATTACTTATCATCTTTTAAATCAGGCTACCCAACCTGAAATGCTTTAGGTCTCTAACCAGTTGTCTGTATCAATGACTAGACTGACAAAGGGGTTACAGCGGTTACTCTAAAATTGAAGAAAATATTGGTTCTTTACTCAGTGCACATGTAACGACTTAAACTTCAAGTAGTCAAACTTGGAAAAAAAATAAGAAAATAAGTATAAATCTTGAACCTAACTCATGACTCTCATTTTAAGTCAGCTCCAAGTTACAAAACTCTTGCTCACATGGGTGGCTTGCATCTGTTAAAGTATTCCCAGTCTAAGGTACAAAGCAAAGCAAGGATCCCTGTGTTACTCCCTCTGGCGTGGTGTCATGTCGGGGACACACCTCATCTGGGTACCTGCAAGAAGAAAGGTAACATGGTAAAAACCGCTGTACTGGATCAGATCATAGCTCTTTATGTTCCATATTCTGCTTCTGACACTGGCCTGCAGCAGAGGCTTAGCAAAAAACAAAATAGAATAATTTTAGTATTATCTTTCCCCTGGTATCTCCTCCCAGTTCTCAGCAACCAGCTGAGATCTCTTAGTCTGAAGGCTCTCTCCAGACCATCACATTCAAGAGCTCCCAACAGACAAATCCGCTGTGACTTTCTCCAACACATATTTGAATGAATTTATACTTTTCGCTGACTAAACAACTGCCTTTTGTGTTTAAACTGCTTTGTAACTGAAGAAGCTAAAGTTCCCAGATAAGTTACAAGAAATAGCCAATATCCATTTCTTGCTAACTTTCCCTGTATCACATGTGATTTTTGTAAATCTCTGTCACTTTATGTCTCTGAGGAAGGGACTATCTTTCCCTGAGGACAGGGGTGGCCGATGAGATCAGGTCACTGTAGACCCTCCTTTGCATAAGTCAGATTGTGCCGCTGTGCCCTTGTTTCCAGCTCCAGCTCTGCCATACTCTGAGGCACAGCTGAATGCAGTATTGAAACTGGAGGTTTCCAGTACTAACATAACAGTGTCTTCTTTTTATTTGCTATTCCTTTCCTAATAATTTATAACATTCTGCTGGTTGGCCTGCCACCACTGAACACTGAGCTCACTTTTTCACAGGATTATCCACAATGATATTATTTCCCCAGCAGTAATAGTAACTAAAAGCAGTGGCTCTTAGACACATCAGCAGACTCACTAGTACTTTGTGAAGAGTTAAACAGAATTTACATTCATCTCTAGTTTTGATACAGATTTTCAGATTCTTTCTTCTTCAAAAACCCTCCACTATCCTGGTTTAAGTGTTTTATCAATGGATATAAGAGGGTTTTCGAAACAAACATTATCACCATCTCCAGGACAATGGAAGTTCCAACAGCATCAAAGGAAGAATGCTACCACACGTACAAAATACCATAGGACAAAAGCAGTATTACCTAAAAAATTCTAGGCTAAGCTGATTTTTAGGATGTCGACTTTGATGATTTTTACCACTGATCTAAATGCAGGTTTACACTTATAATTAACATATACCCACTTTCAAGATCCTATTCGCAGCACTTAACTTTCCTGCAACCTGTTTATCTGCTTTATTTAAGCTTAGAAAGTGTTTTTTCTTTTTTTTTTTTCATCAATATTTATAGTTGTACTACTCCAACACTATTTGAATATAAAGACCCATACTAAATATGTCTAACAGAAGAAGATCTTGGCCTGGATGTAGAAGGAGTAGAAAAAGCCACATACAGTCTCTGCTGTTTCATTCTTCCCTGGACAAGATATACTCTGAAAAAACGTCTCCCTTACTAAAGATTTGCAGCTTATGTAAATCATTTTGGCTTCCCTGGCTTGACTGCACGTGTCAAGCAGCCCATGCACAGCCTAAGCAGTAGCAGTACATGACCTCAAAAGTGTGTCAGGAGAGACGGGGAAAAAAGTTGAGCAGACATGAGGCCATTCTGAACTGAGAACCAAGCTGGCACATCAGCAGGGCACTCGGCCACGGCTTACCACCCTGGTGAGAAATAGTTCATATAAACCCCCAGACAGTTGCTGACATTTTATGACACTCCTTTGCCTTTTATGGGAGTTGCCAAAAATAGTTCTTATTTTATTCCTTCCCAATTTCTGGATCTAAACCAGTACTAGAAGTCTGTTTAATAAACCCATATGAGACTTCCCAGTATAAAACTGCCACCACTCTGCTGAACTTTGAAAGCAACAGGTACTGTCAATGGCTGGGCATTCCACCTTATCTCCCCATCAGCATTTGTCTTGAGCTTTTATTTATATTGTTCTGTCAAAGTAAAACCACACAGAGACAATTCTTTTTATCTTCACCCTGTAGTGTGCTTTGGAGTGCTTTGGGCAATTTCATTTATAATCAGTCCTGCTTAAGCTGTGAGTAAAACATCCATTTTCTCCAGCAGATAAAGAAATCAGGTTGACACATCCAATTCTGACTTACTACAACCAGTGGTTGTAACATACTTTTTGTTCCCTAATTGCAAGGTACAATGAGAACATACAGTCTTGCAATCATCACACACACTTACTCTTTGCTCTACGTAATACAAAATTACTATGATAGCTGCAGAGAAACACATTCCAGAAACCTAGCATACCAAAATTGCCTGTGGAAACAGTTTCTAGGATTTGATTTCTCAAATACATGTTAATGACAATGTTAGGGCCTGTAGTCTCAGATCCTCCAAGATATTTGTTACTGTTGTATCGCATTTCAGCGAGAAGTTTGCTCTCCACCTTCTTCTCCATTACAGATTCATTTTAAAGAAAAACAAACACTACTGAAAGTAGTTGTTCATTCAACACTAACATCAGTTCAGTAAAGCTCTCCACAAATCTTCCAATACAGGATAGGGCTTTCTTTGTTTAAGCTTCTAAATTATGTAGGTTATATAGAAACTTACCAGAATTTATATCACCCACCCAAAGCCCTGTATAAACCCTAAGCTCTGCAAAGTGAAATACAAACCAAAGATAGAAGGGGGAAATAAAATATCAAACATAAACTTCATAATTTGCTAAGAGAACTGTAGATAAAAATAAAGCTTGGAGGTTAACTCTAATACTTGGCTGCAGAAAAGCTTACTTTGCTGAGGACTAGAGTTTAGAATAACTCCTCAAAGAACTCCAGTACTAGCAGGAACAGACTACAAGGACTTACATTATTTAGAAAACAATTCCTTCTAGAGCCAGAACGATTAGCGTTCAAGATCACATCTGGCTTTCCCTCTTCCCAGTTTTTAGTTAAAATTCTTTTGCCAATAGTATTTTTGGAGAAGATCCAGAGTGGATAAAGAGGATTCCATCAAAAGAGGACAGCTTTGTGACAGAGATGATAAATTTCATTATGTCTCAGAGCCAGAGCAACAGTAATTGGACATTTCTGGCTACTATACATTCCTTCTGGCTACAGAGGGAAAGCATTTTCCCTTGTGAGAAGCTACACTCAAAGTACAAGTGTACAAGTGTACACCTCAAGTGTTTTATTATATCACTGTCCTCTTGAAATGTCTAGGCCAGAGACAATTTACAATCCTAGTGCTTATTGCTACTACCAAGTTTTGAGATTTTCACATTGATCCATACAAGAGACTATGTCCCACAATTTATTTCTACCACTGAAATGCTCTGTTCAAGTCCCTGAGAGTGAGATTGTATGAGTTGTTTGCAGAGCTTATGACAGTAAGGAAAAATCAACTCTGAACTAGTGAGACTCCTTCCCTTGAACCAGTTATTTCTCACTCAGTGTCAGAAGGCTGGTGTGTCATCCCACAGCTGTATGAGGTAATCTGGATGTGGGCTGCTGCAGTCCCGCTCTCCTCTACATGCTACCACTGACCTCCCTTGTGCGAGCACTGCTGCTTCTGCAATTGTTGAGGGAGGTGAGCAGCTGAAAACCAATCCTAAAAAAGAGATTCATTTTTGGCTGGATCAGCGCCCAAAGGAGAGAGGACCATGGCAGTCTCTAGTAGTTTAGCTACAGTTGCTGCAATACTCCACCTGTAGTCTCGCTTCCAGTTTGCCCATCACATGAGACTCTTCCGTCCCCTCCATTAGATTTTCAAACCAGAGCTTGTGCTTTCCTCTTGCAGCTTCTCACAGTTAGCTGAAGCTCTCCATAAGCATCCCTTGAGCTACCTTATTCTTCCTCTTCCAATCCCCCTGGATTTACCATGGGTGAACTTGCTGATCTGCAGTGACAACTTCCTGTAAACATTAATCAGAAATATCCTTCATTTACTTACCCTGCCTGTTTGCAAGACTTGTTTACGTGGCTGTGTTCTCTGAGGTACTGGCTACGTCTGTGCTAGCTACTGTACAAATACAGAACAAAAAATTCAGCTAGAGACACAAGGCAATAGAAATGACGAATCCTAGATCCAATAGGGCCATCACTCCCAGACTATGTGATGTGTGTGTCAGTAGTGATACTTCCAGTGGTGCTACTTGTTTCTATGGCCATTACTATGACTGATAAATAGCAAAAAAAAAATGAGGTGTGAGTAAAGGAGCACTTGTGTTTCTACTGGGCTGGACATGACTAAATAGAACAGCCATTATGCACGCTCACTGTACCTGCACTTCCACGGGCTAGTCTGAAGGAAGGAAACATATGGATCATTGTGAAGTTCAGCAGAGAGAAATAAGGTTCCATAACGAACAGCCACTGCAGCCACTACAGCTGCAAGTATGTCTTCAGGAGCAGCAGAGTGACCCAAGCCAGCAGGCCTTACTGTAAAAGAGAGGAGGGACTGTGTTTTTCCTCTCATACTATCTCGATGCCACAGACAGCAGCTCTTCTGCTCTGTCTTCAGACACTTGTTCTAACCTTGGCCCACTTTCAGCCCAGTTTTAGCAAAGTCAGTCCACGCTTTATGGCTTTGATGAGTGAGCCCTGCATGTTGCCTGCATGCTGCTGACATAAGATGCTTCATATGCTATATTCTATATATATTACATAGAGAATCAGAATACTTCATATATTATAAAATGTTATATGTATAATATTCTGTATATCTATAATAGAATCATAAAATCATTTAGGTTAGAAAAGACCTTTAACATCCTCAAGTCCAACCATTAACTGCCAAGTACTGCTAGGTCACCACTAAACACGTTCCTCAGTGCCACATCTACATGCATTTTAAATACTTCCAGGGATAGTGATTCCACCACTTCCCTGGGCATCCTGTTCCAGGGCTTTACAACCATTTCTGTGAAGAAATTTTTCCTAATATCCAACCTAAATCTCCCTTGGCTCAACTTGAGGCTGTTGCTTGTCCTATCACTAGTGAGATTCCTCAAGAACACCAAGCTCTTGGGATGAAAAGGAGGTGACTCAACACTACCAGCATGGTTTTTTTCAGGCAGTAAGGTAGGGACAAATCAAAGGCCGTTCCTTCTATCCTTCCCACAGTCCTCAAGCAAGATGCGTACTATAAATCTCTAGCAGCCCAAATTACTTTTGATAAGAACAATCCTTAAGCAACTATCCCACAATGTCTTTGTTCTTGAGGTAGTATTTACTTCAGTCACTTGCTAGAACCCCATCACCCAGGATCCAAGACCAGAGCTGTCACTCTTTTCTGCAAAGCCCATTTCCTAGTCCATCTTGCCACACAAAATCTCCAGCTCAAAACTGTTTTGCTCCCTGGGAAAGGGTTCTTGGATCCCTTAGGCCTGTGGGCTTGTATTGCCTCTTAGATCCCACAGCAGGACATGTTTACATGGCTGCTGCAGCATGGAAAGCAAAAGTGGGCTCTGCTGAGAAACACAAAGGCAAAGACACAGCAAGAGCCTGACTGAGAAGTAAGGAAAACACACAACCCAGGCTGCTCTCCTCCAGAATAGAACGGTCCTTGACAAACTTGGCAATGATGCCCTTCCAGCGTCATCACCCATGCTTCAGAAGACCCAGGAAGAGAACTGTTGGGAGTGCCCGCCAAGAATGGATTTGAGGGATTGTCCATTGCAGCAAATAAGCATTGAGGAGGGGATACAGACTTCACATACAATAGGAATAACTCTGTCCTTAGTCAGGTTAAACCTAGACTTTGAAAGAGACATAGTGAGAGCAAGGGAAGGCAGTTCAAGTGACTCTGGCACACACTTGTCTCACTCAGTAAGTCTGCAATCTACATTTCCCCTCCTTTTCAAGGTATGAGATGTATACAGGTAGCTAGAGAATAAATAATCTGACTTTTTAAAGGCCAACATATTTCAGAGGCATGTCCCAGCAAAGCACACTGAAGGAAAGGATCAAGAAGTTGCACTGAGAAGCACACACAGAAGCTAGCAGAGCACTGAAAGAGATCCTGACACTAGAAAGTACATGTGACAGCTTGTCGGCCCATGTGCAATATGCAGCTACCTGCATCCCCACTGCCCCTGAGTAAGCAGTTTAACACCTTTCACCTCACAACCGTGGCAAGCAGAGACCACACACGTGGCCAGTTCCCACGGTGCAGCTGACAGGCCCTAGCTAACACAGCTCTGCAAGTGCCCACACCCAAATATGTTTCTCAGTCAATGCATTTTGACAAGGTACTCACTGGACAGCATTCAAAATTTTCCAGTCACTTGGAAAACTAGTGACTACTCAGTCCATGGGTAATCTGGTGTTCATGGGATCGTATAGCTTGCCTTCTTTTCTCTCTGCACTGTACCTAAACCAAGCTGATTGGTACACAGGAAGTCAATATCTGGAAAGTTTCCTGGGTTTTTTTCATATATGTATTTTAAGACAAATGAATATATAAAAATTGACAGGTTTTTAAATTTATTATTATTAGTTAAATCTCTTCTGTTTCATTACTACTAATTTTTTTTTCAAGATACGATAAAATAAAGCAAAACATCACTGGTCAAAAGTTAGCATCTTGCCACCATATTTACATGGACAAATATTTGAGCTAGTGCACAAACACCAGCATATTACAATCCTATTTGACATGGCTTAAGTTATCTTTTCAAGCCTCACCCAGTTTTACATATCCTGACATTCTGACCCTTCCACCCATTGCCACGTTTCCCATTTGTGTGCAAAATATAGCAAGATAAAGTAAAACGGGAATATAAAATCTAGGCCTATTGGAAGCCTGTCAAGCTATCAAACCCAGTATCTCGTGCCTGTTTAGGTAGTAGTGAGATTAACTAATCCTCGCTCCTACTCAATGCATGGGTCTATGAGGCAAGGAAAGTTGTGAGACCAAAGCCCTTGCAGTTGTTCCTCACACTGTAGTGGAATCAATTTAAGTACATTGGAGGTCCCTGCTAGTAGCTTTTTTAAAAGATCTGCACTTCTAAAGATGTGCTTCTGTGCCCTTTCAGTGCTCAGAAAAAAGTCCCTAGAAAGTCATTCCACATCAGCGAAGTGCTCTCTTCACTGTGCTCTGAGGCGAAGTCACATGCAGCCAAGGAAGGCACGACTGAGTTCTGCTGGCCCACCAGGAAAATCATTATTTCAGAACCCCTCTTATTTCTGGCACAAAATCTAGAATTGCCACCTTCAACTGAAAGGCATACTTCCCACCTGGACAATGTCCCCTCTCCCTTAAATATTCACAGAAAAAGCAATGACTCACTAATCAAGAGCCTTCCAGGATTTCAAGCTTCCAGACTGTGGTTGCAAATCAATTTTTCTTGCATCTGAGTAACATCTCTTCCAAGCCTTAAGTTCTGCTGTTACTCCTGATCATTCCTGATGGACACCTGGACTGCTTCCCAGCAACATGCATGCACCCATTTCACATGCAGTCCCAAAGGCACTAGTCCATCTCCTTAACTGTCCCTCTGATAAAGGCAGTACTAAAAGAGACATACGACTGCACCATTTCTATTTTAATGGAAAGGTAGCAAGGTGACAAAGTTGAGAAGCAATGACAGATCATTTTTAAATCCTAATAAATTTATGGAATAGAAAATGATTATTGCAATGAAAACCACAGAGATGACCTTGAGTACCTCGTCTGCAGGACATGGAGCACAGTAAAAGGGTCCTACAGAACAATACTTTGAATACTAGTAGTATTTTGTGTTTGTAGCTTCTCATAATAATGACATATCAGAAAGACCTCGAGCACAAACGTAATAGCCAAGCAGCCACAGGCCAGTAACCATTCTAGCTTTTAGTATCAGACCTGACTTTAGCTACATCAGCCAAGATTGGTGACAGGCATAAAGAAATCGAACAGTTGGCCTGAGTTCATCTATTTGGAATTAGCCTAAGCACTACAGCCTCTCCCTTTGCTCCTGCTAGCACAGATTGATCTGCATTCACTGTTGTATGTAGTACCAAAGTACATCACTTCACGCTGGCAGCCTGAGTCTGTCTCACGCAAACCACTGCCGCTAGGTTGAAACCAACCTTCTGCTTATTGACTACTGTGCATATAATGTTTGCTTCTTATGTTATCTTATTGGAACAGCTTCGTAGAAATAGGAGTCATTTAATAACTTCTTATCAAAACTTCAAGCCAGGTTTTATCTTTCTGCTGTTCTTGCAAAGGATATTATTTCTGAAATATTAATCCGAGTAACCATGGACTTCTTTTTGTTTATTTCTACACCCATGAAAGCATTTATGCTGAATTTCTTTTCCTGTAAGTAGTCAGTCAAGTTTAACTATTTTCCAACTTGGCCAGTAGATACATTTGTATCTGGATATACCTCCTCCTATCTCATGGTTAAATGTCAGTATCATTGTTTTAAATACAATATATGATTTATATTGCATCTTCACACACAAAGTGCTGTACATCTTGGATATGCTAAGTATACATTTTGGATCTCATAAGTGCAAGCAACTACGACAGTTTTCATTGGTTTAATACTCTTGAAGAACCAGTATTGGGCACACATTACAGTATTGTAATGAAGGAGAAAGAAAAATGAATAGCAAGCTGGGACTTAGAGCAGTAACTTTTTTCTAGAAATGTAAATGTGGCAATGTGATGATGTTGTTTGCAGCTGAAGGATAGATGACTGAAGACTCACTACAATAATAAGTGAATAAAATCTATTAATCAGAAAAAGGAAGAGAGGATGCAAGGGAGAAAAGAGACTGATGGCTTTCCATAAAATGTTTAGATTCTTGCTTTGATTTCCTTTAGCTTTGTGGTTAGCCGTTGCCTAAGGAAAACTCTCTGATCAAACACATCACATCTAATGTTTGATACAGTAAATCTAACGCTTTGCGTGGAACACTGTTAGTTTACAAAAACATTGCATCAAATCCCTAAGTAGTTCAAAGGGGGGGTGTGCAAGTTATTCTTTCCCTAGAGATCCGGCAATCCAAATAAAATATTGTTTCTGCTCCTTGGACCAGAAAGAGAAAAGGCTAGTTCTGCAGTAACAGGGCCTCTTAATATCAGGTCTATTTTGGCTGACAGAAATGACTTGAAAGATTGTCAGCTTTATGCCGTAATTGAGGACTGTAAAAAGATCACAAGAATATCACCCAGATACCAACTAAGGATTTTTAAATTTTTTTTTAGCTACAAGTGAATTTCCTATATCTCTAAATTTCCTAAGTTCCACTAAGAGGAAATGAGATCTGTTCAGTGTTGCTGTAGAAAATTCCATTCATGAGAATTAGATTGACAGTCTCTGCATCTCACACTATCCAAAAGAATGTCCCATACACATATTAGCTCATTTACTGTTATGAATTGTAACTGCTTACAGCAGCACAAACAGCTCTGGGGACCATTTGATGTAAATTCTGCAATTGCTGAATTCAGTGCAGCTCCAATGACTTCAGTGCAGTATTTCAGAGTTATATAAACACAAATAAGCAAAATCAGAACTGGGAACCACGCTCAACAAAGTTTTCTCACAGCTCAAGAATTATTTGGTTTTTTCCTTTAAATGTATTTGATAAGCTTCGAAAAACCCCTTCCTCCCTCCAACACACACACATACTGCCGCAGTGTTTTTACATCCCACTTAAAAGTACCTTCTTACCTTTAAGAAAGAAAAAATATGTAATTCTGTATTAAAATCCTGGTGCAGTGTTATTGTTGGCATAAACAGAACTGCCCCAGGTTGGCATAACTTAAGCAGAATCCTTCTGCAGACAGCTGCATCTAGAGCAGATGCTGCAGAGTTATTGTGCTTTCACCATGTCACATATTTATGATCCCAAAGGATAGTAAAACTAAATAAAAAAATAATAATAGAAAAAGAGCTGAGTCCAATGATACTTATAAAATAAATGAGAGCAGGCAAAAACACGCCCTGCTTAGAGCTGTGCCCAGAACAGCTCATTCAGATACACACAGCGAGCACATTCACTCACTCCAGCATCCCAGTGAACTTTCACCCGCATGTCTAACACCGACAAAGAGCGGCTCAGAAAATAACTTATCAGTACTTGTCAGTAGTATTTTACCCCTATATCTTTTAAAGTGCCCAATTCCTCCTGCGAGCAATTTGGGCAGCTGCGTATCTTTGAGGATCTAAAAGTGAGCTTCACCAATTATCAAACGATTGAACCTGAGTCATTAAAGACATATTTGAGAAACATACCCTGTCAGGAACCCATTCTCACCAAGTGCTAGCACCAGATCTGGATTAGTCCCTTCGCCCTCTGCAATGCACAGCCTAAAGTTTCCTGCAGCACATAACTAAATTACTTACACTTCCAAAAGCTATCACTTCTTAACAGCTTGCAGATGGTAACTCATAACAGTCCTTACTGGCTCCTTACTGGATAGCAGGCGAGCTGCTGGAAGATGTCTGGGGCTCCACTAAGTGAATGCAACATGCTGCACATGCAGCTGAGACACTGGCAGCACTTCCCTGTTCCAGCACATAGCAGGAAGCCACAGTCACTCAGTTTGGCAGTGCCACTGCAGATTCCCAGGTACATTTCTCTTCAGGTGCCCCAGGAGACAATATTACACAGAAGGGCCAGTAAATGGCCTCTTGCACTGAACTGCACCACTGTTCATTACAGACATCTCAGAATTCTGAGGAGGAAATACTTTGCCCATTATCATCTTTCATCTCTGAAAGAGTTATGAAGTACTGGAACAGGCTGCTTAGGGAAGTGGCGGAGTCACCATCCCTGGAGGTATTTAAAAGACTTGTACATGTGGCACTTAGGGACATGGTGGACTTGGCAGTGTTAAGTTTACAGTTGGACTCGATGATCTTAATGGTCTTTTACAGCCTAAATGATTCCATGATTCTACCTTGTGTCTGCTTCTAATGAACCTACAAAGTAGGAGATATGAGAAGAATTATTAGACTCCTCACTCTAGTTGGTCAAGGCAGCATCTTACATACTGACAGCTGTGTATCAGCTGCTATACATACAATTTTAACCCTTTTTTCCCTTGTGGGGAATTAAAATCAATTTGAAAGCTTTATAGATTAGTCTAACATACAAGATATACCACAGGAAGAAGAATCTTTCTCTGCATAGTTACAAATGCCAATTTCAGAATATAATCTAAATCAAGCCGAAAATCACTGGTCACCATAAAGTGTTTTTCTCAGTTTCACAGTGTAAATTTCTATGTTCTTCATAACATTCGGATTGAAAATTTAAAAAGGTAAGAAGCCTACCATGCGTAGGTTGATCTGCATGTATGTTTCTTTTTCTGTGGTTGTCTTCAGGTTCCACACCTCTGTCTGCTGTAGCCAAGCACTGAGACAGGCCATACAATGTTGTCTTACAGATTTGACAAGCAAAACAAGTTCAGACATCATGCAGCTCAACTGGCCATTTTCCTGCCTGAAAGAGACTCATTAACGGAGGAAGACTCTATGTAAGCAGAACCCAGCTACCAAAATGGTTAGTGCTGAAGAATATGGGCAGCACCTTTCACAATACTCGCGTGTGTAAGATCAGCTGATTCCATCTCATCCTATTAGTTCCTTCTTTAAAGTAGCTTCAAATGACCCAACAAATTTCAGCAGAAGTCCTAAAAATGTACTGATCTAGAAAGCAGCAATTAAGATTTTCTTTGGTTGGTTGGCTGGGTTTTTTTCAAGATTTCATGGCAATTCTCATAGAATGCCTCTTTCCTTATTCACAAGGACATGATCCTGGTTCATGATATGTGTTCCTGAGACTCAAGACAATCAGATAAAGCTTAATCTTCTAATTGGAGATTCCCTAGACCTACAGGACCTGCTCAGAGGCAGTGTGCTGGTGCATTTCAGCAGGCCCTTGCTGTTTCAATAGCCTGAAGGGGCTCAGGTTTGTTGGGCCTCACTTAGAGGAAATTATAGAATACCGGTCCAGAAGGAGTCTAGAAGACTCTCTCCTGCCCTGAGACAGGATCAGCAGTGCCTATGTGATTCCTGACACACTGATTGTGCAGTTTTTTTCCTTGTCCCCTACAGGTTGCAGATTCGCTCTGTGACTGGTACCTCAGCTATGAAACAAGGCCTTGCTAGCAGCCAGGCTAAACATGGCTTGCTGCAACTCAAGTGCTGTGCACAGATAACGTATGCAATTATTCATTCCTTCCCTTTTGCAGCTATCTTGTCTGTATTTGATTACTTTTTTCATCTTTCTTCTGATTTCTCTTTCCTAGACTAAGGATTGACATCTTTTCAGTCTTGTCTTGTAGACTTTAACTGTTACCTCAAGTTACCAGCAGCAGGATGGCACAGCATTTGATGGATTGCCATACTGACAACTTTCTTCTCTGTCTGAAGAAAATGTATTTAATTGTCATGGATTTCAAAAGTCATTATGATTACACCATATACAAACATGCATTTGTCTCTTCACTGGTAAATGTATTCATTTCATTTATCACTGAAATGTATTATTTCACTATGCTATGAAAATATGGAACTTGTAAATGCACACAGCTTTTATTAAACTGAAATTCTGCAGCTCACCTGACTACAGCAACCACCTAAGTACTGTAAGTTTTTTCTATAATATCTGAGAAGAATATGTCATTCCTCTAATCAACTACCTTTTCACCTACTGACAATGGTCATAGTCAAGATAGTTTGACTAGTAGCAAAATAAAGAAACAGAAAATAATTTCCCCTCCCTTTTCACAAACACATCCTTCAATTTTTCCAGTATCTGGTGTTTATCAGTGTTCTGATTAGATAGTCCACCCATACACTCTCTCAGCACCAACAACTGATAAACCACTGCAGTTATAATGGAAAACTACATCTGTTCAGGAAGTGCACACAGACAAGAAAATTACTCCAGTCATTAATTAACTTTATGACTCCAGTCAAAAAGTCATTTTTGACTTTTTAGTAGTAAAATGAAGCCATATCTGCATTGCAAATTAATTAGTATCTGTGATGCTTAGACTTTGGTATCCTTTGGTAAAAGGTGCAGTGTAGAATACTTCAGATGCCCGTCATTAAAAATGACCACTACAATGCAGCCTGCATGGGCAATTAATAATGGAATAAATCAGAACAAATTACTCACTGACAGTATAAAGCAACACTGGAACAAAACAAGTGAAAAAAAAAAACCCACAAAGCTCTTTGTTTAGCAAACAGATGAATGAGTTTCATCATCCTTGGTAACAAGATCATGCACCCTGTAATTAACTGTTAGAAAGCTAGCACTGTAAATAATTCAAGTTAGCTGAACCCAGGGTATGATGTCTGAGTATGTTTTTGTTGAAGGGTGTTAGATTTCAAGCCCCCTTCACAAAAACTGACCACAGGAAACAGGCCAAATACTCTTGTTGGTGGGTTAGATACAGACATTTTAATTAAGCTGTAACTAAACCTCTTTAGAAAGACAAAGAGCAAAGGCAAGAGAAAGATATTACTTTTTATACTTTATCTAGACAAAGAGAAAACAAGAATAAATGAAGCTTCATATAACTAAGCAGATTCTGTAACTAAGCAAAATGTTCAAAAATAAGTGGTCTTGAGTTGGAGATCTGGTCCTTCAAAACCTTGTCTCTCAATGACTCCCACTCAGGTAAGAATATTCATAAAGAAGAGCTGTAGCACTGAGCTTTATGCTTCCCCCCATGGGAAGCAGTGGATAGAAGATGGAACAAGAACTGTATACATGGTCATGTATATTTGTCTCTTCCTATTTCCACTCAGCCAGTACATTTCAACAAAAATGTATTAAAATGACAGCACAGCCAGAGCTTAACTGCTTTCAAAATGCCTAAGCTGGTCAAAGCTAACCATTACATCCTATGAAGCACAGGTGGGAGCTAGTCTGGTACTCGCGGACTGGCCCCAGCACCTCAAGCCCATAACATGCATTGGTGACACAGCCTTCCTGGGGATCCTTCCATCCAGGCTATGCTGAGGTCTCCACCTTTTTTCCAAAGCAAATAAACTGTTTAAGACACCATTACATTCAGAGACATCAATGCTTAACTTTGCACTGCTACAGACACCACAATCTTCCATTCTGTGGTCTTCAGGATCATAGTTTTGCTTCACTGTAAGAAAAACCTTAGCTAAACACTTCGTGACATCCCCCACCTTTGAACTATTGCTTCTTTTCTACTCAGTACTTTGCTTGGCCTGGCTTCTAAGATCTCCCACAATTTCTTGGCTTCTCTATTAGTTCAGCAAATATTGACTTACTACCTATACTCAGCAGCACCATAAGCCCTTTACAGTGACACTATAGGCCACTAATCTATTTAGCAGACACTTTTAATCATTTGGGATTAGACAGAATATAACCAACAAAGCAGATATAATTCGAGAAGGAAAGAAAGAAAACAGACCAGGGGTTTGGCTTGAGCCTGGTTTGCCCCAGAATATTTTTAGGAACCGCCTGAAGCTATTTCAGAGCCATTAGCTGTCTTTGTGAAGGATGGATGAGGCTTTTGATAAACAGCAAAGGGTGAAAACAGCGCTTATCTGTAAAGCTAGAAAAAAAGGAGGATCCTAGAAATGACAGAGCACTTAGACTAACACTTCAGTTTTTGGAAACACAGCAGATAAGAACATATCAGCAGGCATCTGCCAGTAACAAGTCAGTTTAGTCCAAGTTAATTTCCTTTAAGGCAAGCAGCAAACCTAAAACCCAATGAAGATACGAGTATTATTGCCTTGTTAAGGCTTTGATGCTGTATCATGCAAGAGTCTCACAGGCAAGGCATGGCATCATAAGACAGATGCAAAACAACACTGAAAAAATATATTCAGAATGATGAGTTATCAATTAGAAATTGTCCAAGTGGAAAGTATATCAATCTGTGTTACACAGAACATTGCTCTAAGGGTGTCAGCTGGTCAATACACACATTTGTGATCTGGAAACTGGTAAAGCCTTAGTACACCTGCAACCAATGTCAAACTGGGGGAGCTGTGAGCACTCCAGAAGAGTACAACTGAAAGCAATTGAGACAGTAATGAGTAACTACTCTAGGTCCCGTTCAGCTCTGCAGGCTTGTTCAGCCTGCAGTAGAGAAGGCTCGGGGAAGACCTTATTGCAGCCTTCCAGTATCTGAAGGGGGCCTACAAGAACACTGGGGAGGGACTTTTTACAAGGGCTTGTAGTGATAGGATGAGGGGTAACAGCTTTAAACTGGAGAAGGGGAGATATAGATTAGATGTAAGGATGAAGTTCTTCACTATGAGGGTGGTGAGACACTGGAACAGGTGGCCCAGGGAAGCTGTGGATAGTCCATCCCTGGAAGTGCTCAAGGCCAGGTTGGGGCCTTGAGCAACCTGGTCTAGTGGGTGGTGTCCCTGCCATGACAGGGGTGTTGGAACTAGATGATCTCTGAGGTCCCTTTCAACCCAAACCATTCTGTGATTCTGTTTTCTACGACCATATTTTAATTCGTATCTAACCCTTATGCTAAGCACAAACTCTAATCCCCTAATTTGACACTTCCTAAAGCTTCCCCTTACCCATGCTGTGCTTTAATTCAATTCCTTTGGGCCAAATCCAGACAAATGTGTGCCTTCTCTCAGGCTGCCACAACTTGCTTCTTGCCTGCAAGCTCCTTGCGAGGGGGGCTGCTGCTCACTGTATCTGCATGTCCCAAACCTTTGTTGTGGTTTCCAGCTGTTCACACATTACAATCAGTTAAAAGAAAAAAAAAAATCAGGCAGGCCTCTTCTTTGTCAAAAGTGATGATTGCTATTTTCAGCATTAAAGTATTCTGAATGTTTTAGAACAGGACAGCATACTGGACAGGAATTGAATTTAAATGTGCTCTCCCTTTTCAGTTGCTTTCCTTTCATGCAATACCTAAGGCAAGAGTGTTCAGCACTGGTATGTGCTAATCACACACATACTGAGGGCTGACACGTGGAAAATGAAGCAAAGTCTGTATAAAATCAAATTATTCCATACAAGGAGACCAGGGCCTTATGGATAGAATTACCAGCCCCAAATGGTGCAGCGACCAGCTTCTGTAGTGTCTGATCCTGCAAACACTGAACACGCATGCTCAGCTTGACTATGAATAACCCTATTGAGCTGAATGGAATTATTTACAGTAGTAAAGTTAAGTACGTGCAGAAGCACTCACAGATTTTGGGTTTAGCACAGGGCATAAGAAAAAAGAGGACAAAACCAGACATTTTCTGTGCTACAGTGAAGTTTGAGTCCAGCAGATCTCCTCAGACCTACTCGCCCATGCCCAGAACTTTCCTTTCCATAGGCACCCACCATCAAGTCCTCCTGGCAAGCAGATGGGGTGGAGCTCCCCTGTGTCAGCAGCACTGCTGTTCCTCCCCTAGTATCTACACAACCTCCACACTGCTTCTGGATCTAAGGTGGCAATAAAAGCGCCCTCAAATTTGGCACCCGTAGCCTTTTCATTCAGTTCAGAGAAACTGAATCACATGCTGTATTTTCATTGACAGTGAAAACATGCAAGCCAAGAAGAAAAATCATACAGGCTCTTACAGACTGTCCTCACCCTCACCGCACTGGTATTTTCCAACTCCCAGCCAAACAAACACACATGTCCACAGTCTTTGACAGGTCAGCCCCCATACTGTGATGCCTCTCCTCTTCACTGTCTCTGTTAAAAGTCATTTAGATCTGATTTTGATTTGCTTATTGGTTTAAGATGCTTTTTTAGGGAGTAAAGCAATTCACTGGCTCCTAAAAGGTACCTAAGACACACCACAAAAAAAAAAAAAAAAAAAAAAATTATCTATAGAGGATTTAACATAAGCCTGGATTCTGTATGCTGTAATGTTTTATGACTTTATCATCAGTAGGGAGAAGGGATGATGCCACCACAGTCAAAGCACAGGATTGACAACGGAGACACGGCCTTTATCACTGACTGTTACAAATATACTCTGTGATTCTGAACACATTATTCAAATTCTTTGTCTGAAATTCCATCAGTGATTCACAGTATCAATATCAAACCACAGCCTTCAAGCCTAATACCAAAGAGACCATAGACCTAGCAGATTTCCTTCTAAATACCTCATATGCTGCCTGCCCCATAACCAACATTCTCAAAAGGAAGTAGGGTTAAATAAAATATCAGTTCAGAAATCATAGGGTTCAAGTTGCAAACTGGGGCTGAAATTTAAATCCTAAGGCTTAATTCATTAATGCAAACATTGGACAGGAAAGTGTTCTGGACACCATATGCTATTTCTTACATATTCTTCTCTGGAGTTTGCTTGCTCCAAAAACCACATTCACATACCAGCCCCTGTAGGATCAGCCTAAAAGTTTTGTAGTTACAGAACAACTGGAATTGAAATAGCCCCACTAGGGAAGTGCTTTACAGCAGAATACCTTTGAGTTTTGCATGGGAAAATAATACCAACAACCACTTTTAGGCTCACCCTTCCGCACTCTATCACAGGAAGTGGTATGTACAACTTTCACAGCACTCACCTACCACACTGGTTCCTCTGAAGGGGAGGCACAGCAGAGCATGCAGCATGAGCCAAGAAGCTCTTACGCAGGTTCAGTGTCCATCCTGCACAGTGAGGCAGCAGGACGCAACGGGCAGGGCCGAGATGAGGGCAGCAGTGCCTCAGGAACCGCTCTGCCGTCACCTCCTCTGTAAGGAGCAGAGCAGCGATGCAGAAATGACTGCAAGGCAGCGGCACAACAGAGGAGGAACCAGATAAGACGACGTATGGTGTAATTACAATTAATTCCTCCTGGCTTAGCCGTACTCTGTTCAGACGTCAGTGGCAGAAGTTCAGTTTTGCCTCCAGACCTTGTTTTGCTGAGGTGGGCTGGAATAAGCTGTACAAGCTGAAACATTGCTTTGCTGTCATGACTCGTGGCCACAACGGGCAACGGTTCTGAACCTTAATGGCACAGTAAGCTGGGCAGCACCTCCTCCAGAGACAGTGTGCGGACAAGCTCTCATTAGGCTATTTGCTCTCACTTCCTTCTGCGTTTTCCACCTAAAGAAATTCAGAGGTGTTAGTCATCATAGATTTGCTGAATTGTTTTCATCAGTGATGTTGCCAGTAGTAAATCCTGGTGCCTTCAAAACGTTTTTTGATTTATAGTCTGATGAAAATAATGCTAGAAAGCTCTCACTATTTGTATTTTATTTCAAAGTTGTCTGAAAAAGAAAAATACTTTTCAAGAAGAGATGATCAGTAAATAATCGTTCATCAGGGTTATGCTAAACCAAAAAGTGGGTTTAATTTTGATCACCCTTCTTCCTTAAAGAAAGAGAGTAAGAAGAGTCCTTATATGAACAGAGATGTAAAACATCCTTATTATACTCTGTCCGTGTGCTGTTTGGTAAGATTATACTGTCACACAACAACAGATTCCTTTGTACCACAGGCTTCTTTTGAACAGAGAACTTGTTTCAGCAATTTGAACTTCTATTGCATGGATGGGAGCTTTTCAAAGAGAAGATACTGATGGCCCTATTTAAGCAGGTGGACAGATAGAAGCCATGGAATAATACTGAGGCACAGACCTAGAAGAAGTTGATCTTTTCATAAGAACAGAGATAAGGACATAAAAAGCAGTTCCTTTGTTTTCAGTCCACAGATCACTCAGCTGGCCTCAGACGACTGGAAGCAGCCACATCCACACCTTATCCAAGAGCAGGGAAGTGGGTTACATCCTGCAATTTCTGATACAGCTGCACAAAGCTGAATTTATATGAAAGCTTGGGCACTTTGCTGAGCAGAGGCAGCTCCAGGGCTTCCACAGGTGTGAAACACCCCTGAGGCAACAACTTTGAACAGGACACCAAGTACTGCCAGGGGCTGCATTGCCAGGAAAGCTCAGGGTAACACACAGGCACCCCAGAATGGCCACACAAGTCAGTCCAAAGTCCTGGAGCTGTTGAAAAGTCTCTCCAGTTCATCAGTGCAGAGCAGAGGTTCCACATAAGCAAGAATCTGCATTAAACTTGCAACATTTACATTTCCTCGTATTTAGTATGTGTGTAGAATATCTGTGTGGTTTCTTCACTGCAATGTCCCCTGCTAGTTCTATGGTTTCAGCCACAGCAGTTTCATACAGCTGAGATGTTTTTCCTGGCCACAGAAGGTTTGCCTTGCCCAGATAGCAATCCTCTTAAATGTTTATCTTGAGCTCCTAGAGTGTCTGGCCTAAGGAAACAGAAATAAAAGTGGCAAAGAATGAAAAAAAAACAAGCTGAGAGGACTGAAAAAGGAAACTGGAAAACAAAGATCTATACAAACAAAGACTAGAAAAGTGAGCTAACATCAAAGAAAGCAGAAGAATAGCTCCAGCTGCAAGAATAGGAAAGTGTGTACAATAATAGAGGGGAACCAGAGCAATTCAGTGGGAGGCATTATCATTGCTTTGTGTAGCAGCACACCTGAAACTACCAGTGAGGAGTTTTAACTCTACCAGGCCCAGCTCTTCCCTGAAGAATCGTCTCCATCCATCCCTTCCAGCTCCCTTTGCTAACACCCAGTAGACTGGCATTTTGGCATCTCCCACATCCTTTGGCAGCGTGTTCATGACTCCACAATGTACATAGAAAGAAAAGTCAAGCTCACTGGTTTTAAATGCACTAAAACAAATGCCAGGAAATGTTAGCCCTAGTTCATTCATGTGCTTATTTAAGAAAGCAAGGGCTGGGCATTACACTACTAAAATCTGTTTGTCATGGGTCTAAGCCAACATTATTTCTTTGAAATCTGGGCAGGTGCATGACACGGTCAGTTACTGCAGCTCAACTAGCAGCTGGCAACTAGTCAAACTGCAGCAAAGCAGCCGCTCTGCATCAAGAGGTCCCAGATGACAGCGCAGCCGGGCCTGCTGAGCCCACAGGCTTCCCGCAGAAGCACACGGCCAGGAGCACTGAGCATTATGCCTGATGTTAAGGGCTAAAGACACTTAAAGGGCTTGTTCAGTGCCAGGCTTCATGTCAGATATTTCAGCACATAATTCCACTGCCACAGTGGAACTGGGCACCTGCCTTGCTAAATCCAGGCTTTCACATTGCACTGCCTTGTTTCTCAGATCTGAGTTAGACAGGATCTTGGCTCCCTTGTTAGAGTCGATTTTAGAGAAAAGATGAATGGGGCAAGGTGATACAAGTATGTAAAATGTTGGTTGGTTAAAAAAAAAAATAGGTAAAGTGGAAACTTCCATTACCTCATAACTAAAGAACAAGAAAATGTTGAAGCAAACTGCAAGGTGATAAATTCAGAGCTTATAAGAATGTTGCTATAGAGAACGTAAGAATTTCAGCCAAACCAAACAGTCAGTGTCATTGAAACTGCAAATTAGGCAAGACTGTATTAGGGTTTATACATTTATAAAGCAGAGTTGCAGTAACCTTTTTTCCAAAGGGAAAGGACAACTAAATACATGGTCCCGCGCTTAGTATTTAGAGATTGCATTGCAACAATGAGGAGGCTCCTTTGAGGAAGATTATCTCACACATACTAATTAAAGGCGTGTTGTGCCTTCCCCTACAGCATCCCATACTGACCACTGCCAAAGAAGCGGAATTGTGGTGCTGAAGACAACCTGCAAATGCATCAACTCCTGTGACTTTTGTCAAGGTGCTGCAAGGCCCATGGCCAGGAAGGGCTCTGGGGAGCTGGAGACCAGCCCTGCTGCAATTTCACTGGGGTAGGGACCAACAGCCCCAGGCTGGGCTGAAACGGGGTCTGGAGCCATGGGCAGGGTACCTGGAACCCTTTGGGAAGCCTGGGCCCTCAACACCCTGACAACTTCCCCCCAAAAAAGAAAATTACTCCCATTTGCTAAACGGCTTTTCTGCGACCAACTCAAATGCAGTCTCCCAAATTACTCTCAAAAATAAATACTCAGCAACTTTCACAAATAATATCTGCATCTGTTCTGGGGGATGGAAGCAATAGAGTGGGAAAAGCAGACAGCACCAAATTCCGCTTTTGGTCCTACTCATAACCTACAGAGGGAAAGTCACTTGCCCCCAGTTCTGCCATCTTACAATGAACGACAATGAAACAGTCCACAGCTGTAAGCAACAGGCATTACCCATGACCAGAAGAAATAGGATAATTTTTCATCAGGCCATTTTGGTAACACTAAGAATTGAGGTTGAGAGGGTTGGTTTTTTGGTAATATATGCTGTGTATTTGGAATTGAATATGTAGAATAGTTTATCTGTATCTAGATGCTCTTGTTAAGGCAAATATAAGAAGTGTATCTAAAACTAGATCTGTGCAAGCAATACCCCTAACAAAGAAAGATTAAGGTGAAAATACAGGCAAGGTGGTTAAAGTACCTGATAGATTATTCTGTTTTGGTTTGGTTCAAACCAGGTAACTCCAAAATTTAGCACAATTATGTCCTTCCATATACTGAGTGCTCTTAAGACCTAAGCAGTAGACAAAGAAAATCTCTGCTCTGTCAATTTCAGAGTTGCTTGTTTCAGATACATTATTTATAGATTATCATAAGTTTTACATGGGTCATAAGATGTAGTCACTGTTCCAAGAATCTAATAAACAAATACATTTAACCATTAAACACAATAAAATCAGAAAAAAAAATCTTGAAGCATTGCTAGCATCTATAGCTGATGAGATAATTATAGGCAGCTTTTCTGAATAGAAACCTAAAAACTTCAAAATAAGTTTCAAGTGAAATTTGAAAAAAGGCACAAGTGCCACTTGGGCATGAGAACTAACTGTGTTCCTCACAGACATACAGCATAAGGGAAAAAAATAGATATGAAGAGAAAAATGGAAAAGGTCCAGTCCAGTTTCACTGATGTTAATAAAAAGCTTTCCACTGACTCCACAGGGCAAATATGACCAAAGGCAGCAGTCAGCAAAACCGCCTGCAAAGAGTAAGCAGTGGATGAAGGATATAAAGAATGAGGGCAGATTGTGCTGGAAATACAACAGTGTCAGGATAAGCCTGAACTTCACAAATAAAGGAGTGAACTGATTGCAGGGACGGTCTAATATGTCAGAGCCAAAAAGATGATCTTTCACTTAACTTTATAGCTGTCCTTTAAATATGGGCAATTTGAGACAGTATTGACTATCACCCTCTTGAAAAGTTATGAACTCCAGTATTCCCAAGTATCTTCACCTCTTATTGACCTGGAATTTTATAATAAATACTAGAAGTAATAATCCCCATTGGAATTGTGCTATCATGATATTAAGAGGTTGGCTTGCATGCATATTTGGTAATTGTCTGCCAGGGAAGCAGGGGATAGTCAGAAAACAATGAAATCTGTCTGGCTGTGCTGACATTTTACTCAGAGCTCCTCAAGTCCTCTAATTTCTGTAAGTGTACATTACAGTTTGAGCTGTTGAGGGTGAAAGGAGGGAAAAAAGATCAGGCCCTACAGCCTCTTTTGTATCAGGTTGGAACTTTAGTTTAAAATCAAGTTTGATCAGTTCCCTAACGTGGGTAAAAGTCCTGTGTAAGAGGCCATGTCACTCTCTACTCAAATGGCCAGAAGCCATCGTTTCCACAAGAAACAAAAGCAACTAAAAGCTTTAAATCCTATCCCATTGTAGGCACACAATTGAATTCTCCTGCCAACATGAGGACAGAGTATACATAGTCACTGCATAGGACTGACAGTCTGTGTGGGAATTACTGAAGTCTAGCTGCAAGATTTCCATATACAGACATTTCCTGACACGAGAATGTTACAGTACTAAGTCAGCATCCAAAGCAATCTAAAGAACAAAAGTAAAGCCTCTAAAATAGCAAGGAGGAAAAATTATACACAAAGAACACTTCATCAATTCAATACAGACATTTAAAGTAGAAGATATCAAGGTCATATCCTGCAGCCTTTATTCAGGCATATCAATAGGAGGTGGTTGTTAAAGTAAAGCTCAAGGCAGTATCTGACTTCTTCCATTTTTTTTTCCTTTCCTTTCCTTTGCATAAGATGGTTATGAGATGCTGCCCAAGAGTGGAATTATAGGACATACCAAACTCAAACACACATTTGCAACTGAATAGTATCTCTGTTTCAAACTATGGCCACAAAGAAGCTCTCTCTGTGAGTAGCAGTAAAAGACACAAAAGATACTTGGGCTACTAATATAATCTAATCTTGCTATAAACAAAGCAAAAGGAGTTTAATTAATCAGCCATTACATGTCTGAAGTGAACACAGCAAATTCCAGTTTTGATGGCCTCCCAACCTGTCAAATTCATTTTGTGGTGAATAGGGAACTAATGCAAGTACCATGCACTGAAGGAACCTTGCCCGCTCACCTGCCTCCAAAGAAATCTTGTTCAGCACAAAGAGAGAAGAGAGGTGTAGTCTGTGACTGTACCAGCTCATACACCCAACTCTTCCCTCTGACCTGGAATCCTGTTGCTCAACACAAGGTGAAATACGGTAAGATTTCCCAAGAAATGTCATGATGGACAGCAGCTCCTTCTTTCACAAACAAAGTGTGTTAAACAACATCCTTGTGTCCCCATATACACAAACGTCTGAGAAGAAAGCCACCATCATCCACGTCAACTCCCCTTCCATGGTGCCTCATGCCTCGATCCCATCATGAAGAAAGACAAGAGCTATTAGGTCTGCAGCGTTTTTCCACTGTTCTCTCACTTCCCTTTTCTCTTTTGCAATGGCTAATGACATTTACCTACCATAAAAAACCATAATGAACTATAATAAAGCCCTTGCTTGTCTCTGTTCCCAGGTGGTACACCTGTGCAGGGAAGCAGACCACTAGAGCGTCACAAATCTAGCTCTGACATTATTATACTGCACTAATATTAGAACATTTAGGAGCTGTTCCATACCCTCCCTGCAGCTCACTGCTACCACTATTGATCATTACTTCATAATACTAATTCCAGTATTATCAGAACAGCTCTTAAAGATCCTATAACAGGTACCTGAAAACATTCATGTGCCATTGCAAATGGCATACACTGATACCTATTTTGCCTACGCGCTTTTTTGCCTGGTTAAATGAATAAGCTCTTCAGCGTATGCTTAGAACAACTTGATTTTTACAGAAATTTCCACATCAAGTTTTCAGCTTCTTCCGGAGGAAAGCAGTTTTGGAAAACATACTAAGACAACCATGGCTTGTAGGAGGGAAACAGGAACCCCTCCATTTATGTGTGCTGGGCTGAGCTAGGTGCCCTCCTTTAAAAAGGGCAGAGCTACCTCATGCAGAGTATGTGATTTACGCATGTGTAACACCTCCCTCTACTGGCTAACACCATGGGAATACTTTATTTCCCAAGCAGGAAGGTCTTCTATGGAGTGAGAATTCCAAGATCAGGTCAGCTCTCATCCTCTTGTTCTTACCCACATCTGTAATGTCTCTCAGACAAGGTTTTTGTGATGTAGCAGACGATGACAAACTGGGCACAATTCACCTGAAACTATTCCTCGATGCTAAAGTCATCAGTGAAATGCTTTGAAGACAAGGTGATGTTGAGCAAGTGCAATGGGGCTGTTTCTTGAGAACCCAGGATTAAAGGGGACAGTTGCTTTGCAGAACCTTTCATCTTGGACCCTGGAGCAACATCTGATTTAGCAATACTGCTTATTAAGTGATTTTGAAAACTAAGATCCTAACGGTAAACATTAAGTCTCTTCAGTAAAACCAGAGTCCAGTGGTTAAATTTGGAGGTTTTACCAAATCTCATTTCTATACTCTTTGAAGACCACTAAAGCCACAACTCTGTGTTCTAGCACACCCTGCACTAACAGTGTTTTTCAATCTGATCCTATCTGTACTCCTTTTAAATGCTCAATAGCTGACAGAAATGATGTAAAATTATGTGTTTAGAGAATGAGAAATGCCAGCCTACGAATACACTTGGGATGGCAAGGCAAAGCTGGGATACTGTCAGGACAATTTCACAGCACATGGCACCTACACAGACCTTCAGTTTCCAATGCTGCGTAACATGCTCTCTCACACCCTAGAGGACTAATGGTCCTTACAGAGCCTTCAGGCTACAACTGGGTACAGGGTACAATTCTCACAGACCCCAACATTAAATGGCATTAAGTTGAGATTGAGACATTCTAGAGTTAACCTGCTCTTTTGTAAGCTGTGATCAGATTTGGCCATACAGATCTCCTGTGGACAAGAAAACCAGAAAAGATGATCCACTCCATTAAAAACGGCGAATCAACTTCACACTAATTGTCCTGAAATGTGGCCTATGCTCTAGATTCATAGGTTCTTGATCTACAGACACTATTATTTTTCCTGCTACAAGATTGTCAAGTGCAACAAATAATTCAAATACTGTTTTCAATCATAACTCACACAAATGCAAATAAGGTAAATAATTTAAATTTTTTAGTTATTTATAGCAAGAGAATTATATCCTTTTCATTGTTCTCCATCTTTTAAAAGCCTTTTTAATTCACCATTCCTTCCCTCTTATTGCCCTCCTTCCTCTGTTTGATAAGCTATTTCTAAATTTCCCTTCCCTGCATCCTGCGTGCAGGGTGAAACCATTCACGCAGAATTCATCACAGGAAAACAAACATAATATCTTACACTCCTATATTCCCAGGAGGGAATTAACTGAAATTACCAGTTCTTGGGAAATTGGCATAGAAAAAAAAGGCAGGAGAAGTTACTGTAGCCAAGTTGTCAGGGAAACTGTTAGTACTCTGGTAGCTCAGGAAAATGGGCTATTTGAAACACTTTCTTCTAAGCACCCACACAAACTAGAGGGTCGTTTATGGGGACAGGAGGTACACAAAGCCCGACAGCAGTATTGCCTTTGAACGGCTTAGTAACTCCTGGCTGATGTGGGATAGTTCACTGCAGAATGGGATCTTGCTACCTTTTCAACCCAGATGTAGAGTTCCATGAATAGGACCTANTAGTACTCTGGTAGCTCAGGAAAATGGGCTATTTGAAACACTTTCTTCTAAGCACCCACACAAACTAGAGGGTCGTTTATGGGGACAGGAGGTACACAAAGCCCGACAGCAGTATTGCCTTTGAACGGCTTAGTAACTCCTGGCTGATGTGGGATAGTTCACTGCAGAATGGGATCTTGCTACCTTTTCAACCCAGATGTAGAGTTCCATGAATAGGACCTAATTCCTGCTTTGTGGAAGTCTTTAGGAAGCTTTTTATTGTATAGCCCATTCTATAGAACTCCTAAAGCCAAAAGATAAGAGTGGCATTTTCTAAGGAAATTATCCTATTCTTTAGCAGACTTAAAAAAAATTATTTTGCCCAACCCTGTTACACTTCCTTTGCTACTCAAGAGACAGCAATTCTCACAGCAGCACCAGACAGATTTCTGCAANATCTGATCCTATCTGTACTCCTTTTAAATGCTCAATAGCTGACAGAAATGATGTAAAATTATGTGTTTAGAGAATGAGAAATGCCAGCCTACGAATACACTTGGGATGGCAAGGCAAAGCTGGGATACTGTCAGGACAATTTCACAGCACATGGCACCTACACAGACCTTCAGTTTCCAATGCTGCGTAACATGCTCTCTCACACCCTAGAGGACTAATGGTCCTTACAGAGCCTTCAGGCTACAACTGGGTACAGGGTACAATTCTCACAGACCCCAACATTAAATGGCATTAAGTTGAGATTGAGACATTCTAGAGTTAACCTGCTCTTTTGTAAGCTGTGATCAGATTTGGCCATACAGATCTCCTGTGGACAAGAAAACCAGAAAAGATGATCCACTCCATTAAAAACGGCGAATCAACTTCACACTAATTGTCCTGAAATGTGGCCTATGCTCTAGATTCATAGGTTCTTGATCTACAGACACTATTATTTTTCCTGCTACAAGATTGTCAAGTGCAACAAATAATTCAAATACTGTTTTCAATCATAACTCACACAAATGCAAATAAGGTAAATAATTTAAATTTTTTAGTTATTTATAGCAAGAGAATTATATCCTTTTCATTGTTCTCCATCTTTTAAAAGCCTTTTTAATTCACCATTCCTTCCCTCTTATTGCCCTCCTTCCTCTGTTTGATAAGCTATTTCTAAATTTCCCTTCCCTGCATCCTGCGTGCAGGGTGAAACCATTCACGCAGAATTCATCACAGGAAAACAAACATAATATCTTACACTCCTATATTCCCAGGAGGGAATTAACTGAAATTACCAGTTCTTGGGAAATTGGCATAGAAAAAAAAGGCAGGAGAAGTTACTGTAGCCAAGTTGTCAGGGAAACTGTTAGTACTCTGGTAGCTCAGGAAAATGGGCTATTTGAAACACTTTCTTCTAAGCACCCACACAAACTAGAGGGTCGTTTATGGGGACAGGAGGTACACAAAGCCCGACAGCAGTATTGCCTTTGAACGGCTTAGTAACTCCTGGCTGATGTGGGATAGTTCACTGCAGAATGGGATCTTGCTACCTTTTCAACCCAGATGTAGAGTTCCATGAATAGGACCTGACTAATTCCTGCTTTGTGGAAGTCTTTAGGAAGCTTTTTATTGTATAGCCCATTCTATAGAACTCCTAAAGCCAAAAGATAAGAGTGGCATTTTCTAAGGAAATTATCCTATTCTTTAGCAGACTTAAAAAAAATTATTTTGCCCAACCCTGTTACACTTCCTTTGCTACTCAAGAGACAGCAATTCTCACAGCAGCACCAGACAGATTTCTGCAACAGAACTTCCTTACTGCTAGTCCTCCATGAGCACACAGAACAACAGCACCTTGCCAATTCCAAACACCCAGGCAGCTTCTACAGCCAAGTCACATTCAGCATGGGGCTCGGATTAGCAGTGCAATACTCCTCTCTTCTGCTCTCCACTGAAAACTCTCCTGACTTGCCTTCTAGATAGCAGAGGCTTCAGACTGTAAAATGACCCGAACTTCAGGCACACTGGGAACATGCTGCTGGCATGTAAGCATTGCTCCAACAGCCCTCCCTACACCCATACCCAGATCATAGAATCATAAAATGTATTGGGTTGGAAGAGACCTTCCAAGGTCATCTAGTCCAACCCCCCTACAATAAGCAGGGACATCTCTAACTAGGGCAGGTTGCTTAGAGCCACATCAAGCCTGACCTTGAAAGTCTCCAGGGATGGGGCATCCACCACCTCTCTGGGCAACCCGTCCCTGTGATCCACCAACCTCATATTAAAGAACTTTTTCCTAATGTCCAACCTAAATCTTCCCCTTTCTAGCTTAAAACCGTTACCCCTCATCCTGTCACTACAATCCCTTGAGAACACATCTTCCCCTGCCTTCTTATAGGCCCCTTTCAGGTATTATAAGGTCCCCCCGAAGCCTTCTCTTCTGCAGGCTGAACAACCCCAACTCTCTCAGCCTGTCTTCACATGAGAGATGCTCCAGTCCCCTGGTCATTTTCATGGCCCTCCTGTGGACACAGTCCATCAGGTCCATGTCCTTCTTGTGTTGGGTGCTCCAGAGCTAGATGCAGTACTCCAGGTGAGGTCTCATCAGGGCAGAGTAGAGGGGCAGAATCACCTCTCTTGATCTGCTGGCCACACTTCTTTTAATGCAGCCCAGGATGTGATTGGCCTTCTGGACTGCAACTGAGCATTGGTGGATCATGTCCAGCTTTTCATCCACTAGTACCCCCAAGTCCTTTTCCACAGGGCTGCTCTCTATCATATCATCCCTCAGCCTGTACTGATATTGAGGATTGTCCCAACCCAGGTGCAGGACCTTGCTCTTGGCCTTGTTGAACCTCATGAGTTTCACGTGGGCCCACCTCTCCAGCTTGCCCAGGTGATCAGATGACGACTTGTTTCACTCTGCCACTTGCCACAAGCACACTTAGAAGGTATGATTGGGAGAGCAGAAAACGACAGCTAGAGCATGTTTCTGTGATATCATTGCACTTGCAGTACTATTTTTTTGAGCAGATATAAGAAGAAAAACTAACACGCCTATGTCAACCAATCTTTAAAGTGCTGACCTTGCTGTGACTAGCTGACTAGTGACAGCAAGTACATGAACTGTAGGCCAGGGTAGGCTGTGGGAAGCACAAGAAGTCCTAGGCTTTAACGCTGACCCAGGACTGCAGTGGATGTCATAGAATGGTTTGGGTATTTAATAAATAAATAAATAAATGCATCTTGATATATTACATGAGGAGATGCCTCAGTCATCCGGTAGTTAAAAGCGTGGAGCCCTCACAAAACATGCCAAACCTTGTGTCCCACAAGCTTAAACAGCCAGTAGCAGATTTCACGTTATCCTTGCATCCACATGGATCAGACTCTCAACAAGACACCCCTGGCAGACAATACAGGAGGCAGTAGGGGTTATTGTAACCACAATCCTTGCAAGAGGCCTGGGAAAGGCTTGAGTTTTCAATGGGAGAAACAGCAGAGTAAAGGGGAGAAGGAGAAAAAGAAGAGGGGAAAAAATCCCCAAAGAGCTAAGACCTTGTTGACAATAACAGGTTATTGTCAGAGTCAAAATTAAGATTTTTGGGGCTATCTCAAGTTTTTTTCTTCCCATTCCCCCCCCTCTCAGAAATAAGGCCAAGGTATATAAATACAGTTATCTGATGACAGACATAGAAACCTGCTAAAGACAAAGTTTTGTGAGCTTTTACCTTCTATTCTGCTGGCTATGGGAAGCATCCTTACACATGCATAGCTGGCTCATAGAGTATTAAAGTATTCCTCCATCTTCAGTTATTCAATTTGCCTGCTTGAACTACAGACCTACCAGCCCTGGACACTCATCAACACTTGTACCTACTTATCCTCTCCAAAACTGCTTGCTGGCTCCCTTTCTCCTTAGAGTGTGAGGATGTGCACGCACATATAGAAGGTGTGTTAAGAGGTTAAAAGGGTGAATTTGTGCTGGGAGCATCATTTAGATGACTGGAGTCTCGGCTTGGCACAAGAAGAAAGGCCGAGACATGCCAGTATTTGCAGAGACATATTCCTCAAGCTGCTTGAACTATACTTGGCTCTCAGACTCCTAGTGAAGACTTTAGGACTCAAGGTCACCATGTTCAAACAGACAGTTGTTAAGCACCTAAGCGCACACACAGCTGATTCAGTCCACATCTGAGGCCCTGCCATCATGGGCACTTTGCCACATGCATTCCTCCCAGTACAGGGGCTTCTCCCTCACCCTCCTGACAAGGAGCAGCCATTACATTCAGATTGTTCATTCCACTGTCTGTAAACCCTGAAGCAGGGCAGCCCAGCCTGCAGTTTTGCCTTCCTCTGCTGTGAGGAAAAAATTCTCCAGGTTAGCAAGCACATACTGGAAATCTGCTGGGGCTAACGAGGCATGGGAAAAAGAATGAAACCCAAGCCTGCAGCCCTAAGGGCAAGAAGAGATTGCAGAGCACCATCTGGACAGCCTGCCCACAATACTTGCCTTTCCCCAGTGGTGCCTACACTCACTTTCTTTCTAAATGAACCTGCTTAAGCCACCCATGCCAAGTCTTGAAAGAAAAGCCTGGAAGACACCTACAGCAGTCCCTACTGCTTCTATGAAAACTGCCCTGTTTCAAACAACACTCAGGAAGGATGCTCTTGCAGAGGCTGGGGCTCAGACTCACTTCAATCCACAGCTCAGCAATCAACTTCCCTGATGTGACAGAGTAAGGCACTTTTTTGCCTTAAAAACCAATACCAGGGAAACAGTGTGGTCTTTCTCCCAAAAGCACCTTTTACTGGACTGCAGAGATAGGCTCTAAAGTTATAGATACACACCATAATTTAGGACTTTGAAATATCTGGTCTGAGGTTAGCTGAGAGTGGAAGACAGCTACATTAACAGAACTTGGGTCACTTAGCCCTGATGAGAAGTAAGATTTGTCCTACAGGACACCAGCTGGGGATCCTTGAGAGAAGTAAACTGGCAAACATCCCCGGCACAGGGTCATAAGGCAAAGATGATGGTCATAGGGCAAAGATAATGCTGACGCTCCTCAAACCTCTTGGAGGATGATCCCTCTGGCAAAATGTTACTCCCTTTCTCTCATTGGGAAGGCAGCAACTCTGTTCTGGGACTTCTCTAGAGAAAGATCAAAACGTTGCCACATGGAATTGAAGAGAGGGCAAGTAAGAAGAGGAGCATGGCCTCCTTGGAGAACAAAAGCAGTGCAAGTAATGCAGGTCATGGTTGAGAAAATAAACATTGCAGGTGGGACAGGGAAAGGAGAAGTACAGTAGTACAGGAGGAGATAACAGCCAAATGTAAATATTGATATATAATAACCTTTAATATAACATCTGTTTGGAATTGTGAAACCCCTACAGCATCACAAATCTTGATGCAGGATAGCATCAGGCCATGTGCACACACTAACGCCCAACACATTTAGGCATCTCATTCCCACTAGTTTTAAGAGGAGTTATGCATCTAACTAGGATTTGGAAGCTTTCTACTTCCATGCATGTCCCATGAGCCTCTACTGGATTACAGATAAGTTCACTGGTTGGGACAGCATTTCTGGCCAACAGAGGATGAAAGGTACAGGGCAAAAAGACACAGCATAACTCTGTTACCTGGGAGCTGCTAGCTCCAAAATCACGCTGTGCCTTAAACAAATAACAGCTTGCAAAATTGGTTTTGTTTTCTTTGCAGGCCCATTCCCCAATGCTATCACCTACTGCATGTTCCAGCCTGCATTGAACACCACCCTATTCACAAGAAGTAATTCTGCAAGAAATTGAGGTGATTTCAGCATATTTCAAGGTATTAAAATCAGTTTAGTAAGTATCAAACCCTGAAGTAAAGTAGATAATAGGCATTAATCACCAGAGTAAATCCATTAGTCAGTTGCACAGGGTTCCTGGTTGCTCCTGTACCTACAGCATCAACAAAGTCAGGATGAAACATCAGCCTTTGCTGACTTGCTAGAGCAAATCCAGGTGTTACTTTAATGGAATAAAAAATTCCCTCTCCTCTCCCACCGTGATCTTCTCCTTTATTTTTGCTAATTACTTTCATACAAAGATTTCAAAAATGTTTTTATGCCACAATAAAAAGGTAATGGCTCATCTGGCCTGCAGAGGTATAATTACTACAAATATATTTATAATGCAGATAATGATTCTGGACAGCATGTTTCCACGAGCAAAAGCCAAAGATGACTGTCACCTGAATGCCAGTCTTCTAAAACAGTGATCCCTCTAGAAAGATCAATAGCACTGCCTAAAAGCTATAGATATATGTCTCAGGCATCACCTAATATTTTGTCTTTCCTTAGATTATAAGTTGAAGTTTTGTATTTTGAGGGGGTTTGGTTGGGTTTTTTTGATATTTTGTCCATCTCACAGTAAGCAAAGAGCATTATATAAAGGACACTAAACAAACATTGTCTTTCCCTCTGGAAAGTCAAATTCTAGTCAACTGCTCACCACTTTGGAAATAGTTGTCCAATATTTATACATATTTAATGCATAGGATATCTAGATTGATAAAAAAGCTAAAAAAATTCAGCTGTGGATTTATATGTTTGTAATTCATTTACATGTACAATTGGATTTACCAATCCAGTCCAACGCTTTTGCAGGCAATCTCCTTACATAGTTTCCTAACATCATAAAGAAAGTTTCCATACCTAGAAAATAAATCCAGGTTCTTAAAATTCCCTTTTCAAACTATCTCCATTCTTGAAATGCGAGAGAGGAGAGGAAAAAAAGTTGGGTAAGAAGGGAAAGTCAAAGAAGAACAACAACAAAAAAGAACAACCCACCCTGTTTTTCCTTTTTGGGGTTATGACAAAGGGGGGAAAAAAAGGCAAAATATGGAAAATAGTCTAATCTTACTGAAAAAAGTGTCCCAGAAGTTTAAAGTTCTACTTAAAAGGTAAAGAATGGAGAGATTCTGAGGAGTCCAGACAGGTATTTCTCAAGCCACAGTTAATGACTGTTTGTATTTCTTAGTCACAATGTCCAGAAAGATTTTACCTTAAAAAAGACCACAGCAATCATCTTAAGAACAGACTGTCTGTGCTACAGAGATCTGCTGCTTGGTTCCCACCAGTATTGCATGTGTTTACCCCAGTGCATGCCTATTCAGAAGTCACATGTAGTCATTCCTGCTCCAAATGGTCAAAGATAAGAGCAGCACAAAAGCAAGCTCTCCTGTAATATCTTTGCCCTTACCAAGTGGCAGCAAATTTGAGGTGCTTCCAGACCTCCCTCCTCCTGTGAGGTGAAATCAGAGCTGAGGAAACAAGATATCCATCATGTAGGTAGTTGTCTAGCAAGACACACACAAGCCTGTTTCTTCACAGTGCACCCGTGCTGCACACTGGCAACCTGTTGCAAAGCCCCCCAAGGAAAATACACTTCTGCCAGCCACCCACCTTGGGGCCATGTCACAAATTTGGTAGCATCAGGTTACATTACTTCCATATTGCCCTTGTCTGCTCATACCTGATCCCACACCACCCCTTAGGGCAACTGCACCAGGGCCACCCAGTGAACAACACTGGGACCTGACTCAAGTTACACATAACTATTTTCAGCCAGGTTGTTTTTCAGACAGATGGGTCTTCTGTTCCTACCCACAGCCCTGCCCCACACACAGCTGTAGCAGCAACTTGTAGGGGCACATGGGGAGGGTGGAAAAAGGGACGTACACAGGAAAAGAAACTGAAAAGAGGAGCTACTTAGGCCATCCCCATTGCACCATTGCCAAAGTAAGTATTTACTTAGTAAGTAATTTGTTTGAAAAGCGTTCTCAAAGATTTAACACACCTGACTTCCTGAACTCTGGGCCTTACTCCCTCTCCTTCATCAATCCCTGCTTCCAAGAAATCTCTAAGTCCAAGCTTACTAAGCCATATTTTGAACACTTTTCTCTCACTTGCAGTGACAGTTAAGTAACCACTCTACATCATCCCACTCAAGCACACAGAGCCAGTGCAGTATAACCTTGGTAGGCGGGGGCGAATACTGTTAGCTGGTTGGGGTGACTAATTCATGTTTGAAATACTACATCTTGCCAGACTGTTTTGGTGCTTCCACTTCTGTCTCAAGCAATAACTCAGAAACTGATGAAAACATGCAGAGAAATTGACAACAAGCAAAAAGGTGGACAAATAAAAAAGAAAATGAACAAACAGTAAGTATGTTTGAGCATCAAATTAAAATGGGTTTGTTTCCAGGTCTTGTCTAGCTTCAATCCTGGAAGATGCCTGAACCAATCTGTCCATTGCCAGTGAATAACCACAGTCAGCAAACACTTCAATAGCCTTCTCTTGAGTTATTTTGTATATTCCAACTTCACCACCAACTGTTCAAACCTATTGGCAATGATTTTTTTTTTTTTCTTTCTAATCTGAAGAACATGATGACAGTCAGTGCAAGATAGCCCTATAACAGTTAACATTGTGCAAGCACTGGAATGATGAAAAAACTGTTCTGAGTAAACACGGTCATTTCTTCAAAACGTGTTTATCCAGTTGTTAGACTCTACATGCTTGTGTGGACTACTGGAATTACAGAATACTGAATCTGCAAAATGTTCACTTAGCTTGATTGACAAAATAAACAATGAAGCTGAATACCTCAGGACCAGATGGGCAGTCTATTACAAAGAACATGTTCCCTGAAGAGCAACTGAATATCTTAGCTATCACATACAGTTTCATAAACCATGAAGGAGAAAGAACATCGCCTGTTCACAATTAAGTCAACAATAAAACTTCACTGGCATAAAAATCAGCACCAACATAAAATGACAGCAGATCTGAAACACATGTCCAGGCCCTAATGAGATACCTTGACAGAACGGTTCACCCATAACTGCTTCACTAGCAGTATTTCCCTCCTGAAAAACAAAGCAAATTTTTTTAATAATGTACTTTCAAAAATGGAAACTAGAAATTCTACCACAAGAAAGCTCTCTTGTCTTCCCACCCACTTGGAGTGGATTTTTTTCTTTTCTTTTCTCTGTCTCATGTTTAAGTCAAACTCTCAGCAACTGCTTACTGAAGACTTCAGTGGTGATTCTGGCTGTCTGATGGCATCTTATTTCTTTCAAAATAATAGATGAAGAAGGATACACAATAAGAAAGATTTCTTCACAGTTTCCAATGCAGTGGATGAGTAATTCCAAAGCTATCAAGAATCTCTTCTGTTTGCAGTATTGCTCTCTTCTGCTTTATTTAGAGGAGACAACAAAGAGCTAATTTAGGAGATATCAACAAAGCTATATACCACACAGAAGGATCTCCTTTGCAAGGGGAAAGGATGCAATTAAACAGCTGTCACATATAAAAGTTAATTGCACATTATTCTTTTGCAATGGAGATTCCTGAATCCATTTCAACAGTTTATCAAGATATAACAAGGTAAACAAAACAAGATAAAACCCAAACAACTCTCCCCTACAATTTATTCAAATTTTAAAACATTCTTTAAAAGATAACTTAGTTTGCTGCTGACTGACATGCAGATGGTTCATTACTAACCATACACAGAGGTTTTGCTCACTTTAAGGCTTTGATTTAAAACTCAGAGAAGATTCTAGAAGAAACCCCAAACTGCAACTTACCACAAGTAAACTACAGGCTTCTTGAAAGCCACAGTGCATTTAGTATTCATTCACTATCCCAATGGTAAGATCAGAGAGCGTTCATAGGGAGTCTCTGTGACACATGAAAACACACAGCCCATACTAAGTTCATATTCCAGAGATCTGGATTCAGTTTTGATGCATTGTTGAAAGCTGTTGTTCTTGTTCACATTTGCAAACGCTTGATCGAACTGTTGGCTTTATGAAATGTTATTTAATCAACACCAGAGACCCAATACCATTTGCAGATAAATCAACAAGAACATTCTTGTTATTCTGGCATGCTGTCTGTTAGCTCTTAGAAAAGAGGTTTCCATTCTTGCATGCCTAGGAATAAAAGCTCCATCAATCAAAATTATTCATCAGTTTTGTAATGCCCCTCTGCCTGACCTTCATTGCTTCGTGTAACAAGCAACCTGCTGAGCCTTCTGTAAAGAACACATCTTGGTAGCCTATTCATCTAATCCACCCAACAGAAAAGGGGTACTTTTGTTGGTCAAAATCATGCAAAAGGCACGCCTGTGGTAACTAACTGAACCCCAGGATCCACACCACCTTAAAACTCTTACCTGCTAGCACAAAACTGGCAATATTGCAGTCACCAGGCAGCTGACAACTGCATTTAAGCACACTGGGCCTGATCATCTTTAGGCCAATTTTGTGATGAGAACAGTGTAAGCAAGAATTATTTTACAATTACATCCTGTAGATACTGCTTATGATTCAGCTTCTCAAGAACATTTACAGTAATATTATCCTTTAGGATGGGCAGTATAGTATTTCACACTATCCCACAGCATCTGAAAATGTGGAGTCAGGCAAGATATAAAAGCAGAATTAAAATGTGACTTAAGTAATTCTCTGGTGAGCATTTATTCACATTGCAAAACTACTGCTGAGAGAAGGCAGACTCTAGCTTTTGATGTGGCCATAATAGAGAGACTACTCTGATCTGAGCTTTAATTATATATGAATAGCATCTGAAGGGGATTCTCTAATGAAATTAATCCTTTCACACCTTGACCCATATATTTGTCCTTAACCAATGGGAGACCTTTAATAGATTAGACTATTAACTATTACTCTGGTGAAGACCTGCACCATAAATCTCTGAGACAACATTTTCACAGAATCACAGAA
>VYZX01024657.1:8278-37498 GCA_013401335.1 Brachypteracias leptosomus
AACACATGTTTTCTGTTGTATAGGATGAAACTAGTAAATAAGGTTTAACAAGTCTGTGGGAAGGCAGGGAAATTCAGTCAATTCCCAGCAACTCCAGATAAACTCAGGAGAAGGTGTAATTGCACGTAACCAAATGTGGGTTATCATCATCAACACCAGAGAAGCATCTCACAGAAAAAGAGAAAGCCAAAGTTTAATCTGTGGCAGTGGTAGATTCTTCTTGCTTATGTTGTTGAAAAGGTTCCATTCCCTAATGAGAAGGAGGTTACATGGCTGGAAAAAGGGAGAGGTTTCTTAAAAGATTTCATGTGTATGAGAATGGAACTACTCAAAACATGCCAGAGAAGCCAGCATTTGGGAGAGAGGAGCAGAGTCAGATAGAAAAGGGAGGTATTGGNCAAGCTGTTCCACCCATCTTTGGTTATTTTTAAACTTCCTAACTTAGGTCATCTTGAGAAATTATTTTCTTTTTAGTTCTCTCTGTGAATAGTAGAAAAGAACTCCCTATCTCCAGGGCTCCTGTTCATGATAATCTGTAAAATATGCTCATAGAAAGCAAAGTAGCAGAAAGAAAATAGATTCCATATCAATAACTGATATGAGCTAGACCTGAGAGATACGTATTGTCCAGTTTTAGAGTTTCCACAAGAACATAGTTTATAGATTGGAAAAAGACTGAAAGCTTTTAATGTTTCAATTTCTTGAACATCAAGGAAAAACATGACTCACAGACCCTTAAAGGAAAAACAAGACTAAAATTTTAAAATGGGAAATTACGTGTAAAACACTAGTGTCTAATTGGTGAAATAAAAGAGTTCCGAATTGCTTTTTCTACTAGGTAACATTCCCAGCATAAAATAAAAATGCTGTAAAGGTCTGCAAAATTCTCACATTAAAAATGGACATACTACGTTCTTCAATGTTTTTTTCACATCATCAGATAACCACTTCAGTCTCTAAAATTTAAACATTTATCAGACCAAAACGAATTAACCTAAAAAAAATACTGGTAGGAATATCTGGGGTTAGAAGAACATCCCAAACATTGATGACATGGTATTCAGGGAATTTATTAGTTAGGTCTACAGCTGTTGGCCTGCTATTCAGCTGAGCTGTATATTGCTCATATACATTTCATGGCAGGAGCATTTCAATTTGATGAGTGCAAAGTCCATGAGAGTTTGGCCTAGACTACACAAATGTAAAACAGAACTCCTCTGTGTTGGGCTGCATATTTCTGGATTCAGCTTAATTAATGTTGCTGACACAAATCCAAGTTTTCAGTGAATGTCCATCAACCTCAGATGAATTTCGTCCAAGGACAAGAATAGAATTAAGGCGAAAAGATATGGGTCAGCTTTAGGAAAGACCCATTATTTGTGCATGTGCCACTCTTCATCAGACAGAATATAGTTAATAAAAGAAGGATTTTTTTTTTCCATTCTGGTCAAACTGAAATTGTAGTCATTGTTCTGATTGGCTTCGGTATTGGTAGGAATTTAGTTTCTGTGATTTTAAGTTTTTAGGGTTATTTTCTTTTAATACTTTCCCTGCCTCCTGGACTCCCTTTTTAATTCATGGATGTTCTCTGTATTATCATGACTGTGAAGCTCCTCCAGCTCTGCCCATCACAGCCATGACATGCTTGGTACTCACTCAAGCACAGCTCCTGTGGGCAAAGGCAGCAGACCTGGGCCACGTGTGCTTAAAACACAGCTTAAACTACCAAGCAAATTGAAACTAACCTTCAGCATCCAGCTTCCCTGTCCCCTCTATACCAGAGCACTCCGTTAGAGGAAGACAGCCCCTATATATATTTATATCCATAGATAGACTCAGATAGATGGCACCACCACCATCAACAAAAAACACCGTGTGCAGAAAAGCCATCTCTGGTGTTTGTTCAAGGCAAAATTCTTGAACCTACAACAGGCAATAATTGATGGGACGGGAAATTTCCAAGAAGGCCTCTTTGGCTGGTTTTCCTTTATGTACAACATCAGCCATTTTATTGTCATTGAAGAATTAATCCAGCCGCCTGAGCGAGTCACCGTTTTGCCTCGTGTGCAATCAAGACCTACACATTTTTTATTGTACTCAACAACCCATGCAAGGGGGAGAGAACTTTCCAAAAGAAAAACTGACAGCTCACTCAGGAAAAGACTGAGTAAATAGATAGGACGTGCATGTTGCCTCAAGGTCAGCAAACTCAGGCTCCTGAATTAACGGCAGATGCAAATTCCAGCCTCAAAGCTCAGCCCTGACAGCTCCCCTCTGACTCCCACCCCAATTAAACTGGCCAAGCTGAGTCACCTTCTGATACCCATCCCTTCAGCTCTCCTGAAGCAAAGAGCATGTCTCTTAATCCAAGTGCAGATTCACCACCTGAGACACATGCCCAGACGATGTGCTGGGCTTGCTTTTTACCCCAAAATGGGAACCATCCACACGACTAGCACTGTAGGAATCCAATTCTGCTTTGGGGGTATTAGGATTCTGGTACAGGATATCAAGACCTCTGTGCTTGCAGGTGGACATCACAATTGGGCCATTATTAAGAAATAGTGACCTGCATTTCAAATGAATCCACCTAATCAGTGGCTAAGATTTTGCACCAGCTGTTTAATAATAGTTTGTCTAATAAAATATTCATATTATCATATATTTTCCATCTTAGAAGATGATCAGAATGTCATTTTAATATTTTCCCCCTACTAAAATAAAATTTTAATTAAGGCTAAAGATATATTGCCTACGGAAAGCTAAACTGTTTAAAATTATTAACTGCTTGAATACTTGTTGCTATACTACAAGCTGCCATAAAAGAAAAGAAATTAAGTACATGGGGGATTAACGCAATTTTGAAAGCTGCGTTCCCCTCCCTCCTCCTTTTAGATACGCCTAACTGAGCCATAACTATTTTTCTCCACTCAGCCAGACTCCAGCTTTGTGGCTTTTTTAATAACCTGGCTTTTCAAGCTTGTGCCCCCGAGAGCCTTTTCATTTCTGCCGCACTACCTACAAGCAAATTTCTTCCAGTTGCTCAACAGCCTAATGCCTCCCTTTCTTCGTTGTTGAAGCATTTCATTGCAGTTTCATTGACGGGGAGGTGTTCTGTTACAGTGGAATCAATAGCTCAGGGCTTCCCAGCACACCGATTAGCTTGTCAGTCAGAGCCTGGGGGAGGTAGTGTAAATCCCAGAATACCAGGGGCCACCAGTTTGAAAAGTAAGGAATGCGAGGAGCCCGCATGGGTTTTTCTACCACCTGTTGCTCTGCAACATGTGCAAAGTGTATTAACTTCTTTGCTGCTACATGCCTTAAAGGTCAACTGTGATAGAAGCTTTAAGCTTTTGGAATATTTTAATTCATTACAGGAATCAACTTTTACTGATTTGCGACAAAGAGCGCCTCACAAAAGGCATGTTTTTTCGGTGGCTGGGCGTTTTGTTGGGGTTTTTCGGTAGGTTTGTTTTTGGCAACATGTTGGTTCCTCTTTCAGCTTTTTTTTTTTTTTTTCTAAATCAGTACCTCATCTGCTTTTTTATTATGTAGGAATAGAAAACAGTTTCTATAGCAAATGTGGTTCCTTGCCCTGCCCTCCCTTCCACCACAAAAATAGTATCAGTTTAGATGATCCAGACTGTCACGAGGAGGATATTTCTTCTTTCACCAGTTTAGACTTGAGGAGGATGAAATTATGAAATATGAAGTAGGAAAATTTCTGCTGTACATATGCTCCTGGTACAGAACGCCTGAGTCCCAAGGGAGAGCAGAGCAGCTCCAGCTCCTTCCAGCCCTTTTAGGGTCTTCCGGTATTGACCAGGAAAAATGGGAGAAGCTCAGAACTGCTCTTAACTGCACGTGCAATGGGCCACCAAGACACCTGAAGCTCGCTCCCCTTCAGCCACCTCTCTTGGATGGCTCTGTTGGATAAAACCATGTCTTGATGGCCAGCCAAGGTAATACAGAGGTATATTGTCAGCACTCGTGGTCTGAGGTGGCGAGTGAGCAATACATCTGTGGATCAGCCTCTAGGTCATTAAACACTGTCTCTAAGAAGTGCTCAAATTCTAAGAAAATATATGTAACCAAAACCCCTCCAAAGACAGCCATTAAAAATAGAGGCACAGGCCTTTCGAGCCAACCTAAGGAAACCTTATTACAGACATTTATTATCCAAAAACCACGTCACACATGACCACAAAAGGAAATTCTGTGCTTAGAGCATAAAAGCCTGTGCTTTGGAAAGGTTTTGCTGTCACCACATTTGGGTTTGCTCACAAAACCTCTACAAACTCACCACAAACCACAAAGTAAACCTGCATGGTGCAAATTGTGCTTATTAACATAATTCAGAAAATTAACTCTATAGAGCTTTTCTTTATTAATTTTGTTTTAAAAGAATGGCAGTGGGATTTTCTAACTAACAGCATAAACAACAGCTGAAAGCTCTGGGATGTCCAAGTGGATTCCAAAGTTTGCACTGAAAATATTACACTTTTCAATAGCGAATAATCTTAGACTCATGTCTTTCCAAATGCAAGAAATAAAAAAAGTTTACATTAATTTAATGACTCTTGGTGAAATGTCCTCTGATTTAGAGTGAAGAAGGAATCCAATCCATTTTTTTTCCTTTCACCAGCAAGTGTAAGCCTGCTTTAATTTTAAAATAAAAATATACATAATGTTTTTTTAAAGCCTGTTGCTCCGGATACTTAGTTGCTTAAGCAACACACCAGAAGGATGCAACCCAACTTTCTGTGATGCTGTAGACCACATATCTTTTATACCACCTGGTAATTAATAACCCTGAGAATGCCCACGACAAATTTCTTCCCCCCCCACCCCCACCTTCTCCCACTCCCACTACTAGTAGTGCTGTTAATTCAGCAAAATTAGTAGTCTTGTGTTGTCAGAACAAATCACTCCCACTCACTTATGAATGTGGTTACTCAGCAAGACTGTATGTTCAGAATTTAGGGGATGTTTTTTCTCTCTGTTTCCATCTTTCACTTCTTTCCTCCCCCTTGTATGCATTGTAGTTATGAACATCTGATATGGGTAAAATTGCACTGGGTGATTACTTACATCCAACCTTCGGCTGCAGAAAAATACTCTATTTCTTGACACTTCTTTCACCAAAAACCCTGCCTTGTGCTGAATCAAAGCACTTTCAACAAAAGCATGCTATCATATATCATTGCCCCCATTTTAACCAGTAAGTGTAATCAATTATTTCTTTACCTGGCACCTTATAGACAGTTACCTCAGGCATCTGAAAGCAGGTCTGCTACTTGTAACCACTTGAAGCTTCTGTCATCAGAAGGGGATTACCCCATATTACTTATTGCACACACACACGTGTGTGTACACACAAATTATACTCCAAAAAGGAATGTGAGACTGCCCAGTCACGAGCTACCAATGCCAGGCTGGGCCTGGGGAGCAGCAAACCTGGAGGCAACTCAGGACCCAACCAGCACAGCATGGCCTGAAGCTTGTGCTGCCCAACAGCTTTGCTCTGCAGAGATCATGTTCCAGTGCAATTAAAGGTCTCTTGTTAGTTATAGGCTGGAAAAAATGCAGCTATACATAGTGAGTAGATATATGTCTATGTTCACTTCTAATGCCCCAGGTATAATAAAAGTGAATAGACCAGTAAACACTTTCACAGACTGTTTGGGAAAACATAACCAAATTAGGGAAAATAAAAAGAGAAAGAGGTCATTCATAGGTAAAGTGATATTGCCTTTCAGACCTATTATTTTTTCAAATTATCACTATTTATAAAACTCATGAATGAATTCATGAACAAAAGCCATAAAATATTCATGAGCTTTCTATGGACGTGGAAGTTTTGGCTAAACATGAAAATACATGTGCAGAATATACACACACAAACAAAAACACGTATACAAAGAGATACAAACGTCAATCACATCCAGCTGAGAAACCTACTAGTTGGACCCACAGGCATGTGTAATATTCTCTGATAAACTCAAATAGACTCTAAGGGCATGATGTCCAAATGATTATGTGTGTGGGCGTCCAAACACATTTTTAACACAAAATATATCACAAAGTACCTCTAATTGTTTGCTAACAGGGCAATATCCTACCTCATGGCCATTCTCTCTGTCCCTTCACCTATAGTTTTCTCTAGCACTGTGCATACAACACATGCACTGAAAAACTTGTCCCTCTTCATCAGTGCTGTGTGAGTTAGGTTATACATTTCATATCCAAATCAACACCTACAGCCATCATGACTTCATGTGCTTGGATTCTGTCCTAACTGGCAGTAAAAGCTGTCATTAGGAGCAGGAAACAGTATGAAAGACCTTTCATGGCCTCTTTCAGCGTGCAATGTCATCTGTTACCATGGGTTGTATAGTACTGATGGCTATAAATGCCACTATGAATGATGCAATCTCATATGTGATGATGAACTTGAAAAAACCTTTGTTGGATTTGTGCTTAAGGTGCTCGTATTCCGGTTATTCATGAGCATCCAAAATGTTGATCGCCAGCCGGGTGTTTCAGCAACCCCAGTGGCAATGCTACAAAACTCACGTGCAGCCCTTCCTGTAAAAGATGGCACAAATAAACTCACTTTATAGATTCCATGAGAGTTATTTGTCAGGCATGTCAGCTGCAGCTCATTTCCCTAAATTTTGTAACCTTTCCTAATGGAAAGGTTTAGAAATAAAATTTGCAGTTTCCCTTTCCTTTTTATTTTAATGATAGTGTTTCTCTGTGCAGTCCTCCTGCAGTCATTTTGCTCAGATTTCTCTATAAATACATTTTGGATACCAAATGGCTCCTAAACTAGCTTATCTATCAGGAGTAAAGCAATTTATTTCCCAAATTGTAGGTGTGAGGCAAAGAACTGGGTGAACCCCAAAGTGAGGGGTGCGGAAGGCCAGCCAGTGTTCTGCGTGGTTCAAAGGGACGTTGTAGGCAAGTCTCCATCCCTGACTGCCAGTAGCTCTCCATCACAAGCAGCTGCAACCTTTCCTACCACAGCCATGGGCTGCTCTTAGGAAGCAGCTGCCAATCATGTTGTATTGTGCGGTGATTTTATGCTATGACAAAATATCTCCACCATAGGTCATGATGAACTCATCAAATACATTCTTTCCTGTAAATTAATGAAACCTGAACTTCAGCCTCCAAAGGCAAAGAGGTCAAGTCGTAACCCACGGGAAATGAAGCTTCAACAGTGTTGATTTGTTTTGCTCAGAATCAGATTTTACAACTCCAAGTGATTAGTTGTCTTGTTAGTCCTCACCTGGGCTGATCCAGTCTGGATGATCATTGTTGGGGGCCTTCCATGATGAAGCAAAGTCATCTGGTGGTTGCAATCTGCATTATACTTCTGGTGCTTCTTTCTGGAGGACAGATTTACAAATTTAGTTGTCAGTCCTGAAAGACTTTGAAGTAAAAAGTACCAACATAGTAATTAAGGAGACTAAATGAATCACCATTGACAGAAACGTAGACACAGCTACCAAAGTTTGCTTTGTGCACACCATATGGGATATAAGTAGATAAGAAACTGCACTAAAGCAATTTCTAAATATCCTTTACTTTTTCTAACAGGAATCACTGACAGTGTGTAACAATTTATTAACATTAACCATATATACAACAGTAATATGCAGATGTAGATAATTTGGAATAGCAGAGTTGAATATGTGGGAACTTGCAAGAAAGAAAATTGGGACGTATCGAAAAGAAAACCTAGGAAAGGAATAAGATGGATAAAATAAATGCAAAGTGATAAACTGCATGAAACAGATGTACCATATTAATCAATGTTGAAGTAGGAATAAAAAAAATGGAGAGAAAAGGGGACTACTAAGATGCAAATAGCCATTCCTGTGACCAGGGCGTGTAGCTAGCCCTGGGGAGGCTTTGCAAGCTAAGGGATCGTCCTGCACTTGTGGCACCCAGGACCTTGATCTGTGCTTGTGACTTGGAATAGCTGGCTGTGATTCTGGTCCCTCTGAAGTCAAATGTGAAAGTCTCCAGTCTGCACACAAGGCAGGCACATCTTCACCTGGTCTTATGTGCTAAATACAACAGCACAGTGTTTAGTCTTTATGCAGTTTAAGCTACATCATGGCTCTAATTGCTTAAACTTATAAATACCCCATTCTTTTCACTTCTTAACCCAATAAGCAAAGAAGCTCACCTTCTTTCTTCCTCTTTCTCCGTGTACGAAGAGATGATGAAAAAGGCAGGTCCACGGGAATTTCTTAAACAGCACTGAATATGCCTGCCTAGAAAGACAAGAGATTTCACTGTCAAAACCTGGGGCTATACAGAGAAAAATAATAAAAAGATTAAGGGAGAGGAGTTTTTCAGGTCTAGAACCAGAGCCTTGTAACAAGGATAGCCCCTTTTGTTCTCATCTCTTTTAACTTTCTTTTTCCCTCGTAACAGTTGCCCGGTGGTTATGAAGAGCTCCAGTCCTGCATTTCAACTAAGGGGCCCTTCTTTATTCTCTCAGAAGAGGGCTGTCTCAAGAGCACCATGCTAAAGTGCTAAGTTATCATCAGGCTGGGGCTTTCGTGCAACTGTTTGTGTGTGTGTGAAACAAGCTCTCAACATGTTAGTAAGAAGCCTTTAACCCAGATTACGCCACCTCTCTTTCTATAGTGTTCTTTTAGGGCAGAGTGTGAAAGGTCACCCTCTCAGGCTGGATAGCAGTACTCAACCAATTACAGTGCACCAGTGTTTCCACAAAAGAGAGTTTCAAGCCCACAGCTACAAAAGATTTTACGTGTCTGATTTTCAAAAACACAATTACAAAAGGAGGAGGCTCGCTTATGTCTATTTTGGGGCCCTGAATGATATTTTTGTTTAAAAAGAAAAAAAAAAAAAATCAATTCTGCTCCTCTAAAGAGGTCTGAAAAATGTGGCCAGCCCAGCACCTATGTTATTTAAAGAGCAAAACCTCTAATCCCTCAGGTTCAAGTAGGTGTGATTCAGGAGTCCTGTAGCTGCCAGAATAATAGGATGGGTTATCTGAGTATATGAGTAGGCTGACTTTATGAAAACAATATTTACAGCAAGTGGTATAATGACTTTGAATTATACCTTACACTTGCCTCACATTCCAGACACATTGAAAATTGTGTATTTCTTTTACACAGATACATTTTCAGACCTAATTCAGCGACTAAAGTTTTGTCATTTATCCTAAATATAAGTTCTTCAGAAGTATGTGTGAGAATGAGCCAGCAGCCCATGTCCTTCTGCGGTGGAGTTAAGCTGAAGTCAATGCAATGACGTCCATGTTATTCATTGTGTGTATCAATAGGGAGCTCACTGTAAACGTGGTTAGTCACCCTTCCCTGAGCATTAGCCATCTTAGAAGTCCTAAGGCAGGTAGTTCTCCATTAATCTGGAAACCTAGTGTCTTCCTTTACTCTGTGTAGCTAGAGGTCTCTCATTAGTAAGGGAAAAAATCTCAAATGCTTTTAAATTGTGTGGCAGAGTATTCAAAAGACAGAGAATTTAGGCCATTAGCTCTTGCTAGTTAGTTCTCAGGGAATGCTCCATGCTTTCAGCCTAATTGTTAAATAACATTACAATTCAAAGATATCTAGGAGTGTTGAGTACCTGCTGCAATCAAACCAAATAGGCAACCTGGAAATTCTCAACCCGGAAGCCTCGTTATTTTTAGTATGTCCATCACAGTGGCACCTTAGTGCCTGTTTAGAATTTTTATTTCTCTCTAAGAAAAAAGTGTATTTTCTATTCTCTTTCTTCTGGACCCCTGGAAAACCTATTAAAAGCACAGTAATTAAGTGTCTTTTGCAAAGGAAGGTAACAACTAGAGGAATGGAATAAAATATATTAGAATAGGCAGTAAAATATTCCTGGGATTATAAACTGTGGATGAATTGCTACAATAGCATTTATTTGAAAATTTAGGGCAGGAAGAGAAAGTTTTATTGTAGGTCATGTAGAAGACCTACAAAGTCAGAGAAGAAAGCCAAAGACTGGTGCTGCTTATGTCAGGGTGGAAAACAAAGTCCATGGGATTCCTGAGAAGCTCCGTGGAGATAAGAGCCACCCATGCTACAAACTCCTTTGGTGATTGTGGGAAAACTGGTTAAAATTCCTGCACCTCGCTGTATGTATCTGCAGAATGATTACTGATGTAATTCTCCAATGTGTAGTGAGATTTACTTGCCAAGTTTGGGGGATTCTTTAAAGAGAAGAGCCAAGTGAAGTTTCACACCATCTCACAGAAGATATATGCAAGGTTTTATATGAGCCTACCTACACGCTCCTGTATGGATTCCTCAAAAGATAAAATAAAACAGCACTTGCTGCACATTTCCAGCAATTGTCCCATGTCTTTTTCTCCTCTTCCTCTATTCAATGAACTGTTAAAAGGCCAAGAAGAACTGTTGTGCAGATGATACGAAACTAAAGAACTTGTGGTAGGTGTTACACATTTTGGTACCATCTGTGCTATCTAATCCCAGCCAAAACAATCTCCTTTTCCTATGTAACTCTGAATCTCACTGGAAAAGGGGGGGAGTAGTGTGACTGGCTCAAACCTTCCTGTGTAGGAGTATTATTATCAGTGTTTGCAAATTTTTTCCCTCTTTATAACTACCATAACTCTTCTTTAAAACCCCTCATCTGGCTGCTGGCCTACTACACAGCCTGAGCTTTCTACAGAGAAATGGTTCATGGTGGTTGGTTCACTTCTGGTGTGTTGGAGGCAATCTTCATCCAGAAGAAAACAGTCAACTCACATAGGAAGTTCTTGTTTCATTTCCTTACTTTCTCACATTGCCTTGCAGTGCTCTTCACCCTCCTTTGGGTCAGGAACACAGACAACATCCTGATGACACATATTGTATCACAACTCAAGTCTTTCCTGGAAATCATTCTGGATTGAAACCACTTGTGGTAGATATTTCCAGACATTGATGCCATTGCAGCTTCTCATAAGACCTGAAATTAGTTTGGATTTTGCTGGATTCTTTATTTTGTTTTAGATTCAATCCATGCTCTGATCTGCTCTCAGGGAGCTTGCTCTTCCCTAAAAGTTTATGGCAAAACCTGTTTGTGCAAGGGGTTCACACATGTACAGGCATTAGTCATCTTATATGTGACATACGCACGATGTTGTCATCACTGTCAAACATAATAAAAGTAAAGCTAAAACACTTAGCCACATATTGATCTGCTGCTCTATCTCCTGTAGTATACTTAGTGTAATAAGGTCTTGCTACAGAGCTCTACTGCAGGGAACCACATGCTTCCTGGAACTGTTTGCTTTGGAAACAATGGAGGAAGCATCTGATCTCAAACCTGGCCATTGTTCTGTTGTTCTGCTGTTGCCATATAATCCTTGGGAACCTGGGGCCTTCATAGGAAACACAAAGGAGAATCTGATTAGGCTAGCCAGTACTCTTCACAAGGCCAGTTCATCTCAGAGGTATTTTTCCTTTTGAAAGGTCCATGGGGGCATCTCAGAGGCATTTTTCCTTTTGAAAGGTCCAAGGGGGGCAGAGAAAAGAGTAACAGAATTAAGAAATTAAAAATCCACTCAATCATGAAGCCCATCTCCTGCCCAGTGCAAAACGATGCTGTACACCTCATTTTGCAGTGCCGTGGCAACTCCAAGCCATGGAAGTTTCCACAGTGTTCCTTCATAGATAGCAAATAACCCTTCAAAAATAGGAAACAACCCTCTTTTCCAGAAGTCTACTTTTTCGTTGTCAATATGTATTTCCATTTTAGTACAACACACCTGTTTATATTGAAAGCCTGTGTGAAATAGTCTGTGTAATTTCATTCATCTACTGATTAAAAAAAAATAGTTACTGAAAGACGGGAACTCTTGCAAATTACATAAACTTGATTACTGTAATTGTTGTCAAGACAAACAAAGTTCGCCTTGTAACGAAGCAATAGATGGAGCACTGCAGCCTTTCATTGTGCTTCTGAGCAAGACTTTTTTGTATTTTATTGCCTTTGGAGGATAGCATCTGCAAACTGATCTTTTTCACAAAAGAATCAGCATGTTTGAGACAGACATGAATACAGAGCAGCAGTACCAAAAAACTAACCTCCAGTTTTACTAATTCCATACCTTCAACCCACCCTCTTCCCTATAGTTGTTTTCTTTTTTTGTCTTTGCACTTCCCACATGACCTGGATCAGATAAATGCATGCTCTGTTTAATCTTATTAAAGCAAAATCCACTCAACTATCTTATAGTTAAGTACAAAATCTTAACTCCAGAACATTGGTTTTGCCCAGGGATATGGAAGAGATAGAAGGGCTTATTCAAGGGTAGATTGGTCTCATTGAGACCTGTGGTCAACCTACTAATAAGTTGGTACAATGCAAGACTGTACAGTCCAACTTCAAGGGAACTTCAAGGGAAAAGTTACTGGGTTTTTTCTTTCTTTTTTTTTTAGGTAAACATGTATTTTGCAGGAACAGAGGTATTTATTGACCTACCTTTGATTTTTTTTTTTTCTATCTTTGCTGAGTCATAGGAAATATCTGTTTTTTCACCACATCCACCTTTTCAAAAAAGAGGTGGAAAAGACAGACATATACTGTTAATCAAGGGTTTTAAAAATTATCTTTCCTTTGGTTCATTCATCAGTAATCCTGTGTATAATAAAAGCGGATCAGGTACCTTTAACAAAATGGTATTTCTAAATTACCCCTGGGTAATTCAGAATGGTAGGTATTTTAATCTCTACAATCCCTAGTATGTATCTATTTATTTTCACTGGCTTTTGGCACCCAGCTGGCAAAAATCCAATCCCCACGGCAAGAGAACTATCAGAAACAATAGGAACTTCAGAGAGGAACACAGACAGTGAAAGAATGATCAAATTAACAATTCTTTTTTTTCATTTGATTTCTGCTGGCATCTAGCTGGCATGGACACACACAAACAGATACACACACACATCAAGTAATACAAGGCAAGAAAAATCAAGGGAGGAGGAAGAAGGAGCAAAACTGGAACACAATACATGCGGAGAAATCCCAACAGACCTACTACATTTTATTCAAGTTTTCTTGTTTTCCCAAGCCTCTCTAACTGGCAGAGAAGATAAGAAAAGCTGAATGAGAGCAGTACTGCCCTGATTCCAACATGCTCTCTCTGTGTTTAAAAGTCACTTTGCCATCCTTTTGCCAAGTACTGTGTGTATGTGTCTGCGTGAGTGAGAGAGATTATAAGTGTCCAACATCAGGGACATCAATGACTGTATTTATTAGCCTGTTTGCAAATCTCAACAAATCTTTCAAAATTGCATATTGTGTTCATAAAGTTTGCCAAATTGGAGAGTAACATTAAGTACAAAATTTTCTTGTTTAATTGGAGGAATAGTCTTAAATAAAACAACATGTGTTTTAAGAGGGGCTAATACAGGTAGTATTCCTGTGGAAGATGATCTAGGAGATACCATTAATGACAGATTAAACTTGAATCAACAATGTTAGGATACTGGGAGGGGAAAAGAAGGAAAATGTCCTACAGGAATGATGTGCAATCTGTAGAGCATCTAATGCTTTCCAGCATCAGGTACCAGCTGGAGATCTCCCTTTGGTACTGTAATCCACTAAAAATTTTCACCAAATAGGAGGAGTCTCCTGGACAACACCACCAGGGATGAGAGATCCAGGAAACATGACCAGTGTAGAAACATTGAGGACTTAATTTACTCAGTCTTAGTAAAAGAAAGAAAGAAGTGATAGCAGCCTTCAAAAATATAAAATTAAATCTAATGGCGAAAGGAATAAACTATTTTACATGTCTACTCAGACTAACTAGATTTGGGGCAGATATCAAGAAATATTTAAGGAAATTATAGTTCAGTGCTAGAATAGACCACTTAGGGACCTGTGGCACTAGAGGCTGTTACAAAACAGAAGCACAGGTGACCTTCGTTCAGGCCATTGCCTATCCTGCCATAGCACAGCAAAGGAGTAGATAATCTCCTGAGGTCCTTTCTTGGCTCACTTATGATGGTTCCATGACAAAATTTAGGAAATGTCAAAATTACGGGTGTCTATTCCTCATTGTCCTCCACACAGCATGAGCTCCATCTGGGAAGAATTAAGCATCAAGAAAATTATCTCTGCTTTCAGTTCTGGCATCACAGCAGCTCTCAGCAAAAAGGAGGAGTAAATTTCACCAGAAGTCCAGCTCAGTCCCTCCTATCCCAGACACAAAAGGACTCACGCCCTTCTCAGTCATAATACACATGCAATCCAGTTTTACATACAAAAGCTGGCACATATTCAGTGTATGCACTATCTGGAAACTTGGCTACCAAACTCCAGCAACATTTTGCTGACCATGTGTGAATTGGGTTTTTTTTGTTGTTTTTTTCTTTCAGAATCATAGTAACTAGATGAAAAGTGGGGTAAATTTTCCATAGGGCAGCAAACTGCACAAAGAAAGTCACTCTGCCAAGTTTCATTCCCACCCTCCAGAGATGGAAACACTAAATCTTTTCCATTAAACTGGTCTATAATGCATGAGCAGAACAACAACTTTTTCTGTAACGTGCCTGAACAATTTCACTCTAAAGAATTTTTCAGAGGAAAAAAGTGCTAATTTCCATGCCAGAAATGCAAAATTTCAACCAAAATATTTGAAGTTTGAGTAAGTTAGAACAGCAAACTGAAAAAAAAGATCTTGCTGAAGGTTAGTGCCACACAATAATTAGAAGGAATAATGTAGCATAAGACTGAAAAGAACTTCCAAGGTCAGTTAATTCAGCTCTCTGCTATGCAACTACACTGTGTAATCCCATTTATAAATGCATCAAACTCCGAGTTAAAACTAGTTTCATTATTTGCCTTAACTGCACATATTAGAAGGTTATTCAAGTGTCAGTCCTCCACTGACTAGAAATCTTCTTCTAATTTCTAACATTAATTCATTGACAGTTTATCCCATTTGTTTGCGTCCCAGCACTGTTTACTAAAGAACTACTTTTTTCTCATTTCTTTACTTCTCTAATCTATTTATCAGGAGAATCATACCGTATATTCAGCAGTTCTTCTTGTCCTGCTTATGATACGTAACTCATAGGGTGTTTGATGTCTGCTTTGTACCCTAAGGAACCAAAGATGCCTGAATTCATGTGTGTGTCAGTTCAGGTGCATCCACCGGAGAGTGAATACAAAGTGACAGACCTACAGAAAAAAACCCTTTCATGTAGGCAAGTTATTTCAAAACTGACCTGAACAGGCCATTTTTCTGAAGGTTCAAGTATTGGCCATTGCACCTGGCTGAGCTTCGTGTGATGTTACCATTTTGCTGTTCCTACAAAAGCACTGACACTTTGTGATGACAGAACTGCTTTTAGCTCTGGCTGTTAAAGAAACGAAAGGTGAGTCCTTTAGCAAACAGCTTCTGGAAGCAGGAAAAGGACATCAGGAGCTTATCATAAACCTCATTAAAAGCAGTTCTACTCTGTAAGCCTATGGAGAGAGAATTCTGTATGAGAGAAAACAGACATGAGGGACAAGCAGGGTATGAGGCATCACTCAGAGCTCCCAGCTCTTTCACTGTGTGGTCCAGCCAGGATAGATGCTACCACACTCCCTTACAGATAACAGGGGCTCTTTATAGCACAGATGAGAACAATCCTTGAAACACAAAGAGGAAAGAGTTCAAAGAGGCTGCATTTCTTGGAGTACCGAATCCAAACTCCAGCTAAGAGCAAAAGAAGAGCCTGGGGAATCTGGGGACTTTGCAGTGATAGTTTAATTAGACCAGCCTTATCTGTACAACAAATGTGGCAGCTCTCTGAAAAACTCTGCTTTTTGCTCCTCACTTAAAACTCTATCACTTTTTCCAGCACAGGAATAGCCTTTTGCCTAGTAACAGGCACACTGCCTATGAGATGGACAACTACAACTTGAAGCATTCACCTCTAAATGTGCTGGATTTTTTATGTAAAAACAGAAAATGGTAATTTAGCCACTGAATAAGAGGATTCTTTCCAAAGCCGTATTTAGCATATGTATTTATAGCATATTTTTTTACATATTTTGTACCTATCTGTCTGGACTTTCTTTTTAAAAAATGTCTTATCACTATTAGTCTAAACAAAGTCTCTCGGATGACTTCCCATCATCTCTATTTCATTATCCAACTAGAGTGCTCTTATCTGGATATTTAAATGTTTGCTTAAAATTATTAAGATTTCTCTGTAAAGTTTCCAGGGAAAAAATAGAAAACTCTTAACTCCACTTTCTCATAGCACAGGAAAAGGGGAGAATCAGTAAGACTGAAAGGAGCAGATGCAGAATTCATAACAAGAAATACTTATTCAAATAGTTTGGTAACTTTACTGTCAAAGGATATCACTGAGGTACAATGCTTAAAAAAAAAAAAATCACATAGGAGTGGGCACCCTCCAGGGATTCATGGAAGGATGAATATGTACTGATCTACGCACAACTAGGAAGGGATGTCACCCTTAGAAGAAAAAGCCACATATCTCCATTTACAGCTGAAAGGTAGATGCCAACACTAAGTCAGACTACAAGAAATGAGCTACTTCAATGAAAATGAGATAGATGTCTTGCCAGGAAACCTGCACTGCTGTACCTGGGAATTGCCTTTAACCAGAGACTCGATGCCACCATGCAGGGACCCAGCAGCCCCTCCGATCTTTCCAAATTTGCTGTCCTCCCTTGCTGAGACAGACTGAAGTTAAATCTGTAGCACCAGTGGGGTTTTTGGCCTCGAGTGTACTTTGCAGCCCTGTGAAATTTATAAGCTCTGTGTGTCACTGTGCCCAGTGGGTCTCTGTTCTCCTGCAGAGTTTGCAAACTTCAATACATGTTTCATTCACAGGATGTATGGAGGCTTTATATAGTCTGTATATTAAAGTCTTCAGGAGATTATCTTAACTACATAGCTGCTATTTAGCTGTAGGCTCTTCATTTCAATGTATAAAATTCAGATTTCTATACCCAGTATAGAATTTTCTTAATTCTTAACACACCATGATGAGTGACTTCAGCCTTAACAGAGAGGCACCTCTAGAAATGTCAAAGGTGGCAGAATCAGCTACCTTTGAAACATCTTAGTTGAACTTGTACGACAGATGATGCTTTAGAAGTGGAAAAGTTCAGATACTATTGGCAAAGTTAAGAATGCCTTATTTTCCAAATTATGATTTGGAGAGGGAGATCGCTCTCAAGTTTGCCCATCTTTTCTTCAAGGGGAAGAAGGGATCAGGGTCAGAAACTTCCCTTCTGGCCACAGACAAAACAGAAAATTCAGGAAGACTGGATGTTTTTTGATTAAGCAAGAGAACTATTTGGGGGGGAAGCTGGAGGGAAATGGCAAGTCCGGGGTGGATGAGAATAATACTCTATGCACAAGGTTAAGAGAGAATAATGCTGATAAGTAATAGCTTCATATTCCTGTGCATCTGGAGGTGGGAGCAGCCCCAGAAACGCTCTGCCCTGCCCAGCCTGACACCCTTTTTTTACGGGACAAGGCATTAAAGGCAGGCAGCGGATGGGAAAGGCCGGCGGCACAGCCAGGGGTACCCCCCCTTTTTTTTTTTTTGGAGACCAGGTGAAAGACGTCTGCCAAGGTCAGGCATTCAGTCACCAGGTGGTGTATTTAATTTAAAAGGAGTGTTAACCTTGTTTACACAAAATAACACCAATATGCAGAGAAGCAGTAAATCCATTGTCGTTAAACAGCGGGGAGGCCGGACCGCGCTGGCAGCCTGCCCGCCCTCGGCTCGCCTGGCACCCGCCGGCCACCGAGCCCAGGCCGGGGAGCGCTGGCAGCCCCTGCAGCAAAATGCTTGTGGTGTGCCCTCCCTACCCTCCGATTGACTCTTTACATTCTTGTCAAATATATTTAGAACAAGAGGTGTCCACTTGAAGGGAAACATTTGTTAATCACTTAAATGCGGGAGTCTGGCAGCGCTCCAAGTTTACATTTATAAATATGTAGTATCTGTTTCCAGCTAAACAAGGAACTTCTGACCCCCCTCACCCGCAACCCAGCAAATATATATACATATACAGGAGGGGAAATTGCAAGGGGTTGGGGGGGGAACTGGAAATGAGGAACAGAACCAGCTTGGCTGAAGCAAGACCGGTCCAGCTCCCACCCCCCACCACCACCCCCCCGTCGTCAATTTGTTCTCCGCCTTTGTCTGCAAGTGATGTAGATAACAGCGCAGAAAGAGGATGATGTATCTTTAAGTAATGAACAGATTAAAGTTAAATTCCTGTTGACCGAGACAGTTGTGTTGACATTCCTGTTGTTTACAGGCAGCTGTCTCTACTAATGACACTTTGATAACTGGAGTGAGGCTGCTGTTGGGCAGGGGGATGGGGCCAGGCAGAGTCAGCCGGGTTAAAGAATGCTCTGTTTAAAACCCGGTCATCCAATTAAACATTAAAGCTGGATCAGAGATCGTCGGCAGCGGTGCTATTCGGGACGGGAAAATTCTGGGCTTCTTTTTTAACTTATGCTCAGATTATGTGGCTTAGAGGTCAGCCTGCCCCAGTTTGTTAGAGGATGTGGAAGATTCCAAAAGTACTTAAAATAAGCCAGAAAGCAGTAAACTCTGTGAAGCCATCCATGCACTGCCATGACATGGGCAGGCACACACAGTCGCCGGCGGACGGTTGGGACCGGGGTCATGTAGAGGTCCTGCGGGACAGCCTCCCTCTCCTGCAGCTTTTCAGGCAGGCAGAGAGAGAGAGAAAAAAAAGATCTATGAGCATCCCACCACAGCATCACGGTTCCCATGATCTGCTATCTTCTCCACATCACTCTGAAAGTTGCTTTGCAGGGCACTCTCTACTGCTGGAGTTTTGTTTACTGCTTGCTCTTAAATTAATATGTTTACCATTAACAGCTCCCCTATTTGGCTGTGGGCTTCTCACCAGCAAGGGCTAAACTGAAATCCTGGAGCCTGTTCCTGAAGTCCTTGCTTAGGTCAAATTCCCAAGGGGAACTCATAAAGCTGAAGATCTACCAGGTGATAAACTTCAGACGTGTAAATAGTCTACTAGATTTCCTCCTTGGTGAAAATTAAACAAATGCTTAAGCACTCCACCAAATCAATGCCCAGAGAAGATAGCACAGCCCATCACCCCGGGTCAGACGTCAGCCCTGTCTGCCTTTGAAACAGCAAGGGTTGGTCCTCCTCAGACCTCAAAAGCAGCTCTTCAGATGCTGAAGGCACCTGGCATTATGTTACTGCCTCAAAGTTTCCAGCACTTCAGAGAACCGCTTAAAATGCAGATGCTTCTTTCCCATTTTTTGTTACATAAGCCTAAATTTAAGGCCTTTAAAACAATGTGATAATGCCTCTTTAGTTCCAAATCAAATGCCACATGTTCATTAACTATAGGCATTCACAGAAATCAATGGGTTTATTTTTGAATTTATGAAGTCACTTTAATGGACTTCAAACTCCAAATAAAAGTACCAAAAAGGCGGCATTTCCTTCCATCACTAAAATCATCACTGCTGTTGTAGTAGAAGCACATTTCATGCAGTAAGAACATTTACAGTAAACACTAGTTAATTTAAATGAGTATCAATTAGAGGGAATGTACCTTCCTAAGAAATCTTGGCTCTTTTTATTGATCCAGACAATTAGAAATTGAATCTTTCTAAAGCTAAGAGCATCAGTTGGCTTGGCATTTTTTTCATAAAACATGTCATTAGGAATGAGAGGAGTGTAGTGGTGTTCCACATACAGTTTGAAATACCTGATAGATGGGAATACACACATATTTCAGGTAAACTTCCAACATGCATGCAAAAAAAGCCCAAATCTCTTAACCACACAGGAAATTACCACTGATCTCCAGAAATAAGTCTTGCTTAAAGAAGTATCACCTGCACACATGCCTAACTTAAGCTTAACCCATTGCAAACAGCAGCATGGTGGCCATCCACAGGGCAGGTCGTTCTCATATTCAGTTTTGCCAGATGAGCAGGGTTACATCAGCCTAATTCCCAGTGGGAGAGTCTCCAAGTAAAACCTGGAGCTGCTACAAGCAGCCACACTGGGGGTGAGACAGCAGCTCCCGTCCTCCCCTGAGACTCGGTGTTGTACCAGTGCCTCCATGTTTCTGATAAGACACTGGACCCAAGCTCTGACTTATGGCCACTTAAAGATACTATAGCACTTTTCCCTCGCAGGAACAAGAGTGTCAGAAATGGTGCCTTGGCTGCAGGCCAACTTGGTAATTACTTTTTGCATTTCTAAACACCAGTGTCGAAGCGGGCAGAGGTTATTCTCTACTCTTGAGTAACCCCAAGTCACAAAGAAGGGCCCCAAGAGCTGGCTGCGTTTCAGTGGGAGTGGGAGAGATCTCTGTGGTCGGTAAAGTGTTTGGGGATCCTTCAAGATGAAAGGTTCATTAACAACTGGAAGTTAATATTAGCATAATAATCAGTCATAGCTCTTCTTGTAAAACCTACTCAAGAGATCCCACACTGCAGGTTTCCATCCTCCAGTGCGAATTTATACTCGTTTCCTAATCTGCAACGAGCAGAGTCCAGCAAGAATTTTCCATTTGAATGATTTTCCAACAGGAAATGCAGTTTCTTAAGAAGCAGGATACTTGGGGGGGAAAAATAGTTAACTGAGCCCCAAATTACTGTTTCTCCATTTGGTGATCAGAAGACCAGAATTACTTTTTAATTTGTTTGGTCTCAATAAGAACATATCAATTTGCTGAAATAATTGAAGTGTAAATGTTGCATAGCCAAAGATTTTCCTTAAGGAATAAAATTCAAGAAATATCTTTTTTTGATAAGAAAGGCAATTTAATATCAATATATGCTCTAATATGGGATATATTCCACTGATGTGGAAAAAATGCAAAAACAAACAAAAAAATCTTTTCCTAGATTAAATGTTTCAATATTTCTTTCCCAAATAGCATTTTTATTTTGGAATTCAATTGTATTCAGGAAGTATTAAATAATGCAAATGCTCAGAGAGCCACATAGTTTCAGATCAAGGTAGATTTTTAGCACCGATTGAAAACAAAATTTTCAACTTCCCAACAATCAAACAAATCCATCCTTCTGTGATTCTAACACATAAAGGTGAAGGTAGTTACATATTAATTGCTTCCCGTGTTCCACTAGGACCAGACATACAATTTCCAGGGCAAAATATGTGATTTTCACTGGTAGCTTTTTTCTAGCATGGAGTGAATTAATAATCACTATATTAAACTGAACTTGTCTTTGTTCAAGGGTATTTCTACCTGTTGCCATCTATTCAACGAGATGTTGAGGGGCAGCATGACAATCAGATACAAGTTTAAATAAGAAAATTAGTTATTTTCCTTTGCAAGAAGCTCCAGTGGAAGAAACTCATATACCTATGCTGTACTACTGCTGGGCTTGTCATGCTGCCTGAAGAGGTAGTTTCAGTAACATCATCAGCTTCTTTAATGAGGACTTTTTTTCCAGCACAAGAAAAATAAAGCTGAACCTTTTAGGAAAAGAAACCTGCAGACAATCCACAGCGTGGGTTGTTGTGTTTTTTTCATTTGCTGAGGTTGTTGGGGTTTTTTATGTCTTGGAAACTTAGGCATCAAAACCAAGTCAGAATAGTTGGACGCTTAACTAATTAATTAATTTTGGTCTAAGTTGCAGAAATATGGACAACAAATTTCTTTCACCCTGAAACCAAAGGAGACATTGAAAAACAGGAGTGTCCAATTGAAATAAAAGATACTAGCCTTTAAATTAAAATTCAAGTTCTGAAGGAAAAAAACCACTTTCAAATGTATTAGCAAAGTGGGATGCTACAGCAGTGGAGACAGAGAACCCTATCTCCAAAACACACCTGGAACAGGAAAACCAGCAAATTTTGTAAATACTGTGCTACTGAGTATGTTCTCTGGTTCCATAATGCACTGTAAGACATTAGTATTAAAAGTCATCCCCTGAACAACTTCTTTTTTTAAAAATTTTAATCAATTCAATGATTCAGCAATTAGTCACGAGTTTGATGTTCACTTTTGCTGATCACTTAGATTTCAAAGGCTGAGGAAGAACCAAACTACAGCAATTTCATCTTAATTCAAATGTCAACCTTCTTACTGAACCTTGTGCATTAGTTGGGGTTTTAGTTAGATTTATTGTGCTACAAGACAGACTCTTCACACAAGAAAATGGTGTCTTGATTAGTACTGAATGTGCATCATGAGAGATTCCTTGGATTACAAAATAATGACCAGCTTCTAACCAGCACTCCTATGTCTTTTTACCTTTATAACACTATCAACCAAGTGAGTTGACACAAATTACCTCATTTTGGCTCTGACGCATCATTTTATTTCCATTTACCACTGACTTAAGCACACATAATTACTAACTTAGGTCACAAACAAATGTGACGGACAAGTTTCACACTGAGCAAAATGTTTTATTACAAGGCATTACTATCAACCTAAGTTAATTAATTAAAATTAACATAAGATGTTGGCTAATTGCAGCCCAGGAGAAATTCTACTGCACCCGATGGTATAACATTGGAAAATTATCACAGTATTTTAAAGCTTGACAAGTTCCAGTGAAAAACTGAACATTAATAGAAGCAGGTTACCACAGTAAATAGACCAATGCTGACTTTTAGCGTGGAAATACATGGGCCTTCAGCCTTGCAGATGCAGCAGCAATGCTTTTTTTGAAAATTTCTATGTTTGTACCACAATATCAACATCCTTTAAATAAAGTGGAATTTTTTAGCAATCTTCTGACTACATCTGCATGAAACACAACCTTCCTGATGGCAAATACCAAAGAAATTATACCAATAGCCAAAAAATTATATTAAACTCTATTGTGGAAGTGAAGAAGAGGAAAGCCAATCAGTAGATTTCATTTATGTGACTATAAGACCCAGGGAAGATTGGTTTAGTTATGTTGTCTAAAGAGAAAATGGCAGCTCTATAAAGGTATTTAGGAAACTGATTCTTACCTTGGTGCTTATCTGCCCTTTAAGTTTATGAAAATGTAAATCCTTAAGTCCTCCTGTGGCCTTCTTCCATGTGCTTCCTTAGTGACAGTGACATCTGTAAAAATTAAGGGGTTTTTTTCCATTTACTGGAAGTTTGTTCACAAGAAATAGCTGGACAAAAGATAGTTTCATTTACAGTATTTTGAACACCCAAAATTCAAGATGCCAGTGAGAATTCCTGTGTTCACTAGAACTACCAAGGAGGTGCAATGGCTTGCTCTAATGTGTATGCTTCCACTCCATGGCTGTTTAGCAATTGAGAAATCTTGAAATAGCCCCACCCTTGATGGGCATAAGACACCAGAGCAGATGGACAGAGAAGAAAAAAAAAAATTTGAAAGGAGAGTTTCCGATCCAAGGCAGTCTGAGCAGCCTCCCCTCATGCCATGGTGCTGCTCCAGATAGGAGTATGGGCGTGTAAAGATAGTTTGGCAGCTGTAAAGAGACACAGTGCATGCAGAGGAAATACATCTCTACCTCCTGAGTAGGTGCTTGTGGCATTTCTCTCCTGCAGTCCCAGTGAGCTGCCAAGAGTGCTGGCCTGGCCAGCTCCAAACTCACAACTCCAAAATATTTCGTTCCAACACCAACAGAAAGTCTTGGTTGGAAAGAGTCTCTGGAGGTCATATGGGTCCAATGATCTCACTCCAGACTGATCCAGCTTCCAGGTTAGCTCCAAAACACCAAGTTGCAGTACCTACCTGGAGCTTCTGCCTATGTATGTACACTATGTAGCCACAGGGCTTATTAAAGCTCCCAAGAACATTTACTGGAAGCAGCTTCTGTTAAAAAAGGTACTACATTTTTGTTCTGTTAATACATTCTTTTACTCATCTACTGCCAAATGTATAATAACTATATCTGCTTAAAAGTAGCACATTAATTTCAATTAAACTGAAAAATGCAGAGGAGGGGGGAGACTGTGAGGTTACCAAGTTTATGGGAATATATTAATCACTGACCTGAGCAATATTTAATGCAGTTCGTTCTCACGTCCAGTCCACACTCACTGACCAGTATCCTGCTACCTAAATGTCTATTCCTATTTACCCCAGATTGCACCAAGCTAAGCAAAGTACTGTCCCCTTCACTTTCTTTGTAGGCAAATAATATCCAGTATTGAGATGCCTTTCTGCATTTTGTTTGCTGTTTTACAACCTTATAAAAGTCTCCTTTTCTACCTAATACTGCTTTTTAAATGAATTAATGCTAGGAGAAATCAGAATGCATTACCTATATCATCTTTATTGCCTCCTGGTGTTTTGGTATTCCTGGGATGACTTCACTTCCTAATGAACCTCCAAGCCTGAGACAGTCAAGCCATCTAAGAAATATATCTTGGTTTGGTCTCCTACCCCCTTGGCAGGCTGTAACTTGTGGCAGCACTGAAGCATAGCAACACTTTGAAAGGTAACCATAATCTGGTTGTGTTCACAGTTACACAGCTTTTGTTCCCTTATTTGTGTCCCTCCCATCTTTCTTATTTCCTTCAGTGAAGACCAAATTTTATATGCATTTTTGCAAACCATTCTTTCAGGGTAGTGCTACTGCATAGGGGAAAGGTTTGGCTTCCATGAAGCCCACACCTCTAGCACAGACTGACAGCTCACCAGCTTACCCCTGACCTGGCACCACTCCTGCAGGCTGACACCAAAGCTCCCACAGCAGATCTCCAACCCACCCATAGAAACTGGGGCAATGTCAGCTGCTTTATAACCTGAGAACAGGTGAAAGAATTAGGCCTTTTGACAGCCAAACCAGGAACAATTCATTAGTGTGATAAACCACAGAGACAGATTTTTTATTCATCAGGGTCACAAGCATCCTTATTGCCCTTTTTTTTTCACTATACTTTGGTGGAAATTCCAGGCTCAGAAAGCCTGATGCTTAAACTTCCACAGCCCAGATATTTTCTTTCACTTTACTACAAGGCAGAAGATTTAATCCACGTTAGTTCTTACTTGTCTAGAAGTGAAAAATGTTATGAGAGTCATATAATGGTTCCTTAAATTGACTGTGAACTAACCCTACAGATACCCCATGCAATGAGGTCTCCTGGGCCAGGAAGGCAGGGTAGGGTGAGTGTGTAGAGATCATGTTGTCTCTAATGTTTTGGCTGGTAGGTGCAGAGATCTGTTGCTGAAATGTATTGCAGAATTTTCCACTTAACACCCTGAAGATTTACACCAAGCCCATTGTACTTTGGCTCTCCTCTATTGCCTGGGTCCTGCAAGCAACCACAGAAAGCACAAAACCCCCTCGATTAGCCTGCTACCATGAGCTCAGATGCAATATGAGGATGCAAAGGTGTGGAAAAAAGACCCAAGCATAGGAACGAGAAGCAAAATGTCTTTTCTAATGTATTTATAATTCTTATTTTTGTTTGCTTTTGATGTGGTATATCCCAGAGAAAGCTGGGGGGGGGGAATTAAAAAAACACCTCAACCCCATTCTGGTTATTTTGTTCCTAACAAAAAATCCAGAATGTATTTTCTAAGGGCTGGTGTATCATGAGATTTCTGTTCTGCTCTCTCTATTGACAAAAGTAATCATGCATGCTGGTAGTTAAGAAAGTAATATTCTTTGTCTTTCTAACAAAGACTTTAGTGCTACAATGACGGGTCAAAGGGTTGCACACTGACCTGCAAGGGAAAAAAAAAATCTCCCATAAAACTAAATGTCTTTCAGAGTTACAATTATTTGCAATTATCTAATTCAGCATAAAAGGCAAACATGATGTCACAGGGTCTTTGATACTATAAAAGGCTCTTTTTGTGAAAGGCCTTTGATCCCTACTAATCCACACGCCAGGTATTGCTGATTTAATTGCCTGAAATGTAAATATAAATTACCGAGCAGATCTTTGTGCTAATTTTATTTATGGCAATTGTTTTTTTATAGATTTTTTTTTCCCACACTCGAAAGTGTTCTTGTTGCATTTCTATAATATTTTAATGAGCTCTGCATAGATACTTTTAATTATATAGAAAGAATAATAACCACTGTGAACTTGATAACATTTGCTGGGAAACACATGCAATGGAGGGAACAGTACTGACTTCATCACGAGTGCTGGGGTGTGTGTGTGCATGTGTGTTCTGCAGGAAAATGAATTATATCTTCCTGAATATGTCTCAGGAGTAAAATTTCTCACATTTAAAACATATGCAGGCTTCAACTTTTAATCCCTGTTGAAAAAAATGAGGTAGTTTATGCTATTGATGCAATTCTTTCTCTCAGACCTCCTGTCCCTTCAGTTGTTTTAATTCTTTATCATCTTATTTCTTTTGGAGCCAACAGCATACCTGTATTGCCAGACAAGTATAGCGCAAACAGAAATTGAAGTTGATTTTGCATGACAAAAACTTAATATAAAATTGATGTAGTGGAATAGCTAATTCAGGGCTAAATGTGTAAAAGAAAAAGCAAAAAGGGAAAGAGAATCCTGAAAAGCAGTGAAGAAAAGTTTCTAAAAATTGTTTCCTACAAGCAGTCCTTGTGCAAGCTCCTCTCCAGACCATGCAGATCTCAGCTGTAAAGCATCTCTCCGATGGAAAGCAAGCTTCAGCGGTCTGAATATTTCCTCATCCTCTTAAGGATTTCTTGGTAACCCTGGTGAAATAAAACAAAAGGATACTGACTGCAGAAAGCTTAGATGCCTTTTAATTATGCATGGTATTTTAGTATTACCAATTAATGTGTTCTTCTCACAGGAGTCTAAAAAATTAGCAGCAAGCAATAAAAATTATTTTACCACACCAAAAAACTGAGCAAAGATTTACACTAAAATTACAATCTGAGCCTAAACAATGACAGCCATTGTCTTGCAATAACATCTGAAAATGGAGAAGTTGCTGGCCTGAGGTGAATCTCAGGGCAGTGAACACAACCAACTTTCAAAACATTATTAGCGAACATCAATAACTCTATCTTATTAAAATCTCCAATGATAGCACACGTAAAATCACCTTTGTTAATGGAATACAAAATACACCTTCCTCACTGCGCTGAAATCAGGATAACTCACTTTGGAAAACATCACAAGCACGTAGGGGGTTTGGAAGAGGGGGTACTCAAATATTAACACTGGTCAATGACATTAGTGTTAGAAAAGAAAGGAAAAGAAAGAAAGAAAAAGAGGGGAAAAAAAAGAAAGAAAGGAAAAAGAAAACTCCAATTAGAAGTATCCTGGGGTTATTAGAGATAACACTGCTCATATCCAATTAAGATGAAAACCATTTTACCAGTTTAATGTGCCACCTCTGGCAGTTTTGGTTTATTAGTTTTATCAGACTTCAGAACTGAAACTCACAGTGATATGTATGCTGTGTACTGGAGAGATAAATGTTAAGGCTTAGAGATTAATTAGTATAGAAAAAGACGCTTGAAACGTTGTTCCTTAACCATGGGCATTGTGCAATTTCTCAGGGAAAAATACTCTTTTTCTGAGGCATTCCCTTCAAAGGCTCACTTTGGATATTGTGGCAGGAAATTATCTATGTGGAACAAGGAGATGTGTTAACTTGCTTTGCTACTCGTACCTACAGGTGTGTCTGACACAGAGCTAACCCAACACAAAACCACCTTTCCGTGCTGTGGAGAAGATGTTGACCTCAGATCAAAAGCTGAGAGCAAGGAGGGTTGGGTGGTGGGCTCTCTCAGCCCTTTGGTTCACCTGTTGAACTCTAGATCGTCTCAGTTTTACCAGTTCTGTCTCATTTGGGGAGTGCGGGATATCAAGAAGGCAAATGATCAAAAAAAAGAAAAAAATCAAACACACTGTTTCTTTTAACATCTGGTGTTTCATCAGCAAATGTTACAAGAAAACCCTCATGTAAAGGCTATGAAGCAAAAGGAAAATCTCTTACAAAATATGGAGCAGGGCCTAAGAATAGAGATGAGATGGAGGAAAGAACTAGAATCTGTTATTGTGGAGATGAAAACTCATGATTGCTTCCATACTGAATAATCACCAGAACAACTGTAAAATCACCAGAGTAACATCTGTGCTATACAGGCCTCTAAAGACTAAGAAGTTGGGGCAGCATATTTATACAAAGTAAATTCTTCCTCTAAGAGGACAAAATTCTCCTGCAGCATTTCCACAACTTCCTCCTCTGGATGGATCAAAAGTAGCTTTTATTAATCCCACTTCCTAACCAGGATAAAATTAGCATGTTTGAATGAAATATGGAAATTTAGAACAGAAGTCTTTCTTTTTTTTAACAGACAATTTTAAGCCAGAGAAAGCACTGAAAATTGTTTGAGGTCGTGTTAATCTAAAATGTGGAACACAGCTCAATTCTTAATACTATTCAAAGTAAATGCCCAGAAACATAATAATTTGAAAACTAACTAAACCAATCTTATGCCAGGGAAAGAAAGGCAAGTGGTCTTTTTCAGGGTCTGTTTGCCAGTACTACATCAACCTCCTTGACCCATTTAGGTAGCAAATCTCAATTTAACAAGGAAAAAATTGAGAAGAGTTTTTTACAGTTCTCAAGAAATAACAGAGAAATAGACTTTGATTCTTGGTCAGGCAACCTCTTTAAGCATTTTAACTTGCTTAATCAAGGTGAGTTGTAACAACGTGATTAAAAGAAAAAATAAAACCCCAAAACCCCAACCTAATTCAAGGAAATTCTAGTGTTACAGAAAAACACACCTCTGAGTATCCAGGTGTATGATGAATCCAGAATTATGGAGTTCCCACAAGAAGTGTGTATGCCCAAGCTGGACTATAAGAAAGCTTACTGGTTTTCCAGCAGTGAAATCTTAAAGTTGATGACAAGAAATCACGAGCAGTGAGGTTTCTTATAGACCACTGCAGCTTGAGAAGTAAACGCATTTATGTATGTATATTTATATAAATATAAACATAAACGTATGTATTGTTATTACAAAAGCTGTACTTCATGTATTTATTTTTACTCTGCTTCAAGCATTTTAAAAGAATTTAAAAATCTACCACAAGACTAGAGACCAAGTATAGTGCAGTTTGAAACCCACTGCCACCACCAATTTTGTCTATGGGCTGGAAAGACAGATTCTAGAACAATAAAAATCAGAAAACATACAGTAGTCTAATGACAACTCATACACAGTACTTTTAAAACATTTCAGCTATGAGCATTGACACTGTATATTTTATCAATGACTT
>VYZX01024658.1:0-124131 GCA_013401335.1 Brachypteracias leptosomus
AGGTAAACCCACCACAAGCTGTAAAATATGTTGGGTGATTTCATTTCCTTTGTATGGAGCACTAGGGCTTGGCATAATCCTCACTCACTCCAACAGAACATAGAAGTTGTTTCCTGTGCGATAGCTTCAGTGGCCTCACCACCAGGTACCTGTTGCGCTGCCTGCCCTGCTTCTAGCAACAGCGTGTGTGGTTTTCCCTCTTATGAAAGAGAAAAGAAAACAGGTTTATTCTGGCATTTAGTTGCAGGCTGTAAAATTGAAATTAGCAGTCAAGGCACAACCATCTCTACCTACAAAGGCCACCTTCACCACTGAAGCTTTGCTTTCAGCATGTTCCTCAGGCTGCCAATGTCCAAATGTCAGATGCATTATCTGGCCAAGTCCTAAAATGAAGGATGATTGAAATTTTAGTGGGGACAGTGAGGTGCCAAAAGATCAGGTTTTAAAAATCTGAATGTCTTTCCTTATGTGTCTGTCTGGGAGTCTTTAAATCTGCTGTAGATAGCTTTCAGTGAGGAAGTGTGGGGAAGAGAGACCTTACTTGAGAAGATTCTCAGTTATTTCATGACTATTGCAGCTGAAATTCCATAAAATGAGTTTTGGTTTTGGGAGCTGAAGAGGAAGGATACAAGAGGAATTTTGTGTGCCTTGAATATTTTTGTCACGTCTGCTGTTTAATTTGTCTTCATTTTTTGTGATTCATCACATAGAACACCTTAAATGAAGTTTGGCTCTTGCTTTTGCTCCATGTAATGCCATTAGCTACATTGAGAAAACAACTGACCATGAATTTTCTATGTTGTTTATATAAATATACAGATATAAAATATAGAATATAGTATTATAGATACTAGAATACAGATAAAATATGTATCTATATTATTTCACCCGTCTGTTAATGATTTGCAATCTTTTGAGTCTTATATCGAATCTTCTTTTTCTGATGGATATTTTGCACTCTTAAATGGATGCCTATTTATGTTTTCTTCTCCTTAGATTGGTAGGTTTTAATCTGATTTCTGCAAAATCAGTTCAAGTTTCATAGGCTGGATTGTGTTCTTTTATTTCCATTAAAGACAACTATTGCAAATAAATACATAAATAAACATGTTCAGTTGCTCACATCTGTGTATACACCTGTATCTGCCATGGTTCTCATTTGCCTTTTTCAGTTCATACTTCATACTTCAAATACAACTAAATCTTTGAGTCCAAGAACTTTTATTCCTTCCTGGATGTAATTTACTTGGTCATTTCCTATATGTCATGAACTACCTTTTCATATCACCAAAATGAAATCAAAAGCTTAGCTCTGTGTATCTCTAAGTCTTTTATATTGATTATATATCATAGAATCATAGAATGTTTTAGGCTAGAAGGGACCTCTAGAGGTCATCTGGTCCACCCTCCCTACACAAGCAGGGACATCTCTACCTAGGTCAGGCCGCTCAGAGCCCCATCAAGCCTGCCCTTGAATGACTTCAGGGATGGGGCCTCCACCACCTCCCTGGGCAGCCCACTCCACTGATCTATCACCCTCATGTTAAAGAACTTTTTTCTAATATCCAATCTAAAGCTATCCTTTCCTAGCTTAAAACCATTACTCCTGGTCTTATCGTTAAAAACCCTTTGGAATAGACCTTCCCCCGCCTTTACGTAGGCCCCCTTCAGGTACTGGAAGGTCATTATAAGGTCCCCTCGGAGCCTTCTCTTCTCCAGGCTGAACAGCCCCAACTCTCTCAGCCTGTCTTCATGTGAGAGAGGCTCCATTCCCTCATCATTTGGTGGCCCTTCTCTGGANCATAGAGCTGTTGACCATCACTCTCTGGATGTGACCATCCAGCCTTATCCACTGAACAATCCACCTATCAAACCCGTAATTCTCCAACTTAGAGATAAGGATGTTGTGGGGGACTGTGTCAAAAGCCTTGCAGAAGCCCAGATAGATGACATCCATAGGTCTACCCTTGTCGACTGATGCAGTCACTTCATTGTAGAAGGCCACTGTATGGATCGTTTCAATTTGTTAGATGTGGAGTGACCTAAAATAACAATGTTTCAAGTGCTGCTTGGTTTAGTATAGAGTACCTGACTAGCTGTTACATGTCGGTGAGCAGGTCAGCGTTAAGATGTTGTGCCAGAGGTAGTAACAGACTGCAGTTGTTATTGGGTTACTGGTTGCATGTTTCCTTAGCAAACCTGTGGCTGAGTGGCAGGAAGGAAAACTTCCGATTTGTGTTGATTATAGCAATTGATAATAATAACAATAATAATAATAAATTGATTCTAATTACCATGGATGCAATCATCTCCCACCTGTAATGACAGAAGATGCTTAGATACTTAGAAAAAAATATTAGAAGCCAAGTAGAAGAACTGTTTGATTTGGTTGCTCACATTTTGCTGCCTGAAGCGAGGAGAGCTGGAAGGTGCCAGCTAGTGGACAGGTATATTGGTAGTGTTTTGTGCTCACTCTTTACTCAAATGTCTATGGAAAAATACATCCCTTTGAAATACACAGTGTTTGAAATTCAGGGCTCCCTTCAAAAGAAAAATAATAACACTTTGTTGGTTTTTATTTGAATAGTTTCTGTAATTGGGAAACAAATCTACTACATTTTTCATTATCTCTTAGCACTGTTTACAACTGTATGATACCATTTTGATCATCTTACCATGATCAAACCATTATTTTAATTCTCCTTCCTACAAAACATGCTGCAGAAAATATAAAAGCATAGAGTTTTACAACTTTTTAAGAAAAGGGTGCACAACTCAAACAACTTTGTAGGTATTTTTAATTCTCCCAAAGCACTGTTGGTAGTTTTTTCAGAAGATGAATTTCAGTAATAACCTGCCCCCCTGATATTTTTAAACTTTACAGCAGCAGTTACTACTTATAAGAAATGCATGTGTTGATACAATTATTCCAAATGCTCTGAATACAGAGTTTTCAACAGGGATTAAAGAGAAATATATATTGAAATTTTAGAGTTCGTACTTTCTAAATTTTAAACTTCTCTCCATAACGGCTGTCCAAATTTCTACTTCCCCTGATGATCCTCTTTTGCGTACAGGACCTATCCTATCAGGGACACTATGTCTTCTCTTCCTCTGCTACCTGCTTGCTTTGCACGTCTAGCACAGAGCTCAAAAAACAAGGATTAATTGCTGGGCTGTAATGTGAGTTAAACTTTTGGGCTGTCCTGGGCTACCAGAGTTGTGTGGCTGAAGGAGATGGAGGGACCAATCTCCCATCAGGTATTGATAGCATTCCCTGGTCTACTCATATCTGAGCCTCTCACCCTGCCAAACTGACAGGAACCTCTTTTACAGAGGTGGGAAAACAATAATCCACAAAACACTTAGGGGTCTCTTAAGTCCTACTTGAAGTCACTTGAGATTTAGTTCTGATCAAGGTGAAAGTGATTTTCCCCCAAAATGTGTGGCAAACCAGGGAACTGTAAATTCCCTTAATTCCACTAAATGAGGCTATGACCTTGCATGAATATCCCTGCCTGTGCCTCAGTTGTGGGTCTACAGATCTAAAGAGCTGGGATGTTACACAGTTTTGCAGAGAATGCGTTCTGCTGAAGGAGATAGGGTCCAATTTACATTGGTTTCACATTGAACAGAAAAATCCTGAGGATTTTCCCTCAAACTGTAGAGATGGGAAAGCACAGAAAACTCCAAGTGCCAAACTCAAAACTTTGGGATTGTTAAAGTATTTCCCCTTATTTCTAAACTCTCGGGTGTCATTCATTTAACATTTTCAAATACTACTTCGTCGAAGTGAGAACTGGCAATTTAAAAGCAAACTGCCTCTCTGCTGAGAGTTAGTGTTTTTATATAATTACATGACTCTGTGAGCAAATAGTTTAGGGCTTGTCTCATGGTCTTACACAATCCTTTTCCCCTTGTATCACCCCAAGGGCTGCAAAGCTCTGCTGGATTAAGCATGCCGAAGACCTGCTATGGTGTTAGAGGCATTTATTAGAGGCTGCAGTGCTGATAAGCATCACAATTTATGCTGCTTTCTGGGCAGATCACTAAATTTCAGGTTCATTGATTTTGACTGGAAGGGTGCAGCGCACCACCTACGTTTCCATATTAAACCATCTTGGCTACATCCCACTGCCATAGGTTGCAACTATGTCTTTTCCTGTCTTAGGGCTTTTGCTTCTGTTGACAGGCTGTAATTTAGGTTGGCATGCAATAATTCTGTCGCTGAGTCCTTTGGTGAAATAAAGTTATTCTTAAAAGTAGTAAGAGTCTTTAGAAGAGAACACACAAAAGGGATTTATTATGATTTCATTGCTGTGTTTTCAAAAACTTGCCCCTTCTCATCCTTTCTGCTAAATTTATTTGGACTTTGTCTTCTTGAGGAAGCGATGAACTTGGAAGGCACTGGATTTCCTTTATAATGATGTTCTTACCCTCCAGGTCTCAAGTTCTCAGAAATATACTGAAAATTCAAGGCTTTGGCATAGCAATCTTGGTTTGTTTTGCAGCATAATCATTCTCTGTCTTTGGACCTTCTTGTATTTTATTTTTTCTTCTTTTTTTTTTTTTCTGTATTTGGGTTTGAATTTTGATGATGTCTTTTTTTTTTTTCCCAGAACCCTAAGAATTTTTTTTTTTTTTTTTTACCGGAAGCTGAGATTCTGATGTTTAGTGCTGGGCCATTAAAGGAACCCCTAACATTTACTTGTAGGCAAATCAAAGATTGACAGCTTGTTCTCTCCACTGATATTGCTATGACTTATATTCCTATTTTACCTACACTCTTCTTTGAAGTAGTCCATGGATGATATACTGCTTTAAATTATTTATATTGTGGACTTCATTCCCCAACACTTGTTAGTTCACTTAGAGGTAGAGCCCAGTGAAAGGTCTGGAGAGCCTTGCTGAAAAATCAATAGCTCCGTGATCCAAACTGTAATAATTAAACAAGGGCAATTAAATGATCAAGCGGCCAACCTAGTCCATCTATGACAGAGTGCCCTTTTGTCTCATAAAAGTGAGGTTGTTAATGCCTGCAGTGATTAAAAGTCACAGCAAGGTAATTCTTACTAGAAAATGTCCTCTCCAGCTGCCGCGTCGCGTGGTAACTGCAGACATCTCTGGGCAACATGTGGTCTTGCTTAATCTGGATTTGGGCCATTTGGCTCGAGTACACTCTCACTTGCTGAGCCACTGCAAATTTGTCTGATTTCAATTAAAATTATTTTTGACGTATCCATAGTTGCGTATAACTGTAAGCATACTCTGGAGTGCATAGGTCTGTGACCCTTCTCTGTAGTCTCCCTTTGCTCCAAGTGACACCGAGGACACATCCTTCTCTCCTGCTGCCCTGGCATGGGACACATGGCTGGCACACACGGGTAGGCAGGTTTGGAGGGGATGCATTGCCAGGAGGGACAGTAATGGTACAGGAAAGTGTGTTTGCAGGTTGTGCTGCAGGATCCGACCCTCACTGAGGGGTTTGTTGCCAGCTTCGATTGCTCTCTCTAATTGGGATCACACTGATTGGCTGCTAAAATGATGCTCCTGATAGGCCAGAGTGAGCTTTCCTAAGAAAAGCCTGAATCACGTCTCTCAGCGTGGTAGTCTGGCTGATGTGAAATAAAAGGTATGTTTGTCAGTTTTGTGTCACGCATCTTCCCTCACCTCCTGCTGGGGAGCAGAGCTGATATGATTAGAAGCAGCTCAGACATGCCTTTTGGATTGCCTGCAGCAACACTAACAGGGAACTTGTTTTTTGGTTTCCATTTTTAAAGCTGGGCTTGGTTCCTTCCAGTTCTCTATCGCTGTTGCTCTTCTGAAGATTGCTCATCTCGCTGGATGCTCACAGCTATTAAAGAAACTCTTAAAATAACCCCAGATTTCTGGCTTAGGTCACAAACTGGGAAGTGAAAATATTTAGTCAGAAGTGTTTAAGCAGCAGACAGCAGTATTTGCAAATAATCCTAAAAAATAAACAGGGATCTCTCTGGAAAGGCAGAACTAAGGGTTTCTCTGCTGACTGGGAGCCTGTAGAAGTCTATTAGTGGTTGTGATTGCATTGACAGCCAGAAAGGGTGTAAGCTGGAAGGGTAAAATCCACAATGATGTTTGCAAGTGTGATGCAGCACTTTGTGTCAGCACACAACGTTTATGCTGTGCACACTTGCACTTTCAAATGTGATTCTACACTTTCCATGTAGGCAATGTTGTGACCTGCATGAAACAGAAATATAAAATACTAAGGCAAGCAAAAGCCTGAATATCTCAGTCTCAAAACACCATCTCAGGGCCTAGGGGAAGTGGCACTCAAGGGCTTTGCTTTTCTGGTTCCCTGTTGGGAATGTGTTTCCCATGAAGCATTATGTGCTTCTCCACTTGCTGGGTTTCTAAGATGGAGAAGTCGGAGTTTTCCACTGAAAATAGACCTTTGAGCATGAGTCTGTGATTAGCTGGACAACTAATAGCTTGCAAGGAAATTTTCAACTACCTCTCTGCAGCTTGAGAAGCAAGCTCTCAGCTCTGTTTTGACAGTCCTGTTATGTGTACTGGGCTGTACCACAAGTTCTTTGCTAAGTGAGAACCAGACCCTTTGCAGTACCACAGGGGCTGCATCCTGGCTTACACTGCATTTCTTACAAGTCATCTGGATCTATGAGGGCTTTGTGCAGACTGCACTAGAAATCTCTGTAGTGTCTGGACCTCCATGAGCTTTCTTTTACAGGGTCCATGACCCAGAGGGAAATTTTGGTTTCCCTATTTCACTTCACAAGTGCTTTACTCTTGCCAGCGAAGCCTCTGTCTGGACAGCATGGCAGTTCTCTTTGGCCTGCAATAAACTACCGCCTGCTTATGGTGTCATGGGCACCTAGTTTAATGCTAGTGGTATTATGATAAATGTTGTGTGGTACTAAATTAGGTCTGCCGAGGATTGATAAGACTTTTATCCCATTTTTAAAATACATATAAAAGTGTCTCTGCTGTAGAGCTGCCTCCTTTGGCAGCTTTATTGGTACATTTGGGAATAATGGTGCTGTATGATGATTATAAAACTGTATAAAATGTTCTTTATTGTTCATTACCATTGCTCTATATTAACTCATGATTATCTCCTGATGCATTGCAGTTGCAAAACTCAGGCCCCACCATATGAGAGTCTGAACAACATGATCTCATTTGGACACTACATGGTTTGGGGAGGAATACACACTCGTTTGCTTTCATGTAGAGTCAATGACCTGTCTTCTCCCAGCAGCTTGCAGAGATTCCCACAAACACTGGAAATGAGTGGTAGGAGGTTTTTCTTTGGGCTGTGGGCAATTCATACATAATTCATGTTTCAGATACGCTGATGTGCCCCCAGGCCAGTCAGCAGAGCAGCAGGATTCTTCAGCATGAGCAGCCTGGTCAACTCAAAACCCCCTCAGGGGCTTGAACAGATGCTGTAGCTGAAGAAAATGCCCCTCCTGCACGGAAGCAGTAGTGGTGATGCTTCTAAACATAGCAGCAAACACAATTGGTAAATCTTCATTGGCTTTTAGTATGTTGCGTATTAATATACGCACTTGAAAAAAATGTCAGAATTACACTAGGTAGAGCAGAGCTCTTTTGGATACCTGACCTCACTGATGAGAATTAAACAACCAAAAAATCCAGCCCTGAGCACCTCAAAACCTTTGTTTTTTGACATGAGGCAAATCCCAGAGATGCACCTGAAAATAACTTTCATTGCCTTCAGAAGGCTTGGGATAATGCCATTAGCACCCCAGCTGCTCTTCCTCCTGTTGGTGAACATGTATACATGGGAATTGCCTGTTGGTTTTTGAACATCAAACATGCATCAATTAAATATCACACTGTACTGGGATCACTCTTTCACTGCTCGTGACTTTTGTTTGCGTAGAAGACATCTGGCTCTGTGAATGCAGCATCGGTTTGATTTTTTTAGTTGCTTCTTTCTCTTTGAGCGAAACAAAGCCTGTCTTGAATGCCTTTCCCTGAAGTCAGAAGAGCACATCTATGTCTCGTAGCCATGCGTGCAATGGCACTCTGATTGCATTTTGTGTGGCTGGCCGATGATAACATTTTATTGAATTGGTGCATAGATTAAACTTCCTCAGCCATGACAATTAAATAGAAAAAAAGTGTATGCCATTTACAGGGATAATATTTAATCAGAAATAGACAAGAACATGAGTCACCAGCTCAGAAACAAACCCAGTCTTTATATAAATTCAATTGAACTTGTTCCAGCTGTTTGCAGCAAAAAAAAAGTTGCGTTTTTCATAAATGTGACAACTACAAATGAACCCAGTTGAATTTGTCCCAAAGCGGAACCTTCAGGGCATTTTAAAGACTCCACATCACTGTTTATTGATGGTGGCTAGGCAGCAGCAAAGGCTGGAGGGTGCTGAGCAATGTGGGGCCTGGGAATATGGCACACAAAAGTTGCATCTCACTATGACTTCAGTTCACAGGTGTGCAGGAGAACCAGCAGTAGCTGCCATGCTCTGGTCCTGTGGTCCTGGCTGCAGCCTCACTGCCCACCCTATGGGGCTGAGACTCCTGTGAGGGACTGAAGCTTTAGGTGGAGGTGAGGCTGGTGCTTTTTGAAACAAACTCTCTTTCATACAGCATGTTCCCATTAAGGACAGCAGAGAGAGCACTGGCACTTGGCTGTATTTTTAACAGTCAATTAGTATTAATTTAACCCCAGACATACAGATAAATTATTAAGAATCATCAGAATTGAGTAGCAGAGGGAGGTCTGCTGGGACAGCAACAGTCTAGAGATGTTCCAGTTTTCAAGTTTAACATAACCTCTTTGGCAGAGAAAACAAGCCGGACGTTTCATGCTGACAGGTTTAGTTGCACAATATGACATCCAGCCTGGCTGGAGACGAAAGCAGAGGAAGTTTCTCACTGAAACTTTACTCCTGTCTTCAGGGTATCTAAGAATTGTAAATGAGTACGCCTTAGGACTGCACTGGCAGCATCCTCCGGACTGCAATATTTTCCCCCCAAATCAAGGATCATCAGTTAATTCCCTTTAAATCCATTCAATCTGTTCTGCTGCTTCCATGCTTTAGTGATTAAAGTGGCTTGTGGTCCCAAGCACAAAAGTCTAAGTAGGAGGCAATCTTCGTGGCAGCGACCTTAGGACTTTTCAAAAATTAGCATTACGTTAACTTGACAAGGTCTTTTGCCCTCATAAACCCATGTTAAGTGAGGTTAATTATCCCATCCTTTCATTCTTTACTAACCCATCTCCTCTCACCTGCCCAAAGTGATTTTGGCTGACAGGCCTGTACGTGCTATCCCCTTTAACCATTTTAAGACCTGGGTCCTCTATTTATTTATTCTAGCCCCATGAGACCTGGCTGTGTTCCAGGCATTGCTGAAAAATCAATGCTGATTTTGCTGAGTGCCCCTTGGCCACCTCTTTTTAAAATTCTTGGCTATAAAGTAAGTAGACTACTACTCTTAATGTGTCTGACTTGAGTAAATGAACTAGTTCATCCTAGCTGGGAAAGAGGAGCATTAGTTCTATCTGCGTAGACATTTACCTCAATGAATGGCTCAAGGAAGTTCCAGTCTGGATCAGCTAATGACACTGAAATCAGCCACTCTTGCTAAAAAGACAGGAAAATGAATTTGCGTCCTCAAGGAGACCTTGTGCATCCATGTATGCCTCAGTAAAAGATGCTCAATCACCATGTTATACAAGCAAGAACATGAATGACAACGTATAAACGAGGGACATGTGTGAGCATATTGAATACAGCAGCACTATTCCTGGTGTGGCAGCAATGTGCTATTATTTACCGATCCCTTTCAGTCTTCTACTTAGCAGAAATTCATTTTCAAGAAGTGAAAGAGGTAAAATCCAGGGCAATTTAATTTGGTGCTGAATCAAAGACGGGGAGTGAGAGGGAGAAAAAATCCTAAGCAGTCTACTATGAGAGGAAACTAAAAATTCAGCTTCCAGCAAGTGGAGAGGGACATCTGTGAGTGAATCCCCCAATGTGGGAATTCAGTTTGGGTAAATGTGCCTGAGATCCTGCTGCATGCACAGTTCAGGCCACAGAGTTGCAGCTGCAGAGGGCAGTTCTAAATAACCTGTTAAATAATAGCATTTAAGGGCATGGGATTTCTTAGCCTTCCTGCAAATGTTATAATTTAAATGAATAAAACCTGAACTTTTGATTTATCTGTAATACTTAGTGTGTGCCTCTAAATTGAAAGGGTCCCTTTTTGACTTCAGCTATTTGCATGCCAGCTAGATTTGTCTCCTGACCTTGAAACCTACAGAAAATGTGTTTCTGTTGTCATCAGTCATTCTTCTGCAAATGAGCATGTCCTCCTGAGTGCTAGGACAGCAGCAGGACAGGCAATATTCTCCAGGCTATGAGTGGCTTTCCTTGCTTGGCAAGCTGGCACATTTAGTCTGTGGTGGAGAAATAAAAGGTAAACGATATAAAGTAAATGATACAAAACAGGGAAGTACTTTGGTAGTGTTGGCTCTGGTAAAGACAGAGCTGCAAAGTCTCCTTGTGACTTGCTGCACAGCAGTGAGCTGCCAGTGCTGTTCTTGTGGAGATGTAAGGCTCATTAAGTGGAGAGCTTTGCCTCTCCCCCAACCTCAGCCTCACTGGTTGCAGCAAAAGGTGATTTTTTAAAGTGATGAGATCTGCTCAGTGTCACCTTGCCTCCTTTGCATCCTCACCATTGGAGTCTCCTTGGACCACTGGGCATTCACAGTGACAATAGGCTGGAAGGAGGTGATGCACAGAGGAAAGCAAATTGAGCTCATTTTTTTTTTGGCCAAGAAGGCTGTTAAGATATGTCTTTTCTTAATGATTGACACACTCTGTTGTTATCCCAAACGTCAACAGAGTCTTAGTTTAAAGCTGGGAGGAAACTATGACAAATCAGATCCCTTCTACAGAAGAAGTTACATTATAAGCTTAGTTGTAGCCTAGCTACAGCTTTTGTGAAGGTACTAAAATTATTATAGGAATAGCTGTCATAAAAGAACATCTCTGACATCAGATCTCAATTGAGGCTGAACAATACATTATTTTCTTCCATAATACTAGTAGCAGACTTCAGAGAGTGGATCTGCTTTCTCTAGAAAAAAAGGAAAAAAGAGACACAAAGCAAAGGAGCAGACGGAGCAATGTAGGTTCCCAACTGAGGGCAAATAAGTCGCGTTTAAGATGTCAAGGGGAATTTGGGAGATTTATGTTCAGGCTTCTCCGCAAGCAACTTCTTGCGTGTCCACGAATGGGTTCTTTAGCCTTCCTGTGTTGCAGTGACCTCTTTGTAAACCACAGATATTTTTTGCTGATGCCAATGGATATCTTTGATGTGACCTCAGAAGGCATTGCTTATATCCTCAGACTGTGGGGTCTTCAGGAAAGATTAGATATGTATAACTGACTTACATATACCCTGTATGTGTTTGTACAGCACCTTGCACATGGTGATCATGATGCTACCATGTGGGCTCTTTAAGTACTGCTAGAACACACATCATAGTCAGTAAAATACAATGCTATCCTTTTTCCTATTACTCTCTACCTCAGTTTTATTTTTGCTGGAAAACTGAAGTATGAATTGGTTAGTAGCATGGCTCTCTGCATATGTGTGCATGCACACGTAGCATTGTGGTGAGCTGTTGGCTTCCTAGGGAGTAGGAAGCTGTTAGCAGGACAGCCCTTATAAGAAATGGAAATGTTTGTTTTGGGAAGTACTCAGACATTTCCTAATAGGCTGTGCTAATTTCAAGACAGGGAAATGGAAATGTGCACTTGCTTTAAAAGTCCCTGCAAGGCTATGCAATGAACTAGAATAGTATTTTATCCCTATCTAGAAGATTAAAGCTTTGCTCTTGTTGGAGAAAGCTTGGCTGAAAAGGAGGTAGGAGCTTTTCTTTTTCCTCCTTTTCTGCCTCTTTGTGTGTGTGTGTGTGAAAGAAAGTTGTTATGGTGAACCAAAGGTGAGAAGAACTCTGATTTTTACCCACAAAACTGTAATCTTATTCCTCTTGATACTGCCTATTTTCTCAGATACGTATACATATGTATCTATATTTATATGAAATATATGCATGCAGTCACTCACATGCACGCACACAAAGCTACTTTGGAAAAAGGGATATGTGACTCGTCACCGTGGAAAGCCACAGTCTTCTAAAGCCACGGAGCTAATTTTTTGCGAATGGCTCAGCTGGTGACATTACTTGGCTATGCTTCCAATTTAAGCAAAGCAATCTTGGGAGGACTAGGTGAATCAAAAAACCACTTCCAGATTATTAGCATTTTAATAGCAAAATGAGGGTGATTGTCCCCCTCCTCCAGCAAGGTTCTTATGGAGGTGCAGCAGAAATGTGTTTGGAGAACTGGAAGCTATTATATTAAACACAGCATCTTCAGCCACTGCAAACATAAGAATGAACAAGGATTGCTTTTCTATTTAATAACCTACATTTTTTTCACTTGCTGCTAAAACAGATACAGTAAAAACACTATGATCTCACCGCAGGAGATTTTAGTAAGGACAGAGCAGGTTTCAGCCTTTTGTAACTTTGCCATAGCTGGATTTCTTTTAGGGCTTAAGCCTGTGGACTGCAGCACATTCCTGCATTTGCAGTGAGCTTGGGAAATGTTTCACCCTAACTTCACATTAGGGCTGGGGAAACACTCCTCAAACTAAACTCGTAAATGGAGCTGATGAGAAGTTTTTTCAATTGCCTATTGTTTTCCACTGGGGACTGCTGGTAAACTGAAAGGGGAAGGAGAGCATTTCAAAATTTCATTTTGAAATACAGGTAACTTGAGCTCTAGTTTTTTAGGCTGGAGTGTTTCAATGTACTATTTCAAAATAGCTTTTGGGTTCAATCTGCACCTCTCAAACAGTATCATTTGACTTTATAAAGTCATAACTGGCATAACTTCATTTTCACAGGATAAATTGCGACCAGATGGATCAGATAAATATAGTTCAAGTAAGGAATCCTTACACATGTGTTTCTCCAGTGCCTGGGTTTTCCCTTTCTTCCTAGGATACACATCCAATTTCTTTTTTCACCTGATGTCTAGGCACCAGAAGACACATAAAACAAGGGTTTTCAGTGCCAGCTCCTTTTGACCAAAATATTTAAATGTGGATACATCAGTATATGGCAGATGCTTGCTATAAACCCAATGTTCTCCAGCATTTTCAGACACAGGTAACACATCTCCATGTGGATAGCCTGGTTGACAAATCTCTTGGTCCATAATATCTTGGTATATCTTACTCATGAAATGCAACAGTGGCAATTGCTCTCAGTGGTAGTTAAACATTACTGCTATGATCTTTGTTCTATGACTTTGCGGCTTTATTATTTTACAAAGGTCAGCATTAATTCAGAAATTTTCTTGCTTTTATTCCAGTAAAAACCTTACCATACCCATTTGTTCCTTGCAATTTATTATTCCTAGACTGGTGTCTGTTGTTTAAAGCTTAATGGAAATCCTGAGAAATATGATTTCCTACCTCTCTGTATGAGTTTAGTACTTACAGCACTTTTGAGTAATTTCTTCACCTGCTCTGTTCATAATTACAGCTGTACCCAAATGTAATGTGTAGTCAAGCTAAAGCCAAGGGAGCTCTGCTGATACCCTGCTTCCTTTTAAAGTTAAGGACAGCAGGAATATGATTCTCTTTAACAAACATTTCAAATCACTTTTTCTTGAATTATATTTTGTTAGCTGCCACTAACTCTGGGCTCAGTCATAGCCTGAGCATCCTTGAGCAAATCAGTGATGCTGAAGTCTCCACCTGGTGAGGACACAACCCTTTTTTGAGGGATGCAGTGGGATAAATGCCACTGACGAGTGCAGCACACCAAGACCCATGGTGACAGAGTCCAATAGAAGTGCTTGAGTGCTAAGGCATCTCTCTCTTTCTCTCTTTACCATGCTGGGTTCACCCTGCTTTGCTGCCCTGAAAACAGGGCTTTCAAAATTAGCTTTGACCTTTTAGGTGGCTTGTTTCCATCTAATGAGCATGGCAGCTTCTTTAATGAACATCAGAGCTGGGTGCCAACTTAGCTAATTTGATCGTGTTTTATGCATTAATCAAAATCCTTATAGTAATCTGACCTTGACTAGGACATAACAATGTTGAACACTGGTCTGCGCTTCCCTTTCAACACTAAGGTGGGATGTTTCAGTGAAGATGGTCCTCTGGACCAGTCCAAACTTCCTTCTTACCCTGCCTGTAACCTATATTCCCTGTGAGTGTTTGCCCTCTGCATTATTCACAAAGGCACAATGGCTCTTTATTCTTCACCTACGGGGATCAGGCCCTGATAGTTTATGCGCTACCCCTTTTTTTGGGTCATGGTGTTGTGAAACATAAAAAAAATCCCTGTGGAAAACAAACTTCTCTTGGAAACTATGAGTACATTTATTCAAAGACAGGTTTGTTTCCTCATTTGTGAAATTAAAAATGGAGAAAATGGCCTAGCAAGGCAGCTAGATAACTTTCATAACATATCAACTCCAGAAAGTACTTTAGGAGATGATGGCAGACAGTAATTTATTTAACAATTAGTAAGGTATTGATTCACTATGTCTTAAAAATTTTTGTTGCCATTGAACCAATCAATAACTTACTTGACAGAAGTAATGTTTGGTTCAACATTTCCATTAAGCATACAGCCTCCCCTCAATCTATCAATCACCTGGGCTTGGCTCCCAAACATCTCCTGCCTGTCAAGAAGTGCACAAGTGCCATGCTTTGGCCTTCTCACATTAAGTCCCTCTGCCATGCAGGGCTTTGGTTGCTTTACCACAGTAGCAGTCAACATGGACCGAGGTGGAAAGTACACCATCTTTTTACAAGACCTCATCAAGGGCAGAGACCACCAGAGGTTTAAGGATGCCTTGTGGACAGCTATGTGTTATCCATATAAATAAGCCCATCATAAAAAATGTTAGTGGGTTGAAGTCATATATCCATATCTATATCCATGTATCAGTCTAGAACATACTTTTCTAACTTCTCCTGCCATTTATCTCCAGATGATCTGGCCTTAATCTAGGTGCCTTAGTAGTTCCCAAGAATTATATCCTAAAAACATCTGATTTTTCTTCCTTGTCTATGAAAGGAGCTTACTTTAGCCTGTCTGTGGCTGTTGGCATTGTGGATGTCTGAAGTTAGTTGCATGCATGCAATTCTGTCCATATCTGTCCATCTGTCTCATGTGTCTCCACTTGTGACAGTCAACAGTGGATTTTGGGCTTCAAACATTCCTGTGATCTTCTATTTTATAATTCCTCTCTGTGAGGGCAAGGACAAGGATAAGTTTAGTGACCTGCCTGGAACTGGTAGTGTCTGAAACCTGAGCTGTACTCACCTTCCCATTCTGAATAAAGAACTGAAGGTTGGGCTTGGAAAAGGCTGAGGATTCAGTGGACTTGGAGAAAGCTTTGATCTTGGACAGCTGGGTTTGGAGTCCCAAAAGCTCCCCATAAGAGCTGGGGAGCTCAGCTTTATTCCCAGGTTTGTCTCTGAACTAATGAATTACCTCGTGTAAATAATTTATATAATCTGTTTGTATTTCCCTCTCCTTAATTTTTGCCTTTCTTGTCTAAATAGAAAGGAACAACTCCCTTTCACTCTAACACTATAGGGCCTTTGGCGGCTGTTGGAGATGCTAGCTGCCACTGAAATGTAAATATTGATTATGTAAAGAATATATTAAAAATGCTATTAAAGCTGCAGATGGGGCAGTCTAAAGGACAAACAGGTCAGTTGTAGAATGTCTCTGGGATGAAGAAAAAACTTTTTGAATCCCTTTGAGATTGTGTCAAAATGTCTATTTTCCTTTTAAACAAAACTGATGTTTTCTGTTTTAATTCCTGTTGCTTTTTGTTTCTATTTCTGGAGGAGGCAGGTTACCCTGCCCCCAGAAAAAATCAGCAAAAGGAATCATTGTTTATTGCACTTCCTTACTTTGAAAATGTCTGATGCATTTGCAACTTCAACATTCTTTCTAATATAATATATTGGGCAGGTTATTTTGTTCAAAGCAAAGTGAACCCTGCTCATTTTACCCAATCCTCTCCAGCATGAAAATTTTAAAAGCAGTCTCAGCTCACAGATCCCTTTTTCAGACAGCCCTGTCACACTACATATTCAAGCTATTGCTGCCTGTCCTACTGCGGCCATCCCACTGGCTCATCTGCTGTTTCTGTCCATCCTGGCTTCTGTCAATCACTCCAGCCTCCAAGAGTGCATCTTTCCCGGATTCCTCCATCTGTCCTTCCCTATGCCGTGCATTTCCCAGATGTTTGGGGCTTATGGTTGTCTTGTCCAGCACATAATACTGTAGAGTCACATTGCCTAGCTCCTTGCATATAGGCAAAGTCCCTATAATTTACCTCTGGCCTTTGCTTTCACCCTCATTTTCTTCTCATCCCACAGTCAGAAGCTGTTGCTCCTGTGTCCACCCCAAAAGGGGTCCTAGCAGCTCCAAAACTACAGCTTCAAAAAAAAGTAAGGGCAGCAGTAATTCCATAGTGCGCAATGGCACAGCTGGCTTGATAGACTGAGGCTGGCTATTGATCTTCAAGCGCTCACTGCGGAGTGCCACTGAGATCGTCAGCACTTGCAATTAGCTGCTGATCAGGGTGAGTAAAGATTGGCAGAATGAAACCCATGACTACTTCTGTGCAGATAAGCCACAGGGTTTTTGGTTTTTTTCTTTCAGTGCCACAATTTCCTTTCCAGCAGTATAATTCTCTGCTGCCTTTGAAGGTCTGTATGTCTTTCAGTCAGTTTTTTCTTTCTGGTTCCTGGTTGGCACTTTGCAGTTGAGCAATATTCCCAGGGGACAAATTTTAAGAAGGTTTGTGAGAGGAGAAATAGAGATGTCTGAAAACTGACAGTATCCTAGCACACATGAAATTAAAATATTTCCCTTTCATGGCAGTGCTCTTGTCAATGCAAGACTGACATCCAAGCATAACCTGGAAATTGAGGCCTCATTAGCACTTCTCTGAATAGGTGTGTTGGGGTCTATCTCTTTCAAGCGTAGGCACGTGGTTATCGGTGTGGCTCTAGGTAGTTTCTGTGTGCCACTGGCTGGTTCATCTATGGGTTCATCTCTCTGTACCTATACACAGGACTGCAGGTACTGCTGTGCTGCCATTGCTACTTCACCAAGGAGCATTTTCCCCACTGTTTTACACTTTACTGCTAGAATTCCACCTCAAAATTAATTCATATTTTGGTCCTGAACCTCTTCAAGAAATAAGTGAGATTTCTGCACTATAATGAGAGCAAAAGACTCCAGCTTGTTGGTCTTGGTCATATAATAATTTTTTTTTAATGCTCCCTTTCACAATTTGGATTTTTTTGTTTTTCTGTTGATTCTTTATTCTTCTCTGGCTTAAAAAAAAAAAGATTCACAGGCATGAGATATCTTTAAAATATCTGGATCTAGAGTGGGACAGGGAAAAGGCAAGCTGCAGGTCTGGAAAGAGAGAGCTGTCAGTGACACTTCTCAGGATAATAAGAAAAACTAAGCTGGATATCTTACAGACAGTCAAAGAGTAGAAAATGAACTAAGGTTCCTTGTATGATAAGAAAAGTGTCATCATGCTGAGGCAGTCCCACATGCCATGTAAAAGACAAGACGCTCATTGTAGCCCATACTTTGCAGATCTTTTGTCCTTTCTCCTCTGGGCTTGTTGGCTCACCTCCGCCTTGAGCTTCCTCCACTGTTGGCCATCTTGTCGCACTGTTGGGCACAAAGTTCTGTTGTGTGCCTTTCAGCAAAAGATGCTCTGAGGGGTTTACTGTCTTAAACTGGCAGAAGCTTAGAGGAGAAAGAGGCACAGGAATGCTCTGTTGTGTCAGCCAGCAGGTCAGCAATGCAGCTGGGCAAGTGGCTCAGGGCTCATCTTCCCTCCCATGCTGTCTTCACAGGGCAACAGGGTCACTGATAAAACCAATTTGGAAAATTAAGCTGTTAAATATAAATGTGATTTGGCTTTAACGGTGGAGGAAAGCTGGGGAGCAGGTCAGGTCTGGGAGGGCTGTGTACAGCTATGTTTGGAAATAAATTGTTTCTCTGGAACAGAAATGATGAGAGATTGCAAATATCGGAAAAAACCATAAAACCTACCAAAAATATTACAGAAAAATCCTGTATAAGCACATACAAAGCCTGCTGGCTTGCCTTTTCATGCAGGATGTGCTTTATGCAAATAAAACAACCAAAAAAAAGAAAATCACCTCAGAGAGAATGAGCAACTAATGCACATTGAATATAAAAAAAAATCCATATGAGTTCTTTTCTTTTTTGGAAGTTAGCAGAGGTCATTGAAACCTTTGAAGATTAATTCCCTTTTTAAAAATCCCAATTCTCCCAGATGCCATCAAATTGTTTCTCCCAATGACCACAGATATAATCTCAGAGCCAAGTGCTGTATTGTGCATCTGTCAGAGCTGCAAATCACTGGCCTAGCAGTGTATCTGAAGCACGGATACATCCTTACTTCTTCACTCACTGCTTGTGGTTCAGCATTTGCTCCTTTCCTGTTACCTTTGCTAAGGATGGTTTTGAGTGAGTAGCACAGTAACCGATGGCAAGCCCCAACTCAATTTCTTCAAGTCAGGATGGAAACTAGAGGGTACTTTTTGTTGCCCCTCCAAATAAACAGATGTAAACCTTCCCACTCTTCACCCTGCACCTTTTTTGGATTAAGTGGCTCATTTGGCTGCAGGTTTCTTTGTATTGCAGAAGGAGTTTTTTCTGTATAAAGCAAAACAACTGTCTCTAGATGCAATGCAAACCACCCTCTGTTCACCTGTCTCCCTTCCCTGGCTAGGCAAATGGCCCCACACTATTTGCATTAACTTAGATGAACAGTGACTGCAAGGAGAGAGTATATCTGAGGGTTAAAAAGCACAACTCCCCTAAATCAGGTGGGTTTCTTTTTCTGCTGACTTTTGTTACTTTTGAGTGGCCTGATTTTCAAGCTTTTCTGCATAGCCCAGAGGGCTGATTGCATTTGGGATTCTTGTGTGATCATATGAGTCCAGGAGCTGGTGTTCTAAGAAAGACAACAAATATTGTGTGAGTCATGAGAGCTGGGGCACGGTGTTATCTTAAATCTCTTCCCAGTGAAATCGATATAAATTTCCATACGAACAGAGATAAGCCACTGCTAAGAGCTTTGTGGGGTGTACAAGATACTGGATTATGCATCTTGTTTCATCTGGCATTCTCATTTATGGGGTAAGTAAATTCTGGTCCTGGTCTGGTCTTGTCTTCATAATGCTAAATTTCTACAGTTAGTCTTTCCCTCACTCAATGATGAGAAAGGATTCCTGTGGAGCAAAATCAAAGGCCATAAGAACAGAAAAGTCTATATGTCAAAAACCCCCACTGTCTACTCAAAAGAGGTTGAAGCTACTATCTCCATCTGCAGGTGTGCTCCAAGGGAGAGCCACCTGCGGATGTTAGATGCATCTCTTATTTTATCCTGAATATGTCCAGCTCCAGCTATCTCAGCCTTGATCTGGAGCACTTTACAAAGGCTTGGCCTATTTATAAGTCCCTCAAGTTCAGCCCACAAAGATGAAAAGACCTACACATGTTAGTCACTTTGAAATATTAGGCCAATTTATATAGTCGGGAACTTAACAGTAAAGTGAGGGAGTGTTTGCTTACTTTGTTTCTCTTCTTACCAAATTTTATTTCTACTTGGCTGTGACTTTTAAAAATAATTCCATCACCCCTGTAAATTTTATTCATTCTGTGTCCTTAACCAGGTTCTCTAGCTTTTTCTCACTCTTAGATAGCAGGCTGATGATATGACCTGCATATTTGACATAACATCAATGAAGAAATAATGAATTGAGACCTTCTTTGGTGATAAAGCCCATTTTTTAGGAAGGACAATAGGAATGTGTCGGCTCTGATTGCTACATCAGGCAATAGCAGGTGCTTTGTCATCTCTAACTTTTATTTTCAGTAACATTCTCTTCTGCCTTATGGGACAGTTTGTCTTCTGTTGGTAAACTCCCATCTGCACCCAAAATGAGTTTTCAGCGCTTTTTCAAAGGATGGATATAGCCAGTCTCTGTCCATTTAGTCTTCATCTATGTTGGCTCCCATGGCTTTTTGTGTCACAAATTAAAGAAGTGGTCTGTTTACAAAAACACCTCTGTCGTCATTTTTATATATGTTGATTTATCAATATTTTTTGCTTCTAGAGTGATGTTACATTGGCAGAAGGAGAAAGCATTTGCATCAGAATAAGGAAAGTGTTCATAAATAATCTCTGGATTTCAAGAGAGTTGTGGGACCAAACTGATAATAGCCTATTCACCCCATTTTAAGTACTTTAAGAAAGAAAATATTAGTAAGAACACTTTAATGCAGAATCAGTTGGATTCACCTGAAAGTTGGAAATAAATATTTTAAACTTTTTAAAACTAAAATGGTGTAGCATTGTTAGGTCTGATTGTTAAGTTATAAAAGCAATTCTAATAAGCTTCTTGAATACTTTTGTTCTTTCAGTCCAAATTCATATAGCTACCTACAGTAGAATAGAGCTTTTCATGATTCTGAGCTCACTGTGAGGAGGCAGAATTGGTGGTTATCCATGTCTTTTCATTCCTTTTCAGGAAGGAAGAGCCCATAGGAGTATTTTAGCAGGGAACAGCCCTTGTGCACTCAAATGACTGTGCAAGGATGCAAGTGCCAGAGGATTTCTGGCACAGCTCCCAGGGTTGTTCATGATTACATAGCTGTCTATCACAGAGACGGAGTGATCCCTTCCTGATGGTGGGGTTGTTCCAGTCCTACTGCATTTTGCCCATGTAACCTCTTCTAAAGCAGCTTTCACCTTAAAGGCATTGTATGGCCAGGCTGAAATGCAAGAGAGAAATATGACAAAAGAAAAATACGACAAAAGAAAAATACATAATCTGTATTTTGACTGGTAAAGCACTGTAGTTCACTTTTAGTCTAAAGCACATGCCACAAGCAAATGCCATTTTTGTGTATCACAGGCAGATTTCCCTTTTGCTAGGTTTTATCAATTTTAGAAAAAAATTGCTTTCCTTTAGCCTTTTAAGGCTAAGCTCCTCCTTGTGTTTTAACAGTATTTTTGTAGACAGTTCTACTAGTCACAAAACTTTAAAGCCATGTGTGTATATATTTCTTATCTCTGTGCCACAAGTCTAGACCCCAAGTACACAGACTAATTTCAATCACTCTCAGGACTAATTCCCAAAATCATTTTCAAGTGCTATGGTTTTACTGTGGGTAAGTATCCTCCATGAACTCTGCTCCCCTACACTGTCCATTTCCATGCAACTCCTCTTTGTGAGGGTCCAATCCAGGCTACCATTCCCACTTGCCCACCTTTCTATCAGAGAAACTTTCTGAGTTATTTTTTTCTAATCATTTGATAATAAACCATAGAAAGAGTAATTTCTTCCCTCTGGTATCTGGTTACTAACTCTCTAGTAACTACTAAGTGCTGTGATATTAAGTGACTGTTCTTTAGGATGTTTAATTATCCCCCAAAAGGCCCCAAAGTGCTACTAATGGATCCTCTGGCTCATAAACACACATTACTACTAGCCCCCTTTGCTTCTGATTCTTATTCCAGTAACACCAGAAAGTGGCACAGGTCCTGCAAAGAGAGGAATTTTTTGCAACATGATCTCAGCCTGCTTCTGTTCCCAATCCAGAAGATTTCTGTAGTTCACTGATCTCGAGTTGTTCTAAACAAGTCTCTTTTGGGTCTTGCTTTGCGGTGCAATGAAACTGTGGGTGCCTTCTGCTTTCTCGTGTCATTGTCTCAAAGCTGTTCCCTCTGTGGTTGCTTTAGGTAGATTGACTATTTATCCCAGTCCATACACACATTGTCAACCTGCCTCCCTCTGCAGTGAGGGACTAGATCCCCGTGACACGCTGCTGATAAGGACTTCTCTCCTTGGAGTAGCATAGTCTCTTGGACAGGCATGTCCTTTGGCCTCGTAGAGAAATACAGTGAAAAGCCTGATTTAAATGGCAGCAGAATGGTGTCAGGGAAAGCCAGTCATGAAAATCAAGTGCCTTTTCTGAATGACCTTGGCAAATATGGTCAGTTGTCTTGATGCTGTTCAATTTTCATTTTGTTTTTACATCTATATGGATTTTAATTTCTGTAGCTTGAAATACATCTATTTTGATTCCTGGTTATGCAGTGTGTCTGGTGAAAAATGGGGATGATAACTTCCCAGGGAACAACCAGTGTTTCAGACCAACTGCTCTGTTAACGTCTTGGCTGCCAGATGCATTTCAGAGCTGCATTGCTGCTTTTTATAAGCCGTGGAATACAGTTTGTAAGAGCAATCATCTTCTCAAATTGGTCATTACCAAAGTTAATGACCTGTTTATTAGAACATCAACCTTGGCTTTGCCTCATGCTGTTAATTAACAAATCTGTCATTAGCTACTGGTAGTCATGAATTTCTGCATGTGTGTGTTTTGGGGGAAAAGGATAGGGATGCTTCATTTGGTGTGGCTTATTTAAGGTAGTATCTCTGCATATTGGTAAGATCTCATTCTTACACAGTTCTCACAGAATGCACCATTCACATGTTGTCTGTGAATTTGTCTAATCACTTTTGGGACTTGCTTTGTTTTCTGTTTTAATCAGATTCTGCACCAGTTTCTGCAGGTGCTCCCTAGATCTCATACACTGAGACATTCTCAGTGAATGGCAGCTTTGCACTGACTTTATCTCTGCCTTAAGTGTGATTTGTGATCATCATGTGTTGGGAAATGCACTCAGAGAGACAAAGGGTTAACCTCAGAGCAAAGAAATTGTTTATGATCAAAACTTCTCCATGCAATAAAATTGTCTGTTTCGTAAAAGGTACCTGTAACTAATTAGCTATTTGTTATTTTCAAGAAAAATGCAATCTATAATAGTGAGCTCTGACATAACATCTGTCTCCTTAGAGAGGGTTTTGAAAACCATAATTCAGGTGAGAATTACAGGTTTTTTCCACCTTTGTTGAGATAAATGTATTTTGCCACTCCTCTCAGCCTCTAGTGTTAATTACACTGTCATAAAATGCCCTGGATTAATGAGGTTTCAAAACACATACACCCATTTTGGGTCCTTCCTTGGTTCTATCATGAGTTGTTCCTTCTCTCTGCAAATGAATCCTATTTGTTTCACTGCACAGGTGGAGATCTTGGTCAAGACTGACATAAATATCAAGAGGCCCTTTGGGTCATGCCCAGCATTAACAAATATGAGGACAAAAGTGTTCAAACATGTTTCCTGGTGAGGGACAACCTTCTGTGAGATGTATGAGTTGGTCTCCTGACCATTGGCCCAACAGGGAGATCGTCCTACCCCAGATTCTATCCATACATTTGTCTACCTGTCTTGGCACTGCTCCAGTTTATCTTACTGGCCCACCATGAAAACAACTGTATTTTCCACTGTTGATTTCACTAAGCGACACTGACTTGAGTAGGGTCTAGAAAACACCCAGTCTAGGTGGAGAGGACGGAGCAAGTGCAGGTGGGCATGTGGCAGGGAAAGGACAAATGGTGGTGAAGGGGGACGTGGTGGCTGTGGTGGTGGTGACGCACTGAGGTAGCTTGAGCCAGCCTGTAGCAGAGCTCCCTATAACAACTCTCTCACAAAATAATGAACTCAGAAAAAATAGTTCCCTGAGCAGATACTTGATTTTAAATCTGAGGGAAATCTGTTTAGCAGAACTGCTTATGCATCTCAGAGTTGGTTTTCTGTACACGCTAAGGCAGTTCAGTATCCAAATCTCTCTCAATTCATGTGAAAATTAAGATTACAATTAAAAACCCCCACCTCAGAGCTGTGTTGGCTGAAGGTGCAGCTAGCTTTTTCAAGGTCACAGAGAAAGGCAGGAACTGAACCTTCCTCAGTGCTGCTCTGAACAGGGCATCCCACCATACTGGCACAGATGAAGGGAGGTGACACTGAGGTTACCACACAGGTTCCTGTTATTTACCAGCTCTGGCTGTAAGGATTGTTGGCACCTGGAGCATAACATTTTCTACTGAGAATCACTGAGCAGTCCTTTTCCTTCATTAGGTGTTTTCACCTTGTACACTGGATTAGCCAAGAGTTAAACTGGCTAAAGTAAATAGCAGAGACCTCACGCTAGTCCTTTCCTCAGGATCTACAAACTCCCCTTTTATTCTTTTTCCTGTGGACTTTGCTGCTTTAAAATAATTTGTCTATATTTCGTCAGTGGTCAAAGAAGAGAGAAGAGGGATGGATGGTTGAGAAGGGACATGGGATGAAACCCATGTTTCATCCTACATGGACAGATATAAGGCAAAATAAAATGTAAAGTTTAAGAGTAACTCAGATGAAAGTTTGACCTCAGAGCTCACTCAGCTAGCAAAAGACAAGCCCTTTGCTCTCTGTCAACTCAAATCCAGTCTTAGCTCACATCTATAAAAGCAAAATAAATGAGGTATTTCAGAACAGATGCTTCAAAGATATTTTTACCTTTGAAAAGTACCACTGAAAACAAAAAGGTCTTCTAAATTAAAAAAGGAACAAAATAAAAAACACCCTTTTCACTAAGTCATCAAGGAAGGAATGTAATGAAAGACTCAAAGTCCAGTTTTAGGGTAAAAACTTTTAAATCAAAATTTTTTGTGACTTTGGCTGGCAGATTTCTTAGCAAGTGTGAACTCAGATGTAATTTGTATATTCCCAGCTGATCTACACCTAATCAGAGCCTCTGTCCCCTTGGAGCTCTTGTGTGATACCTTGTATAAGTAGCTACATTAGAGAAACCATCAAAACAACCTGCAGTTTTGACCTGCCCCTGAAGCCTTCATATAAATGGGAGCAATATAAATGGCAAATAAGCAAATGATTCTTCCATTTGTGGCAAAAATCCTACCCTTCACATTCAGTGTTTGATGTGTTGATTATGATCAGGTTGCTTACTGAATGTGCTCGGAGCAAGAAGCGGGGCGGAATGGAGCTGAAAGCATCGTGTTTTCAGTAAATAATTTCTTTAAAACAGCACTCTCCTTACCAGCTAAAGACCTTCTCATCTTAAGTGCATCTGGCATTGTCAACAAATCCTGTGTCTTTTCCCTTGATTGATCATGGACTTTAAAGAAGTGGTTATTTCCCTGATAAATGAGATATCATATGCATTCATCTATTACAGAACTGCTGTAGACAATTAATCACTGCCATCAGCTTATTACAGCCCTTAAGAGTACGTGTGAATATTCTCTATGTTAACAGAAGAAAAACTCCAGGTGGAAGGTTAATAGTACTTTTAAAATCAAAGTGACCTTGCAGAATAGGTCAGCCACTGCCTTTTAGAATTGATACTTGCACCACAGGATCTCTCGTGAGATTCCTTGCCTGGTAATGATGGGCCAAGGTTGCACCCAGGGGGGAAGTGGAGCAGTTATGCTGGAATATGGGGAACTATCCCCACTGGAGAAACAAAGCTCTGTGGGTACTGCCAGCTGAGAAAGTGCCCTCCTTTGTCAAAGCAAAACACAACCCAAGGCTAAAAGCAGATCACAAAATGTGTCAAACACATGGGATCCACGGACAAGCTGCTGTTGGACCTCAGCAGTCAACATTATTAGTGATTTTATGCCTCCCGTCACCCCTCTTAGCAGTAGACTTGTTCAACAGTGGTGATAAATGTTCACTTCAGGAGAGGTGATTGTCACTCTACCAGTCTGCTAGCCCAAGCCCATGTGTCTGCACTGTTTTCTTTTGAAGGGTTCTCTTTAAAAGTGGCACAAAATATCAACTCTGGCTTGCTGAGCTGTTGGGAAAGATTATCATGAAATTTTTTATTTCTGCCAGCAGTGGCCAGATCAGACAGGCTGAAATCTCTTACCTGCATGTGTGCAGCTCCCTGGGAAGTCATGGACCTCACATCTCGCTAACTGATGCTGTTCATCTTGATATATTACCTCCTACTGAACCTATCTCTCTTTCAAAGCCTTTGGGGAAAAGTGCAGATAAACAGTGAAAGATTTGTTTTCTTTACCCACACAGTTCACTCATTGGTTTGTACGAATACCTGTGGAGTGTCTTGAGTCAAGTTAGGCTCCATTCACCAAGAAAACAATCTTGGAGGGACCAGTAGAAATGACCGAATGTTTCCTAAGAGATTTTGTTCATAATCAACTTACAGGCTTCACTTGCAGGTTCTGTTCAAGATCCAGTAGTAATAACTGCAATAGAAAAAGATGCTACAACATAAAACATTCAGGAAAGCATTCTAGGAGAATCATTTTCAAAAAGAAAGACTCTCATTTTGCTTGCTTCTCTGGATTTCTGAGTAGTATGTGTTTATAGCAAGGCTATACATAGCCTTTATTTTTAGCAGTGTATTCCTGAGTTGTAAAAAAGATGAAAACCATCCAATTCTGAAACTAAGGTCTTGAGGTTTTTGAGTTGGGATCATCTCAGTAGAAGGAATAAAAAGGTCTCAGCTTGGGGGGAGAAAAGATGACACCCCTCCTTCCTCTTCCCCCCCAAGTCTTTTCAACATAGACTTGAAATTTATGGGTTTAGGCATAGGCAAAGTAAGCAGTTGAAGAGGGCAGAAGGTTATCGAAACAAGAAAACGGTGACATTGGGACAAACAGGCTATTTGAGACAAATTCTCCTTTAAATTACCAGAGGATTTTTACTTCTGTTTTTTTTCTCTGTCAACTGTAGTAATCCTTCCACTAGTGAAATATGGAAGAGCTCTGACAAGGACTTCAGGTTGTAGCTGCTTCTGGGGAGAGCTCAGTACAGGCAATTCAGGCCTTGATTAAGTGAAGGATCTCAGCTCATCTTTAATTTGGCATTAATGAATAATCATATCTTCAAACAAGAGCAGTTTGCTCAAGTCTGCCCTGCAAGACAGTCTTAAAACACCAAATGTCCTTTCTTTGACCTTGCTAAAAAATTCAGACACATATGTTTTCATAGGGAGCCCATTCATAGGCCAGGAGGCACATGGAAATCGTGAGATAACAATTAAGATTTTGGTTTCACTGCAGATGAAGCCAGAGGAGCAATGTGCAGAGCTGCAAGAAAGAAGAAACAACACAGGCAGCTCTGCTGGCTGATGATGTACTAAAAGCCCAAAAGACTTAGATTTGTTTGAAAGCTGCTAAGGGATATGAATACATACACTTAAAAGGAGCTGCCTTTCAAACACAAAACAGAAACAAGCTAGCCTTGTGAAAGGAAGGAATAAAAGCAGCCTGATGTATTTTGATGGTGACATTAGAAAGCAGACATGTATAAAAGCCAATGAGCAAACTGTGCAAGTCAAGAAATATGATGTGCCCTGTATTCTTTTAATAGTTTATTACTTAGACTATTATGCAATATTTGACACTGATGCTTGAAAAGCCTCCTGCAGTTTAACAATACTCTGCAATAAAATGCTATAATCTGTTAGTGCACCACACCACCACTATAACCCAGAATATGTAGGGGAATATTTCCATTTCCTTCAGGCTGTCTCACATTTTGCTTATAGAAAGAGATACTGTGACTTCTCTCCACCCTCTTTCTCCTGATTACATCCCCCCAGCCCTGATTGCTGCTCCCTGAGAGCTTTCCTCCTGCCTATGTTTCTCTCCACAGCTAGCCTTTCCTGGTGCTGCTCAGAGACTGCAGAGTGGATGTCAAGAATACACAGTAAATTGCAGCAGAGGCAGTGAGGCAGCAGTAGATGGAGGGAAAGTTACTATTTTCCACAGTCAGGGAAAGTATGCCACAGCAGAGGGTGGAGTGCCTTACAGGCAAGGGGAAAAGCTCTTCTGCATGAGATTAGGGGTCCAGCTGAAGGGTGTTCCTTCACACAATAGGCTGGAAAGATGATCCCTTGGCAGCATTTGGAGCTTGGCAAAAGGGATACAGAATAGCTTCAGCAAAAGATGAACTCTCTAGACAGATGAGAAGTGGGATCTTAGAATTGTTATCTAGTCAATGTCCAAGATCTGGATGTGGCTTAGGCTAGGGAGAAAGCCACGTGAAAAAAAAGAGAGTGAAATGAAGATAAAGAGCTTAACGTCCTTTGCTAAGTACCTGGATGCAGAACTGATGGGAAACCTGGAGCAGTGCACTTGTGTTTCTACAATAGCTGTGCTGTAAGCAACCCCTGACAATGCATTTCTTTGATATTTCTATCATTCAATAGTTATAGCAGTAGCTGTTGGAATTAATTATGATTAATTTAATTATAGGTATAAACCAAGTCTTTTTCAAAATGAATTATAGTTTCCTTCAAGAGTATGTGGTGGTTAAGAGCTGCTAATTAAAGGTTTGAATGAGGGCTTGACAGTACATTTTCCCATAATTGAAATTCTACTGCAAACCCCATAGTGTTTGCTATCCAGCACACAGCCATAAGCTTTCTCTGTTCTTTTTGGTGACAATATATATAAGGTAGGCTACCATGATAGGGTCCTTTTTATCAACCTACTACTGAGTACCTGAGATATCTAATAATTCATTTAACATGTTTATCTGTTTAGCTCAGTCTTAGTAAGGCAGGTAGAGAGATGACGATACTGTGGATTTGAAACTCAAGCGTCAGTCCCATTTATGTGGGAAGGTGTGCTGCTAGCTGTCTTCTTCCTCAGGCCAACACCAAACTCAGCAACATCCCCTCAGCATAACTTCTTCTTTTAATCTTTCATCTGTTCGCTCTTCTCCACCTCAAATCAGCCAAGGGGGAACACACCACTGATACAGAGCTCAGCAAGCTGCCCCCAACAGGAACTCACTTCCACAGGAACACTCTTTAAACTGATCAGCACCTTCTCACTTCTCCCAAACTGGTTTGTTCCTGGTTAATATAGCTCTAGCCTTGCCCACCACCCCCACCATGATCACCTGGGGGAAGGCAGGGCCTCACACAGGTGGGCCAGGTTCTGCCTCTGGGGCCTGAGACCACTTGTGGAACAAGACATACTGCTGGGTTGTGACTCATCCATAAGTCAACTCCAACTCAGGGCCCACAGCCCAGGCCCAGGCACTTCAGAAGGGGAGGGTATCTGCATTTAACCTAAAATCTCTGGCTCTGACCCTTCAAGGGGGAAGAGCCTCTTGAAGGCTGCACGGAAGACTTTCGTTAGAGAAACTCAGTTCTTTCATGGAAGATATGTTTATGGGTTGTGCACTTCTGAGAGTTCAGGTGCCAGTAACGTGGTCTCAGGCATATCTTCAGAGCAGGACTGGTGGTCCCTGGGTGCTGCTGCTTTGGAGTGAAGACTTCTTCCTAGTCATGCTACTCTGTCATTTTGACCTGCTACATGATGGCTTTAAATAAGTGTTAGCTATTTAATCCCACCAACAAAAATATGCTGTAGTCAATCTCCAGCACTCCCTGTGGTTACCATTTGGAGAAGTACTAACTTGTTGGGATGTCTTTATAGTAAACAGAAATAGTTTGTCCTGTGCTATGATAATTCAAAAGCATGAACCCACATTGGCATATGGTGATGGAGGAGTGCCAAGGGCTGGTGGTTACAGGAAGCATCTGCTTCTTGGAATTGTCTGTCATTCTGGGATTGGCTGTAGGTATGCCTAGCCATCTGTCATTAGCTGACAATAAGCTCAACATGAGCCAGCAGTGTGCACTTGCAGCCCAAAAAGTGAACCGTGTCCTGGGCTGCATCAAGAGGATTGTGACCAGCAGATCGAGAGAGGTGATTCTGCCCTTCTACTCTGCTCTGGTAGTACTGCATCCAGTTCTCGAACCCACAGTACAAAAAGGACATGAATCTGTTGGAGCGGGTCCAGAAAAGGGCCATGAAGATGATTAGAGGGCTAGAGAACCTCTGCTATGAGGACAGACTGAGGGAGCTGGGGTTGTTCAGCTTGGAGAAGAGAAGGCTCTGGGGTGACCTAATAGCGGCTTTCCAATACATGAAAGAGGCCTACAGGAAAGCTGGAGAAGGGCTTTTTACAAGGGCCTGTAGTGACATGACAAGGGGGAATGGCCTGAAACTGCAAGAGGGTAGATTTAGATTAGATATAAGGAAGAAATTCTTCATCTTGAGAGTGGTGAGGCACTGGAACAGGTTGCCCAGGGAGGTTGAGAATGCCCCATCCCTGGAAAAGTTCAAGGCCAGGTTGGATGTGGCTTTGAGCATCCTGATACAGTGGGAGAGAGGTGTCCTTGCCCACAGCACAGGGGTTGGAGCTAGATGATCTTCAAGGTCCCTTCCACCTTAACCATTCTGATTCTATGATCCACATGTTTTTTTGTGGCTTTTAAATCCAATGGGAAAATGAGGAGGCTAACCAGCTCTTTAAGAAGAGGTTTAAGGAACCACTAGTTTGTTCAGCATGAAGTCTGAATATAGGGAAAATCTTCTTTATTTTGAGGGTGACGGAGCACTGGAACAGGCTACCCAGAGAGGTTGCAGAGCCTCCTTCCCTGGAGGCATTCAAAACCTGCCTGGATGTGGCCCTGGGCAGCCTGCACTAGCTGACGCTGCTTTAGCAGGAAGGTTGGACTAGATGATCTCCATAGGTCCCTTCTAACCACTACCATTCTGTGATTCTGTGAAGTTACCTACAATTTCCAGGTGTCTCCTGTTGTGGGTTTAAGAGTAATCCTCCATGCTAGTTTCAGGCTCTATTTATAACACAATTTGGCACAGGGTGCACAAGGAGAAAAAGTCCATTTCTGGGGCTGCAACAGGAGCAGGGTGTTAGTGGGAGCTTCATACCTAGCAGGGAATGGCTGGAGGCTTTGGTCCTTCTGCTTCCATGCAACTGCTGGACAAACACCCCACAGCTCCATTGGCTCCACAAAACTAAGGGAGGTTTACACACCACATTCTATTGGCTTCAAACCAAGCCAAGCCATCTGTTGTATAAAAATATACATCCATTCCCTGCAATGGGATAAAATGACACCACTGGAAATGAGTGAACAAGGAGGAGGGATGCAGTTCAGCTCAATACAAAGGTGATGTCACTGAGGTATGAACCCAGAGGTGTTGCATGGTCATGGGGGAGGCAGCAAATGTCAGTCCCTTCTCATGTCTTCTCCAGGCTTTCCTTTCAGCCACAGAAGGAGGAAAAGTTTTCATATTGAATTTGCAGTCTTTTGTCAGGTTGTCACAACTTTAACATTATTTAAATGTAATTTTTTAGTCTATGAATTTGAATTATCCATGGATTCGATTCATTACCAACACATGCCTAGTAGCCAGTTTCTAAATTATGTTGCTGCTGACTTGAATTATTATAAATAAGACTGTGCCAAATGTCAATTGATTATTCAGGAGTAATCAATAGAGAGAGAGAAAAGACAGCTTTGGTTGACTAATAGCAAATTATTTTTATTCCACAGTCCTGGAATTTAGAGTAAGGCAGTAAGTTAGGCTGCATGCCAGTCCCCCAACAAACTAATGCAAAGAAAAGTGACACTGGCCTCCTTAGAAGTAAGAACCAGCAAGTCTCTGTCAGTGAGGCCACGAGCACAAATGTCCCTGGAAAAGGCTTGCAAGTGGTAAATCTCCAGATTTTGTCACTGAGTTGTTCTTAGGCTATTTTTTTTTCTCCATATGAGGGAGCTCATTCTGAACCCTCTCTATGCAATGTTGCCTGGCACGTTGGTGGCAGGTTGGTAGTGACTGGCTGCCGGGTGCCCACCCAGCCACTTACTCCCCTCCCTAACAGGATGAGTGGGGGGGGAGGAGAAATTAGGTGGAAAAAAAAAGCTTGTGAGTTGAGATAAAAACAGGAAGATCACTTACCACTCACTGTCACTGGCAAAAGAGTCTTGACTTGGGAAAAATTAAATGTATATGTTTTCCCAGAAGTGCCACCACCTTGGCTGAAGGGTTCAAGAAAAAAGGCAGGGAGGAGTATGTCAGCATAATTCAAAGGGAAGCTTTGCTGACAGACTTTGATCTTGTTTGTAAAAGGCTTTCCCCATGCCTACAGACAGGCCATCCTCTTGAAACCTGTCCTTTTGTCACCCTTCTCAGCATGAATATCTGCATCCAAAGGGGAGAGTAAATATATATGCGTTTTGTGTGATTGGGAGGAAGGCTGCATTAGTTGTCATGCCTTTTCCTACTTGCATGTAGTTGCATGGGTCACAGTCTTTTGTCTGGGTGTAGAGATGTGTTTGCCAGTGCCTGATATGAAGACGGAGTATTTATAGTCAAGGTCTGAGATCTTGGAGCAAGTTTCATTCTGCTCCTGGAGGTACATAGAATTGCTTCCAGCAGAGGCCTCTGTGGGTGAAAGTATTTTAAACGGCAACATAAGAATTCACCAGAGATATCCATCAGGATCCTCAGAAATGCTTGAGGTAATAAAGAAAAACAGGGCAGATTAAGGAGCACAGTCCTATGACTTGCTCTTTAGTGGAAAGAAATGTGCTGAGCTCAGTAGGCCTCCTCAGTCATGCAGCATTGATGGGAAGAGCAGCAATCTTGTCCCAGAGACATAGTCAGACCCTAAATCTGCCTACAGCTGAATTTCCAGGCTTATTTCTAATGAACAAATTAAAACACAATGAATAAAATTAATCCTTCATGCAACTTCATGAATTTTATTACAATCACAAAGGAAAAACCTGTTATTGTTGTGACAGTCTGCAGTCTTGACAGCTCTTGGTACTCTTAGGGTATTTGCTGCTTTTCTGAAAACCTACTGGGGTCCTGCAACTGCAGGTTTCTGTGTAATTACAGAGTAATTCAGTAGTCAAAATAATCAAATAGATAAAATACATGTTTCTACATACTGTAGCTGCAAAGGAAAGCTTTAAAAATATGAACCTAAAGGGCAAATTTAAGAGAATCCTTGATGAACTCTTAAATATTCAGCCATGGTAGTTCCCAGGTGTGGTGATGTCATTAGGGGCTGTAAATCCGCTGCAGGTGTCAGAGGTGCTGGAGCATTCAGCTCTAGTGGGCTCCAGGTGTGCAATGTGGGGCTTGTTTGCACCTGGGGAAGATGGGAGCTGTAGGGCTAGGACAGAAGCTATGAGGAGTTGGGAGATGATATTGGATGAGTGCTTTGAGTGTACAGAGATAACTTGGATGTTCCTAGAGCTCCTTGAAGCAAAGCAGGTATGTTCCTGTTGGGGGTGTATATCACTTGCTGACTGTGTTAGAAAAGAATTACACCACCTTTGTTACTGTATGTTAGTTGGAAAGATTGTGTTTTGCTGTCTTTGATATGAAATCAAACTTCACTACAAGAAGAACATTGAGGTACTGGAATGTGTCCAAAGAAGGGCAACAAAGCTGGTGAAAGGTCTAGAGAGCAAGTCTGACAAGGAGTGGCTGAGGGAACTGGGATTGTTTAGCCTGGAGAAAAGGAGGCTCAGTGAGATCTTATCACTCTCTACAACTATCTGAAAAGGGGGTGTAGAAAGGTGGGAGCTGGTCTCTTCTTCCAAGAAACAAGTGGGAGGACAAGAGGAAACAGCTTCAAGTTGTGCCATGGGAGGTTTAGATTGGATATTAGGCACAATTTTTTCCCCAGAAGGATTGTAAAGCTCTGGAATAGGCTGCCCAGTGAAGTGGTGGAGTCACCATCTGTGAAGTCATTCAATAGACGTATAGCTGTGGTGATTTGGCAGTGCTAGGTTAACAGTTGGACTTGATGATCTCAAAGGTCTTTTCCAACTGAAAAGTTTCTATGATTCTTTGAAATGGGGCAGCAGCAACTGCCACAGCAACCTGTCTTGCCCTTCTTTTCCCCACAGTGGGGCATTTGAGGGTAGCCCTGCAAATAAGTCTGGAGCTGGGTCTCAGAGCTGCTCATGGTGTGTGTGGTCTAGGGAAATGCTTTGCTGGGATGGGGGTGAGGATGCTGCTGAGCTTTTGCAGAGTTGTTTTTGGTCGTGTATCCAAAGTCCCTGTGCAGTGAGGGTGTGGAGCTGTTTCTCTCCCTGTGTCCTGAGTGCTACTTTTATCCAGGAGAGCTAGATGGGTAGACCACTTCTTTTTTTCTAGCAACATCCTTGTGCCACCGTAGCTTTAGGCTTCACCCCAAAGCATATGCAAAAAAAAAGGCTCCATTATCCAGAGCAAACCTGTGGCATGGCATGGCTAACCTGAAACCCCATGAGAAAAATGTTGTCTTCTTCATGCCATCCCCTGACCTCAGTCACCTTTTCCTTATCATTTGAGCTTTTGGGGTTTTGGTGGGGTTTTTTTGGTGGGTTTCTTTGCATAATGATCACATAATGATGTTCTGATAACTTGTGGAGTAAGTCCTGTGCTAATGAGTGCATTATTAATGGCTAGCCTGACACTAAACCATTATACATGCAACCATCCCACAGCAGTGAGATGTTTGTATTGGTGAAACCAGACTGGACAGAGGGCAATTTGTTTTCTATATGTGCTGTTGTTAATTAGGCGTGTGGAGGATAGTAAACATCCTTGTGAAAAGACTGACTGCTACAGCGTATATCTTTGGGTGGCTGACATGGCATGTCCTGAGAGGTCGTGGATTCACTTTTGGATGTGCCACAGGCACTTACCCCAGTACAACTCTTGTCCTTAGCTCAGGGAGCCAGCTAATGCTGAAAGTGACTCTTTGCACTTCTTATCTTGTGGTAAGCATGGGGAAAAGACGATGGTTGGTGCAAATCTTCTTGTCTCTGAGCTCTCACTACCATAGTTTGAAACTCAGCATTAAGGATGGTGCTGCCTTCATGCTACATGAAGCTTATGGCCAGGTCGTCATACCTGGCTACTTGCGAAGCATATGTCTAGCAAAAAAGCTACAAGAGTGCTTTTGAATAAGATGAGGGTACTTGTACTTCATGCTCTTGTGGAAGCTTAAGCACAGATTTGAAGTGATGGAAAAGCTCTTCTTAGCATCTAAATAATTATATAGGCTGGAATGTTTAACAGGGAAAATTCTTGCAGATGGTGGTGGTGAGAATGGCAGCTAAACCATTGCAGAGAGCTGCAGGTTTTCTCTAGGTTAACAGCATGTGCTAGTATCAATATTATAGCTGCTAGAACGTATTGCATTTAATAATTCTTTCCTATGAAGTTTTAACAGAAAAGAAAATAATAGATAGAGGGACATTATCTGTTCAAACCATTAACTCCTCCTTATGTGGGTTACCTCTGCAAGTAAGGCACTTACGTGACAGGTGAATAGGATGTGCTCTCAGACTGACTGCCAAGTTTCTTGTGCTAGACATCCAAACACCACCAAAGTGACAAGGTGTTCCCGGCATGTCATACATATGCATACATGTGCTACCAAGCCTGCTAATATCAGAGAAGTTCAATCTGTAAAACTAGAATCCTTAGAATCTTTCCAAGAGACTAATTTCTATAGTGCTGCATGTAACTCCAGCAACTTTCTATACAGTAGATATATTTTTTAAACCCCCAAGAATTAATTGCTTGGCTTGAAATGTTGTGGAATAACTCAAGAGAACTAGGCTTTTAAATGTGACATAAATCGATGGGGTCCCTAACTTGGGATTTTCTGCAAGCAAGAAACAATCAATGCACTTGGAAGGGTTGTTTTCAAAAGGCGCCTTACCTTTTTGTGTTTGGGGTGGTTTTTGTTTTTGTTTTTTTTTTTTTTAATGTATTTTTTGTCTTCCTATCATGCCTTCCCTGAAGGTCTGTGGAGTGTGGGTTTCCATTTCTGCAATGACTACCTAGTGATTATTCTGTTTTGATGCAGCGGGTTGTGGAGGGTGGGTTTAAAGCAGTGAATGCTTACTAAATTAACTCTGGCTTTCAGGGGGAAAAACTGCAGCTCTTTGTTCAGTGCTTGCCAGTTCTGCAGCTTAAGGCATGGTTTCATTTCACGTGTTTCGCATGGGTTAGCTGGCTGAGAATATGATACTGAAACCTTCTGCAACCGGGGTGCAAGGGCTTCCTGGCCAGCCTCCAGATGCCTCACCACTAGCAGTGAAGTTTGCATCTCTGCAGCACAGCCTAGTCAGCATGTGAGGTGGCTTGGGCAAAGCTTCCCCCAGTGATTGTCTGAAAATTAACTGTCCCTTGTGCTGCCAAGTGGTTCTACTCCCCCCATTGTGCAGCTGGCAGTGGCTGTTGCTGCTTGGCTCAGACTGCTGATGAGTGGTAGGGCAGGCAGGATGATCTGAGCTTGTTTGCCCTAAAATGGTGCAGAGTGGGTGCCTCTCTTGCACATGCTGTGTAAGGATGTGTCAGGGATTAAAGTGATTTCATTGATTGGCTAATAGAGGGAAGTATTTTGAGATGTATTTGGATACAATCTGACTGAGACCACATCTGGAATATTATGTCCACTTCGGGCCCCTCAGTTCAAGAAGGACCCAGAACTTGTTGAGAGAGTCCATCTCAGAGCCACAAAGATGATTAGGGGAGTGGAACATCTCCCTTATGAAGAAAGGCTGAGGGAGCTGGGTCGCTTTAGCTTGGAGAAAAGGAGACTGAGGGTGACCTTATTAATATTTATAAATATGTAAAGGGTGAGTGTCAGGAGGGTGGAGCCAGGCTCTTCTCAGTGGTTCCTAATGATAGGACAAGGGGCAACAGGTGTAAGCTGGAACATAGGAGGTTCCACATAAATATAAGAAGAAACTTCTTCACAGTGAGGGTGACAGAGCACTGGAACAGGCTGCCCAGGGAGATTGCAGAGTCTCCTTCTCTGGAGACGTTTAAAACCTGCCTGGATGTATTCATGTGTGACTTGATCTAGGTGATCCTGCTCTGGCAGGGGGATTGGACTAGATGATCTTTCAAGGTCCCTTCTGATCCCTAACATTCTGTGATTCTGTGACTGGCAGCACGAACTTCTTCCTGCATCTTGATGTCTGCTTGAAGAAGTCTACAGTGCTTGAGGCTTCCAAAAACATCCAGTTCTGTGCCAGATCAGGCAGGGAGGTCACAAAATAGTTTTTCCACTGCCTACTCTGTTTTCTAGTCGCAAGGTGTGATAACTTTTATTCCGAGTTCTGCTTTTACCTTTTGAGGCACGTCGATATTGCAGAGGAGCGTTGTGTGTGAGCAAGGTTGGTAAAAACCCAGTTTCTGTGCTTATGTACAGATAGGCTAAATGCTTTCCCCAAGAAACTGAAGCTCTTCAATTCCAGGATGCTTTTTCCCCTTTTCCTTGGTTTATAGTGAATGCAGAGTGCACTAGCAATCCAAGTACCTGTTCTCTGCTTTGAACCGCACAGGTAAATCCTATATGCATGAGATAGAATCAAATCCGTGCTGTCATGGCTGGACAGTAACAATGGCCAATTCAGCACATCATGCCTCCTGGGCAGCCTGATGATGTTTACATGTAGTCATTACCTGTATCGGGGAGCTGGGCTGCTCAGTATTACTGCAATTTGTAAATGGCTTCATTTAGATGTCACCAATGAACTAATTTATGGAAGCTGTAATTAGTGGTGATGGGACTGCAGGTGGAAAGCAGTAAGTGGTGACACTACTTAGTAGCTTCCTGAGGGATTTTGAGTGTCCAGCAGCTGGCTGCTGCATGTAAGGGAGGAATGTCAATAAATGAGAGAAAACAAAACAAAAACCCTGTACAACAAAAACACGTCAAAAAATTGGAAATACATCTGGGAACATGAATGGAAAATCTTCTGAGCAACAGATAACCTGATTTTAGGTTGTCATTTTCCAAGCAGAGAGGCGTGATGAAGCCTCACAGAGAGTGAGACACACTCTGTCTCAAATGTACAGTCATATAACTTGACTAACCAGATCTCCTTTTACAACATGGTCACTTGCTTGGTGGATGAGGGAAATGCTGTGGATCTTGTCTACCTGGACTTCAGTGAAGACTTGGACACTGTTTCCCACAGCATTCTCCTGGAGAAACTGGCTGCTCATGGCTTGCATGGGCATACACTTTGCTGGGCAAAACACTGGCTGGATCTCTGGGCCCAAGGAATGGTGGTAAATGGAGTTAAATCCAGATGGTGGCTGGTGACTAGTGGTGTTCCCCAGGGTTCAGTACTGAGGCTAGTCCTGTTTAACACCTTTATCAATGATGAGGGGGTTGCGTGCACCTTTAGTGAGTTTGCAGATGACACCAAGCTGAGTGGTTGATCTGCGTGAGGTTTGAGAGTCTCTACAGAGGGATATAGACAGACTAGATTGATGGGCCGAGGTCAGTTGTATGAGGTTCAATAAAGCCAAGTGCCAGGTTCTGCACTCGGGTCACAACAACCCCTGGCAATGTTACAGGCTTGAGAAGGAGTGGCTGGAAACCTGCTCAGCAGAAAGGGACCTGGGGTGTTGATTGACAGCTGGCTGAATGTGAACCAGCAGTGTGCCAAGGTGGACAAGAAGGCTAACTAACAGCATCCTGGCCTGTACAGGAATAATGTGGCCAGCAGGGCCAGGGAAGTGATTTTTACCCCTGTACTCCACACTGGTGAGGTCTCATCTTGAGTACTGTGCTCAGTTTTGAGACCATCACCACAAGAACATTGAGGCACTAGAGCATGTCCAAAGAAGGGCAACAAAGCTGGTGAAGAGTCTAGAGCACATGTCTTATGTGGAGTGGCTAAGGGAACTGGGGTTGTTTAGCCTGGAGAAAAGGAGGCTCCGGGGAGACTTTATCTCTCTCTATGACTTCCTGAAAGGAGACTGTACAGAGGTGGGGGTCAGTCTGTTCAACCAAGTAACAAGTGATAGAACAAGAGGAAATGGCCACAAGTTGTGCCAAGGGAAGTTTAGAATGGATATTAGGAAGAATTTCTTTACTGAAAGAGTTATCAGGCATTGGAACCTGTGCTGTGACTTGTTTCGTTGCTGTGTGATGCTCTGTGGGAGAAAATGCTCAGTTATGATGAAAAATGGAGGGGAAGAGTACACTGCTGTGCTATCTGATCCTCACTGGAGGACAAAGAACGTATTTACTCGCATATAGGTGCCAAGTAAGATCCCTGCAGAGATATATCATATATCATGGTTGTTGCACAGTTCCTATTACAAGCTGCTGGATCTGGTCCTTGCTTGTGCTGCTGCACAATAAGGGAAAAAAATCCAAAGAAAGGAACAAAATTGCAACCATCAGCCAGCAGTGAGGAACTTTTTCAGCTTCCTAAGGGTGTGTAAATGGAGTTTCTGCCTTGTGAGTTGGGGTTCCTGTGACCTCTGTAGAAGTGTGTAAGAAATATCTCTGTGTAGTGAGAGAAGCCAACCTAAGGGCATGAGATGGAAACTGCCCAAATGCAGTGTTCTGGGATGCTTGTGTGACTTGGCTCCTTATGTCTGTTGCAAGAGTACTGTGATGAGTACAAAGACTGTGAGAGCAGTGGGAAGAGGCAGTCTATAAAAACTGGTTGTGCAGTTGCTGAGATTATTTATTTAAATTTTCTGTGATCTCTCATCCTAGTGACCTCTAATGAACTCTTGCAATAGCCACAGTGGGGAGACATGATAGTTTGAACAAATGATCACTAATAACGTGTTCTTTGCACTAAGTCAAATAAAAGGAGCACATGAAGGAGAGTAAGAAGTATCTTGAGGGGGTTTGAGGCAGAGGTGGTTTTTTACATGAAGGACATCCACCATAAACCATCCATCTTAAGCAACTGTTAGCCAGTTTCATAAGCTGTACCTTCTCTGTGCAAAGGGAGGGTTTTGCAACACAAGTCTGTGTTGGGGAACTTGCAAGGGACAGGCCTGGTGGATGGAGGGAACCAAGCACAAGAAGTATTCTTTCATCCAGGAGGATGGGACTATCTTCCCTGCAAAGGTCTGCTTACCAGAAATTCATTCTCCTCTTTGGATCTATGCTGTCTGGCATTGATGGTGACTCTTGCTGTGCCAGCTGGAGTCAAAAGCTCTCCTGTGCTTACCCTATTCTTGACCCCTGTTAGAAGGGTGGTGCATTTGTGGGCTGGGCTGTGTTACATCTCCATTCTGGTGTAAAGGTGCTGAAAAAAGCAAAACACATACGTTGAGGTGCTTTTATTGCAATTCCAAAGCTTGAGAAGTGCATCTGTAGCCTCCTGGCTGCTGAGTTTGGCTGGAGGAAGGTGATTCCTAAGCTGGCCCTGCGGTCACAAGCTTTGAAATTTCCCCTTTTCTTGCTTTTTTTTTTTTTTTAAATAGTGTTTCATTCCCTGGACTCATGTGATTAAGTAAAAATGGTAGAAAGAACAGAATAACTGTATCAGTCTTTTTAGGTTAATTAGGGGAAATTTCTGAGCTACCCCCAATGTTTAAAATCATGTGAATACAGGAAACTCTATTTCACTCTCTTTTGCCCTAATTGCAGAGTGAAAATAATTAAGTATTTTTCAATTAAATATTGAAATACAACTCTGATTCATACTTAGGTTTCATACTTAGTTGTCCTACATGATTTAAAGAAATATCATGTCTTTGATCAGTTAAAAATTAAATCAGCATGTGTCTAAAATGCTGCTTTACCACACAAGTCAAACCAAGAAAATGCATTCTACTTCAGATTTTTCTGTGCAAAAAATCTTTTTACTTGTATATTGCAGAAATAATTAAGTAACTTTAAGAGAAGCTCTCAACCAGTTCTTCTGTTGGTACCCATGACCCAAGGCTAGGCATGGGACTCTTAATACTGTAAAATGCCCCAGAACCTGATTTAAATGATGAAAATCATGCTTAACAAGGAGTTGATATGATTTAATCATGTGTTGACTAAGAATGAATCAGCATTTGTGCTACCTAGGCTGTCTGAGAGCTGTGGATTATTAAAACTGAAACAATGCATTGAGTAGTCACAAAATGAAGCAGAACACGATGTGCTAACCAAAAGAGTGATGCTGATCTCTTACAAAAACTCCTCCTTGGAGGAGAGTGAGCAGCAGCAGTGGTTTGCAAGCTGGCATTGCCATGTCTGCCTCCTGTCAGAGTGCAAGAGAGAGCCTAGCACAGGCGTAATTGGTTTAGTATTCCCCTTGGGTTGTTATAAACAAAATCAATATGTACTAATGACTGCAGCAATAAATTTCATCATGCTTCATATGGTAACGTTCTGCACTTACCCAGTTGTTGGTTTGACAGAGAGCAATAGAGTTTACCCTTTTAAAGTTGTAAATTACTATGAAAATGCTGAGCCTCACAGTAAAATACATTCATGGATGATTTTAAGCTTAGGAAATATTGGTAATACTTTCACTAAGCATACTATTAAAATAAATAAATAGTATTTGTAGCTTGGTTTCCCAGCTGCAGCTGGGTGAAGAAACTTGGCATGCATGTTTATCATGCTACTTGTGGTTTCATAATGTTTATCTAAAATTGATTCTCAAAGAAGCCATCTGAGAAGCTTATTTTTTCACATAGCTGTCCAAGAAAATCTTCCTCCAGAACGATTTCTAGCAAGTAAAATCTCGATTATTATTTTTTTTTATTTCTAGTGCTGTTTAGTTTATGAGCCCCTTCTCTATTGAGAAATTTCCTCTTGCCTCTATTTCATATGCTGGCAGATAAAGATTTGGAAGTTGGATTACATGTTTCAGTCTCAAATGAAACATTTGAGTCTTTTTGCTCATATTGTATTCCAAACATCAGCACTCAATGCTTTTCTCTGAATACAAATGAAACGCTGAAATTACAGGAGTCTCCCACAAAGCAGAAATATAGATTTTTTATTCTTATTTTTTACATGTCTGCTATCAGTTCTTTTTCTCTCTTAAACTTTGGAGCCCATAAGGAAACAGAAAATCCAGGTGCATTAAATTATACACTTACTAAAGTCCATGTGTCTGAGATAACCCCCAAGAGTCAGTTTTGGACAGCCGTGAGTTGTATTGCAGTCACCTTTACAGACTTCACTGAGCTGGGCATCCTGTCAGCCCTTGAAAGGAACTCTGAAGCCACAGGTGTATATAATGGCTCCAGAAAGCGTCTAGATAAAGCAGAGGAGAAAAGAAAGATAACTCAGAGAGAGTTGTATGCATATGAATAATCTGGGCTTTCTGTCCTGAGGATGAATGGAATCCACTCCCCAAGTCTGCTTCTCCACAGTAATAATTTCTCATTGATCTGGAAATAAAGAAGCTGCCAAAAGCCACAGTTCGAGTGTGTGTTACAGCTGCAAATAAATCAAATCTGCCACAGTATTGGCAAAGATCAAACCTGCCCTGCTGACTTGAATTCTGTGCAGCATGGCAGCACAGCATTTGGTCAAAGAAGGCAAAAACAGGTGCAGATTAATTCTTTGGCGGCTGCATTTTTGTGTAGAGAAGGGTAGAAGTCCTGACTTCTTGTGGTGCTTCACAGCCAGCTGTGTGCTAGAGTTTGGGTCTGCAAAGCCAGACACGCACAGCCCAAATGCAGCAGGTTTGATGTTGTAGAGGGATCCTTTCTGCATTTCCTTGCTGCATGTGAGAAAAAGAGATATCAATCAGTTACCTTATTCTGTATTGCCACTGTCCCATGACATGAGTGCTCAGCAGTGGACCTTTGGATTTGAGTCTGTCCATCCTGGAGAAGAGCAGTCATGAGGCTGCAGTAGAGCAGAGCTAGCAGCATCACATTTAAAGGGCTACTTATTGTGAACACTGTAACCAGCTGAAGGCCAACATATGGGTTGCAATACATTGCTCTGAGTTTTTTCAAATTAAGTTCACTGGTATAGAGAAGACACAAAGTTTAACTAATTTTGTCTTATAGTGTCCTGACTGTGAAATAATTCCTAGCTTAGGAGTTCTACCATGCTCCAGTATCCTGGGAGAGCAGCATTTCATCAGCACCACTCATTTCTCCCTCCTCCTCCTTGTTTCTTTTGAGTGGTCTCCACATGGCACTGTGCAAGAGGTTCTTCTACCCTTGTCCTATTTCCAGGTACTAACTAGGGGCATTTCTAGGAAGGCTGTGGGATTTTTCTTTTAATATGTACATTGATGCATCAGGCAGCAGGTGCTGAATCAGATATCAGATATGTATTCTTCAGGATGATCTCAGTATTTTCCAAAGAGAACAAGTTCAGGTACCCATTTACATAAAAGGTGGTTTGTTGTTTTTTGGGGTTTTTTTTTTTGCTTTCTGAGTTGCCTCAACCTAAAGTGAACAATGTTTGCAACTGAAAGAGCTACATCTGAAGAGAGGGAGGAAAAAAAACATATTGAAAGAACTGCTCTCCTGAAAGGAAACATTGCAGTGGCCCTGCACCATACACTTGTCTTAATCTTTCCAGTGCTGCATTTCCTGAGCTTGGGAACATAAGGGCAGAAAGGGTGCAACGTATGCAACTGGATTAACATCAGATTTGCACAAATCCAGGCTCTGCTCTGAGCCTTTATCCCTGTCTCAGGCTGCACTGCAGTGAGATGCTTTGTACTTGGGACTGATGATGTGGGACCAGGGCAAAGAGGTGCTGTGGGTGCCTGCTCTTGCCGTAGCTTGCCCTGCCATCCCTTCCTGGGGATGTGAACTTGGCCTCAAATGAGCACCAGGGAGCCTAACAGGCAACATGAGTGAGCTGTCTTCTGCTTAGAGCCATCCTGCTTCTTCCCAAAATATGTTCCCTGCTTCCATCACTGGACTGCTGAGCCTCTATTGGCAAGTGAGCCTAAGTGTGCATTAATGATAGGCTGTGTCTTTTCTTTAAGCTAGAGCTGGAGGTCCCTAATTTCTTTTTTGGGAACAGGGGTATTCTCAGTTCTGTGATTCACACTGCATAATATGTGCTGACATCTCAGCACTGCACTTGAGCTGGGCTTTGCTATTCCACATGTGAATGGATTGCATGTAGCAAGCAGAATGGTGACTTTTTACGGCTCTTTTTACTTTACAAGCTGTCCATTTTTCATGTGAGCTGAGTCAAATATTGCTCAGTGGAGTGGCAGAGAAGCATCCCTTGCCAGATCACAATAACTGTCTTGGTCAGGCTGGTGTAGCCAGGCTCCTCAGGCACTTGGGCAGGCCATGGAGCTCCTCTACTTCTGCTGGTCTGCAGCTGAGAGATTTCCTGAGCCACAGGTAGTATCTCTGTCTTTCCTAACCTGAGAAGGACTTTTCTTCCCTTAATTTCTCAAATTCCCAGAAAGGTTTTGGCATCTGTAGTATCCTGTGGCTCAGCTGCACAGCTCAATTATGCATCTTGTTAGGAAGTACCTCTATTGGTCTGCTCTTGAACTTAATGGTTTTTTACTTCACTTGGTGGCCATGAGTTTTTGCAACAGAAAATGCTGAGCACTCCTTCCCTGTGCCCTTCACTATGCTGCTTACGATTTTACAGACCTCTACCATATTATGTTTTCTAGGCTGAAGCCCTATTCTTTTTAAGTGTCTCTCTACATAGAAGCCATTTCACTCCTTTAACCATTTTTGCTATCCTTCTTTATATGTTGTCCAGATCTCCTGTAATGTTTTGGCATGTGAGGCGAGTTCTTCTTGTAGTATTTAAGCATTTGTATGGTAATACCGTGATGTTTCCTGTTTCATTCTCTGACACTGCCAAACTGGGAGGACTGTGAGATTAAATAAATTGATGCTGCAGGGCATGAATGGGTTGGCCCCATCCCCAGGCTATAATTTTCAGTGTCACCTATTCCAAGGTATGTTTTCTTGTATCAGAGTCCAATCATTTTAGAGTACCCAACCATGGGGCAGACCTGCCCAGGAGTCTAGTACGTTTCTTGGCATCATGTTCTGAAATCAGCAAAAATATTCCTCTACTTCTCACATGTAAAAGTAGGATGAGCATCTGTTTCCTACTGTACCAGTGGACTGGGTGGAGAAAAGAGCTGCTGTGTGAGTGCTTAAACCATAAATGTCATCTATCCTGCTGCTTTCTGTATGTCCCTGATATAAAGGCCTGAGTGGTGTTTCCCCAGGAGGCAGTGAGCAGCTTCTGTCTGCATGTTCATCCCCTGCCTCTCAAACTTGCCACCCTGTAGCCACATCAGCACAAAGGCAAATTGCCTTTTTCCATCCTGCTTTTTCAGCTAAAAATGTCCTTTGCTGGTCCTGTGTCAGCTCTGCTATACTCCATGCTGAAGAGCTGCATTGAGAAGGGCCAGGATCAGACAGCACATTACATTTCTGTTTGTCAACTGTCTCAAGACTGTCTGCAAAAATTAGTGTAATATCATAACTTGTCTGCATATGTGTATAGCATTACATCCCACAAAACAATAAATTGCATTTGCGTTAGGATATGAAGCTGCTAGCAATGCCTATGTTCATTTTCCGCAGTTTATTAAGAAAGTCATAACAATGCATGCTCTTTATGTGGGATGTATTCAGACATTTATCTCCCTAGTAATGTATTAAATTAGAATGGTGACATTAGAGACATAGATTAATGTATTAGCATTTCTACTGTAGCTTAGAGTCAGGATTATATCACAAAAGGAATTAGTTTTGTAGTGTCTTCACAGGTCCATTTTCAGGGCTGTCCTTCACTGGCTTATTGTCAATCACAGTCACCTGGATAGATTCATGTTTGTGTGACTTTTCTTCTAGTTATGCTCTTCACTATAAACAATGGGACATTGGGAATGCGAATGTTTAGCAGAGTCTGGGAAAATAACTTATACTGCTTTAATCTTTGTGTTTGGGAGTTATTTGGCCAGCAGTTCATGCTTCTTCCACATCTGTTGTGATAATCCTGATAGTGGCATTGTAGGACATTGCAAAGGCCTAATCCTCCCACTATGATTGTCATTTACTGAATACATGTGAGAGAACAAAAACCTTATTTTTGAACAAAGGTTGGAGTAATTGGCCTCTCATATTTGAATACTTACATAACCTGTGATCTCAATAAATAAATTGAACTTTTTTAAGAGTCTTTCCTGGTGTTGTACAATGATGTTGAGAGGAACTTCCCCCTTGTGCCTTTTGGACTAGTTGTAAGATAGGCTGCAATGTAAGCACTTTGAAGTGACCTCTTCTCTGATTTGTTGTTAGAAAACCAGGAGATATTTCCCATAGCATTGGTCATGACACCATTTTACAGTTTTGATATAGGGAGCTACGTATTGAGAAAGAACTTTGGAGTGCTCTGCACAAGTCCTGTTTCTGGGTTGAGGTTTCAGTTTTCACACTATAAGCTAGGGCTGAAAGTGAAATTTGGTCCTTCATTGAGGAACAGTGAGGGAAATCCACACCTGCTGTCCCTCTCCACTCTACCCTCGGAGAATAGACAGCATCCTCTAAAAATTAGTCTGAGATCAGGGAAACCTCTACAGCTGCTGTTTGGTTACCACATGGATAAAAGAATTGTATACTCTTGTTGCAAGATAAACTCAAATTGTTCCTTTTCATCACTGAAGTGCCAATCCCCAGAAAAATGGTTTTTCTTTAGTACCAGCTGAACTCTGCACAAGTGCCCTTCTCCTTTTCTTTGCACTCTCCCTGGGGAGACCTGAGCAAGTCTGGTGGGCTGAACTGAGAGCCAGAAAAATCTCCTAGTCTTTTCCTCATACATATCTCCAGCCTTTCCTGTCATTTTCTGGATGCCTTAGCTGTCCTGAATATAAAGATGTTGAGGCAATAACTGTCTTTTGTGATATCTGCCCTGTGTTAATATCAGCGATGCCTGGCTGCTATCCACAGAGCCCCCCAGAGCAAAAATATCATGAATTTAAATGAGATTACTTCTTTCTCTGTTTTTTTTTTTCCTTTTTTATTTTTTTTTTTCTTCTTCACACAATAAAATGCCACCAGTGTAAAAGGATCTGATATAAGCAGGAGATGAATGATTTGACTTTAAAGTTTTGTGGCATTTTTTGGATTCTGTAATTTCAATGTAATTTTGAACATTTAAATTACAAGAGAAATGAATGAGTATCTTAGACATCATTATGATTTTTCTTTCCTCCATCTATTTTCCAACCAAGTCCAATTAAACCAGACTAATCATAGGGAAAATTTCACAATCCCTTCTTCAAAATGCAAATATCTATTAAGAAAATGTCCTTGATCATCTACTATATTCTGTCCTAAGTCACTTAATATTCCAGCAGTGCTTCACCCGCAAAAACTTGTCTTTCAGTGGACTTCTATAGGAATGTGAAAAATTAGCAACTAATTAGCAAATATTATTGTGTGTGTGCTGGAAAGATTAGTATATGCCTTAGATTTAATATGTGCCTTTCTTTTTTCTAAGAAAGGAAATGATGACTTAAAAATGTTAATCCCCAGGTGACATTCTTCAGACGAACAATCTGTACATATACATTCTCATGTGTGTGGTAGGCTGACCCTGGCTGGATGCCAGGTGCCCACCAAAGTCGCCCTATCACTCCCCTCCTCAAGTGGACAGGGGAGACAAAATATATTGAAAGGCTCATTATTGAAAGGGTCAAGATAAGGGCTAGGCATTCACTCAGCACTTATTTTAATTTATTACCAATCAAATCAGAGTGGGATAATGAGAAATGAAACCTAAATCTTAAAACACCTTCTCCCCACTCCTCCCTTCTTCCCAGGCTCAACTTTACTCCTGATTTCCTCTACGCCCTCTCCACCATTGGTGCAGGGGGACAGGGAATGGGGGTTTCAGTTAGTTCATCACTAATTGTTCCTACTGCTCCTTCCTCCTCAGGGGGTGGGCTCCTCACACTCTTCCCCTGCTCCAGTGTGGAGGCCCTCCCACAAGAGATAGTCCTCCACAAACTTCTTCAATGTGAGTCCTTCCCATGGGTTACAGTTCTTAATGAATTGGTGTACTGTGAGTCCCTTTCATGGGGTGCAGTCCTTCAGGAACAGACTGCTCCAGTGTAGATCCCCACAGGGCCACAAGTCCTGCCAGAAACCTGCTCCAGAGTGGACTCCTCTCTCTCCACAGGTCCACAAGTCTTGTCAGGAGCCTGCTCTGGCATGGGCTTCCCAGAGAGTCACAACCTTCTTTGAGCATCCACCTGCTCTGGTGTGAGGTCCTCCACAGGCTGCAGGTGGATATCTGCTCCACCATTAACCTTCACATGCTACGGGGGGATATCTGCTCCACCGTTAACCTCCATTCTCTGCAGGAGGACAGCCTTCCTCACTGTGGTCTTCACTACAGGCTGCAGGGGAATCTCTGCTCTGGCACCTGGAGCACCTCCTCCTCCTCCTTCATCACCTTGGTGTCTGCAGAGCTGTTTCTCTCACATATTCTCACTCCTCTCCCAGCTGCAGTTGCTGTTGTGCAACAACTTTTCCCCTTCTTAAAAAAGTGATCACAGAGGTGTTACCATCATTGCGGATGGGCTTGACCTTGGCCAGTGTTGGGTCTACCTTGGAGCCAGCTGTCTTTGGCTCTATTTGACATAGGAGAAGCTTCCAGCAACTTCTCACAGAAGCCACCCCTGTAGCCCCTCGGCTACCAAAACCTGGCCACGTAAACCAAATACAATGTGCCTATATAATTTCAGCACCTGTCATTTCCAAAACAGCCGTTTTAAAAGAAATTAACAAAAATTCTCCCAACAGCTCACAGTTTCCTAGAATTTTCCAGTCTTACAGGGATGCCTCATTCCCATAGCAATGCGGTTTAGAGGTTGCAAAGTAACAGCACAAAGAGCAAGTTGTGTGTTCACTCCCATTAGCTCTTGTTTCCAGGTCTTGATGAAGCCAGTCACTGCACCACGGCCCACGTCTGCTCTAACAAATACCCAAACTTCTTGCTGTTGAGGCTGCTGAGTGTGTTTCATGCTGCAATTTGGTCAGTCAAGTGAGATGTGTTTGTGACTTGCAAGCTGGACCTGAAGCATGCAAAAATAGCTACAAGTGCTGTTTTATATGGTTTTGAGCTTAGTTTTCTCAAGCTCTCTGCCCTTGCAGTTCCCACAAAGGCTTTCAGGAGGGCTTGGGGCTCATCTGCATTGCAGTTTCTTCTCTGCTGCTGTTGAGAAGTGCTAGTTTTCTGAGTGTGGATGGGTACCAACAGCACCAGAAGAAACAGAGAAAATGAAATGCAGCTTTCAGAGGGCTCAGCCCAGACACTGGACCTCAGTGAGGAAAGATACACATCGCTTTGTGTGTAACTCTGGCAATGCTATGAGGAGTGTTTAGCACTGCAGGAGACTTCAAACTGAGAAGAAGTGTTTAGAGCTTTCTCCTGCTCCTGTGATTTTCAGTCTGCCCTCTGTCTGGAGCTGACTCTTTGGAAAAGTTAGAGATTAAAATTATTCAATATTTCTAGAAACATGGCTAAGGAAAACAGGAAATCTATTCCTCCCTGCCCTTCTTGGTTAACCCAACTATATAATGGGAATTTTCATTTTTGAAAAAAAAAAACCCAAAGAAAAACTCTAACTTTCACTTACCTATCTGTCATTTCATCTCTCTTTGTCAAGACAAGATGGCCTTAAGGTGAGAGTAAATGTTTTTATAGTCATTACCAGGTTTCTTTTCACAGTGTGTATTGCCATTCTCTGTGTAACAGGCTTTTGGGTTCAGGGCCTGCAGTTCTGAATGAAGATGTTGAAAATGAGCAATGGGCAATGTGAAAGGACCCTTCTGCGTTATGTATCCTTGGTACAGCAAGGGGCAGTGGGCAGAAGTGTGTGCCCAAAGCATGGCAGCTTGGTGTAAGCCATGTTCTTTTTCCCACATATCAGTATTGTGGGTCTGTATCTCTCCTGGTCACCATCATTTAACATCACTCACTCATTTCTGGGCAACACTCTGGTTGCCCAGAGAGATGGTGGAGGCCCCATCCCTGGAGACACTCATGGTCAGGCTTGACGGGGTTCTGAGCAACCTGACCTAGTTAGAGATGTTTCTGTTTATTGTAGGGTGTTTGGACTAGATGACCTTTGGACATCCCTTCCAACTCAATATATTCTATGATTTCCAAATTCTGATATATTTCTGAACATGCAGTGACTTTTCAGGTGCTTTCTCCAGCCTTACCAAGTGGTGAAGCTGCAGCTGGTAATACATGCAAAGCCACACGCTTCATCACCCAGAGACTGCAAGAGCTACAAGGCTTCTTCATAGGTTAATTCATGGCTTTGCAACATTATTTCTTCTGGTGTTTGTCTGTAATCACACAACTTGCAGAGGAGGTCACTACAGCTGACCTGCAAGCTGGAATGTGCTAGATGTGGTCACGCTGCATCCTGCCATCTCATGACACTATTGAGTGACAGCTCGGGACTGCACAAGCACCCTGCCCAGGCTGTACCCTTTTATGTAGTCAGATGAGATGACAGCTGTAAACCAAGCAGCACATGTTGATGATGCTTTTCTTTTTTTTTTCCTCTGTACTTTCTCTCTTTGCCTTGAAAAATACATGGCTCCATTCCCATATACCTCAAAGTGTTCTAACGTGATCGAGACATTCTTTTGGAAGACTTGTCAACTTTACATCTCCATGAATTACTACTGGTTTTAGTGCTTACTTCTTTTGCCTAAATTTCTCAGATTTTTCAAAGGTACATGCTTGACTAGGTCAGTTTGCAATTTAAATGGTACTTACTTTAATTTAGATACCAGCAGACTCATATGGGTTTATTTTATGTGTATGAAATGATGACCAAACCAACATGTCAAGCAGCTTATCCCAAACAGTCAGTGCTCCCCACTGGGTTTATCTTATCTGCATGGAGTTAAGTTTGTGCTTTATTTCTTTTGTGTCAGAGAAATTTGTTCAAAAATGCTGATTCATATTTGTCTTTATTTTTGCTCATTTTCCAGAAGACTTCTGATTCAATATAAATGGGATTTTTAGTTTAGCTGGAGAGAACCAGGGAAAGTTATGGGTTGATTTATCCCTGCATTGGATTGTGCTAGTACAACGAGCCTGAGTTTTCAATGTTAACTCATGATTTTTTTAATGCCTGACTTAGCACACTAAAGTCCCTAAGTTTGGACCCTCTGACATTCATATTTGAGGATGCTATAGTTCCTAATTTCTGTATGAATTAGGAATTTACTTCTGAAATTTGGCACCAACCAGAAGTGACAATTTTTGTAACCTTGAGCAGATGCTACTTGCAGACTGAGAACCCCAGTAATGTTGGTGAAGGTAGTGCAGAAAGAGGGTCGAGAATGACAAGACCGTAATAGGCTAAACTGTAATCTAGTTTAGGGAGAAATCTTTAGGGTTTTTGTCTATCTGCTGAGATTCCTATAAAGTTTGTATCTTTATTTATGTCTCTTCAGGCAACAAACGCTGACCTACAATGCAACATAGTCTAACGGAATGAGCGAGCATGAGTCTTGCTCATGAGGTAGGGCAAGGAAGCAAAGCAAATTGATTGACTCTGTTGGCTCTGCGTGTGATCTTCTGAATGGGAAGCTGTTGTCTGTTTGAACCCTTGGTTGGTGTGAGAGCATAAAACCCTCAGGTTCAGAGTTTATTTAGGATAGATTTCTGATACAGGCATAAACAACCTACAGATCACATAAATCAAGTACATATTCCTGAAGAAACTTGTCCTGAAGACAAGACTGGTAAAGCTTAGATCTAAAGCAGTACATCTGTAGGAGCAAGCAGAGGACTCTGAAATTCTCCTGCTTGGCAGCTGCAAGATAGTTAGAAAGTTTACCATGCTTAAGGGACCTATGAGCATAATGTTTATTTTTTGAGGCTTCAGCAGTGCCTGATGCTTATCAGCAGGAAAACATCCTTGTTAAAATGAGGAAACTGTTTCAGGCTACTGTTTTTGACCTTTTGAGTTGGCATGAATAAAAACCAGGTTAATGAAATGTGTTGCTCCACTAGCAAGTCAGGAAAAAAACTTGTCTACTGCACAGAAAAACAGTAAATGCCACAGAGATTTATGCAGAACTCTGGTGTAACTCCAGAGTCATGTGAGCCCTCTATATGTAAGACGCTGAATTTCTCTGGGGAAAAGGAATCACTTCTTGGCTCTAGTAAAGCCCACAGCCCCTCATGTCTCAGGGTGACAGAAAACAATAGTCATAATGATTGTGACTTGCTTGTTAGGAGACGTGGTCCATTCTTGTCTTCATTGCTTGCTGGCTTCAAAGCGAAGAAGTGCAATCAGGAAACCTACATTTGATACGGTATGTTGAAGAATGGCATAAATCCTCCATCATGAAGCACTTACATGTTTGTTAGGCTGGCTACTAGTCATCCAGCCACTGAGGAGCACCTGGAAAAGTTGGCTGTTAATGAAAACATCTTGGAGCTGGCACTGACCTGATAAAGACACTTGGGTCCCTATGTTTGTTTCCTGGGATCATGCAAGTGTTTGTACTTTAACAAACCAAATTTTTGCAAGCAGTAATTTCTAGGCTCAAAATATTAAAGTGGGTAGAAATTGGCTAGACACTTCAAAATCCTTGGCAAATGAAACTATTTGTTGTTAAGAATGATTGTTATTTGTTAGATTACTTGATCTGTGGTAGTGCTGAGGTCTTGGCTTTGCAGCCATGCAAGCAATTGGATACTGCTCTAAAAGACAATAGGAGTTGCCTGCCCCAGAGCTCACAGCCTGTGTCCATAAGACAGCAGAGTGTGCTTTGCAACTGGCATATACTTTACAACCTATGTACCTTCACAGCCTTGAGCAAGTTGTGTGCAAATTACTCCCAGTGAGCCATTTATCACCAATGTGCAAGCTAAGGTCTTTGTTGCCATTGCAAGCATCTTTACACCAGCAACTGCAGCCCTCTGCTAGTCTGGGGACCTGGGGGAGCTTTTTTGCCAACATATCTCTTTGCTCTTCCTACCATTTGTAGGAATAAAATCCCTTTGGATGAATTAGTGCTCCCAGCAGCCTGTAGCACTGGGGTGCAACACCAGCTATTTCCAAGGTGACACAGCAGGTTCCCGCTTTTAGTGCATAGCAAGGTGTCCAGGTACTTCAGGATCAGGTGGTTCATGGCTGGGACCTGGAAATGAAGAGATCTTCCTTTAGCTCCAAAGAGGCTCTATCTAGCCCAGGAACGAAAATTGACTTTGTAATTACTAAATGTGTCACTATACGGGAAGAAAGGCAGAATTCAGGGGGGAATTTCAGGCTTCTTTCCCTTTGTGACTCCTCATTGCCCTCCCAAACATGAGGAAAAGAAATGCTATGGCAGGACCCTTTCTAAGAGCAAATCTGGTTGTTTTCTTTCTAAACTCACTGTCCCTAGAGTAAAGTAAAATATATTTCTTTGGCTCAATTTGGTCTAAAATGGGCATCTAGTGCAGTTAGAGGCATCCTGGGGCACCATTCCTGGCCTCCAGCTGCTGTCCGGAAAAGCAAAGTTCTCCTATAGCTCCTTCGTTGCCTCTGTTGGTCCCACATGAAAGTGTTGGCTCCACTACAGCATCTTGAATGACACCGGGTGCCCAGGCAGCAGCACTGAATCTAATCCCACGTCTCCCTCCAGGCCCAGATGCTCAGAATAATTGTGGCAATGAATAAAAGCCTGTAGGTAAAATTTCATAGTGGGTGACTATAGAAACATTCTATGATTCTATGACTCCTTCTCAGGGCCATTAGTGAGACTGAAAAATCAGACTTTATAATACAAAGCAATCTTACACTTGAACTGTGAGACAGCTACTCTAGCTTCACAATATGTTATTTAAAGCCTGTTTGATATTGCAGTATGTTTAATTTATAATATATTAAAACCCATTTCATAGTATATTTTAATCTCTGATGATGAATAGTTGGGACAGTTTTGTAGGTTCTGTAGTATCACTATGGCAACATCCTTAAAAAAAAAAAAAAGAGCAGGACAATTGCGAGATACCAAGGACTGGTCAAAGAAAGAATAATGACACTTGTCAATTTGCATTCTTTCCTATAGTTTATTTTCTTCTTGTAAATGGCATCTGTTCTGATATTTTTGAATGTATTTTCAAGAGATTGCTTGCGACCTTACTGAAATGTTGCATGGCCTTTAACCTTTGAGGGCTCAACTTTGAAGAGATTTGTTTTGCATTGCAGTGCTAAATGATTTAGCCCATCTAAGAAGATGATTAGAACTCAGCAGCTATTGGTGGACTGAAAATATAGCTTCCATCAGGTTTCTAATGTTTCTCAAAAATAGTGCTTTATGAGTGCAACCTAACGGGCTTAATTTAGAAAAACGGGGCTTGCCTGTAATGCTAAATGGTAAACTCCTTTTAAAAATCAGACTGCTTGGTTTGAAGCCTACATTTTGACTAAATGTCTAAACGGCAATTGTTCTTTTCCTGAGCTGTGGTGAGCTAAGCATTTTCATCATACATTACCAAAGAAAGAAAGAAGTAGTCTTATTTTGCCCTCCTTTCCAAGTGGTGGTGCATCTCTAAAATGTCACTGTGATATATCAAAGAATTGGGATCAACAAGCCTGAAGATCTGTGGATCACCATTTGCTTCTCAGGTGATACATGGAAGACTTATTTTTGGCATATTCCCAAATTCAGGCGGTCTTTTCCTGCAGAACAGACTTAGGAAGGCCCTAGGCCTGAGGACCAAACACCAACCATGCACCAGATAGCCTTCTGAAATATATTTCTGTTGCTGGGTGTCATGTTTTAGGCCAGCAGGCAATTAAGCCATGAACCATATGGCATCTTGCTCACTCCTTCCCGCCACCCTGGTAGGATGGAAAGGAGAATCAGGGGAAAAAAAGGTAAAACCCATGCGTTGAGATAAGGAGAGTTTCATAGAACAACACAAAGAGAGAAGAAATAACAATAATAATAAAACAATACAGAGGCTGAATGATATACAATGCAACTGCTCACCACATAGAACTCGCTGCTGCCTCCTTGGTCAGCTTCCTCCTGCCTTCTTATATACTGGTCAAGATGTCCGTATGGTATTGAATATCCCATTGGCTGGTTTGGTTGTCTATCCTGTCTGTGACCCCTCCCAGCTTCTTGTGAAAATTAACTCTATCCTAGCTGAGCCCAGGACAGGGTGTTGCTCCTAGTCTTGTGCTTTCAGCTAATATATTTTAAGGATAAAAGTTTATGGCTGTAATGGTTTGTGTTCAGATTTATATTGCCCAGCCACTGAGGAGCTCTTCTGTCAAATATGTAAGAACCCCAGGCATGAGTGACAGTGCTGGAAATTGAGCTATATAGGAGCTCATTTGCTCTCTGTGCTTCCTCCTTGGTTTTCTTAAATACCTCAGGCCTCTGCTATTCTGATCAGTTCAACAAACAATTCTCCTCTCTCTTTTTGCAAAGCTCCTTTTTTGTGAACCTCAGCGCAGCTGATATCTTTCAGCTTCCAGATGCTTCCTTCCCAACCATGCCTACCTCTTGCCATCACAGGTTTTAACACTCCTTGCCCTTCTCCACTTTTTACAGAGCAGACTTTTCTGTTTGACTGCTCCTTCTCCTTTGTGAGAGAAAGCTCCTCCAGTGTCTTTTGACACCCAGCTGGTAGCAGGTCATGCAAACCAAGAGGAGGTATTTGCTAGCCCTAGTCATGACATCTGATATGAGACTGGAGGTAAGGATACACTTAAAACGTCTGGGGACATCCGGGCATTCATTTTTCCCCTGTTTGTCCCAAAGCAGAACACAGATGTTGACCTTACTAATCCATCTGCTTACTCAGGCTTTTGCTTGAGGGGTGATGGCAAATGAATTTCTGCCTATAGGGCAAATTCCAGGATGTATCCATTACTGTGCCATTGACATTTGCCAGCCAATTCTTGCATTTTCAAAGTAATTTTGTTCCTGTGCCCAGGGAAATTAACAGTGAACTGTTACCAGAGTTTAAAAAGCATTTCTGGAATAAAATTTTTTCTAACTTTTCCAATTTAAGTCATTGCTTGCATAAAGCTACTGATTACAGAAGAGCAGGGATTCTCCTGAGAAATAGGAGTACTGAACTTGATGAGTTCCTATTGTGACTTTTTTGTGTTCACCAGTTATAGAAAGCCTTGTGCCATGGGCACCTTGTCTGTGACATGGGATCACAGTCTACTAATAATGTTAGGATCTAATTTTTCCAGTTGCATTGTTCTTGCAACATAGCTTTTAAATCTGCAGCTCAAATCCCATAACCAGGTATGTAAACAGCAAGGAGACAGACTTAGTCATTTTCTGGTGAAGGAAAAACTTTCATAACAATAGGAGTCGTGACATAAACATCCAGATTTGCATTGGGTCTGGTGCTCAGACTGCAGCTATAGGCTGTTATCTGTAAGAAAAGGCAACTTTATTATGATAGTGTATGAAAATGGACAGATTGTGTCTCTTATCAAGCAAGCTGATGTAGGCAGGTATCTCTCCATTTTGGATGATATATTGTTGAGGATGGTGGAGTTTCTTGAATGGGTTTCCCCTCTTCTCACACATATCTACATTTGAGAATTAAAACCAGCTAAGCAGCATCACATAAACCTATTTTCTTGTTCTTTGTGGAAGATAAGTACTTTCTTATCCCGGGGCCACTGGACCCATTCATAACTGAGACCTTTAAAGTTTATGAACTGTGAAATTAGGTGACTAATAGGTGAATCCTTAGTCAGAATGCCACAAAAGCCACATTCAGAGGCCTTCTTGTTCCCATTTCTTGCATCTCCCTGCAGACCAATGCATTTATGTCAGCACAAGGCAAGAAAAACAGCATGAAAAACTCTGCATGTCACTGAGATCCCACCTAATTGCAAGAAAATGTTTGGGTTTTTTTTCCCAGGACAGGATGGATACCTACTGTATCTATCCGTTTACCTCCTCAGGATGTCACACCTTGTGCCACAGCAAGGCTCATCCGTGAGCATGTAGGAGTTGTCACTGTTTTCTTCATTATTTTTTTTTTTCTTTTTTACATGGGAGAAAACCTTTGCAGCCTCTGTCTCTATCTGCTGGAGATCTTTTTTGCTATTCCAGGCTGTGTCCTGTGCAAAAGATTCAAAGCAAGTAGGGAGCAAGGAGCTGATGTGTTTCAGGTCCTCCTGCTGCAGGGTATCCCGATAGTAAAATCGGTCCAGCTGTTTTGAAAAGCTTCAGCATTCCCTTTGAGGAAGAAAAGTCTGACACAGTCCCATGAACAAAAAAAAACTCAAACAAGCCAAATCAACAGCACTTTATTTTCTTACTGGAATGAAAACTCCACAAGTGATTTCAGAGTGAACACCCAGGGAACTTTACACTGCAGTTTTGCACGCCCTCACTTTTAGATTTTACATAGGATGTAAATTCAGGAGCATTGAAGTGGTCCTCATCTTTATCAGAACTCCCTTCCAACTTACAATTTCATCAGTTTTTTATTGTCACATGTGGAATAGGAGCTACAGCCAGGCTGTATATCTTAGTTAATTAAAAGGAACATCTGCTTAATATAATGCATAATGTAAATGGTATTTCCTTTGTATACCAGGCTGAATAAAATAATATATTGGCTATTGACTGAAGTTCCTGCATGCCTATCGAATAACCATCAAAGAGCAGACTTCTTGACATCAGGCACATCCCCTTGAGGCAACATAGAAAATAAATATTGTAAGCTTACACAGAAGCAGGTGAGTACAAACAAGCTGAAGGGGATCTATACATTCCCAGAGTACAAACTCTAAGCAGTAACAGATGAATCCAGATAGTGATTATAGAGCCCAGAGCTGGTTCATAAACTACTTGGGCTGCAATCTGTAGGGTCTGTGTGCAGAACTGTCTGTGATAGGCTTGTTTTCCTGTCTTCATAGCAAGAATGACTTCAGCTCTTCATATACTTAAGGAGGATGGTTGAACAGATAACGATGTTGTCAAGTGTTCTGAATGCCTAATAGGAGTGAAATAAAAATAAAACACTTGAATGGTGAAACCATAAATGAATTAATTTTTTTCTAGCTTCATGCAGTTGGAGCATTCTCATCAGACCTGTCATATTTTTTATTAATCTTGTTTGCATAACAAATATTTTAGTAGTTATTTTTTTCTTTACAGAGCCTAGCTTTCATTTGTGACTTTGCAGGAGCAAGAGTTGGATGCACGCTCACTAATCCAGGGGATTCTTGTCTGTTGCCTTGTCTGTTCTTTGCTGGAGACATGTTGTTGGGTAGACATTGTTGGCAGGAGGTCTGTTGGGTGCTTTGATACCTTGGAGCATAGCTTTCAGGCTGAGAAAAGGACACTTGGTAGTGCTCAGGCACTTTGATACTTGACTCTCATTGGTTAGGAATGGAAACAGGCATGGATTTCCCTGTGCCGATTCCTAATCGAGCTTTGCTGTGTCCTTTCCCTGTCTTTTCCCTGTGCTTTGGCTGCCAAAATGGAGAAGTGCTAGGGCTAGGTATGGCTAGGGGCAGGGCCTTGAGCAAGCCATGCTGACAGCGAGAAAGCTTTTTGAGAGAACAAGAGAGGCTGGGACTATAGAGGAGTTTATTTGCAAGCCTCTCTCTCTAGATTATTTATATAATTATTTTCTGTGCTTATCCTGCTTAACACACAGCTGAGAAGAGTAGTCGAGTCATTGTAGATGATTTGTTGCCTCAGACGTAGGAGTTCAGGAAGCTTCCTCAGTAGGCTGTGCTGTGTTTGCTCTTCTGATGCTGGAAACAATCATCTTTGTTCTCAAAACAGAGCATTTCTAACTGCCCGACTTTGGGGTTCCACTTTAATCCTACATGCTAATGTGCTGGTTTACTGTATTAATGCAGATTAGCTGAAAATAACTTGGCACATCAGGATTTTCTGCTCTTCTTACACATTATAATCTCTTTGCTTTGGATGATGTTTATTACATACTGAGATACTAGGTTTAGTGTTTTTATGACCTCTGTAACATGTTCTTTTTGTGCTTCCACTCGGAACTACTCCTGCTTAGCTAACCTTTCAGCCCATAATCAGCCCGACACAATTATCCTGGACACGCTGGCAGCCATTTTGAGGACTCTCTTGGGTTGCATCTCGCTGCCAATCTGCTGCAAACAAAATAGGCATTTGAACTATTAATTTTGGCTTATTAATTTCTTTCATTGCAGCTGCAACTAACTGAAGAGCCTTCTTCAGCCCTTACCCTGGGGCTCCTTCCCAGCTGCTTTGTTTAGGATGCGGCATATGACATTTGGGGGTTTACTAGGAAAGGTTGACAGAGATCCTTCTTGGCTGCCAAAGCATTTAAGCCCACCTTAGGGGGCTGTTGAAGGGATTCTACTGACATTGTCAATGTGGGGAGAATGGCCTGTATTTATCTTGGTTGCTAACAGACTAGGTCTACTGCATCCATATGTGTTGCTGCTGAGTTTTGTGTAGATCAGTAATCTCCCTAATCCTCTGGCCAGATGTCTGATGGTATTGGTGTTAAACTTTGGAGATCCATACAGAGCTCCTTGTTTAAATGCTGCATGTTCACAGATTCCTGGGGTCTTTCTTCTGGTCATCATCTCTATCCTTTCCAGCTCTTTGAGTCTGTTAAGACTGGTGTTACTTCCATCTTTGTTTTTCCTCCCTCAACTCCCTCCTTTCTGTATCTTCCCAAGGATGTTTCTCATAGCTTGCTCTTCTGCACAGGGGATCTGAAGTTACAGTCACAGCCAGCACTTTTGTTGTTTTTTGGCAGTTCTTTACCTACCCTGTTTTTTGAGTGACAGACACTCAGCGGGAGCCTCACTAGGCAGCTGGGGATGGTGAGCGGTGCTGCTGTGCCTTGTGTTGTGCCTGGCCTGTAGTTTAGGTCCCTTTTCCCTAAAGACCTGCCCCTCATGCAGCCTAGCTAAGAGCTATCCCCTCACCTCTTTGCAAAACTGCTTTCAGAGGGGAAAGCTTGGCATGTGTCTCTGATACAGAGTAGGAGCAAAGAGGAGGGAGTCAGTCTCACTAAAGGCAATTAATTCTGCTGCTGTTAGTGAGCCTGTGTGCTCCCTGCTCTAACTTCCTCTCCTCTGAAGATGATTTTTGCAGATAAGTGGAGATTGTCAAAGCCTGTAGCTTCAGATTCTATGCCACCTTTAACATTGTAGAGAGAGGAGTCTCCATCATCTGTCCTCACGGGATTAAAATGTGATGTCAGAGGCAGTCTATGTCTTCTCTCTGGTTTTTGTGCAAGGATTTTTTTCCCCTCCTTTTGCAATTTACTTCTGTTTGGGAGATAATGAGGACTACCTCTATCTTCCATGTGCCTTTTATCAGGGAACAGTGCTCTTCAGCAGACTCATTAAAATAATGGATGGCCTCAGATGGATAATTACGTCTGAAACTTTCTTGCTGTCCAGTAGCTGGACAAAGCTTTCTGATGTGGGATATGGATAAGAGGTATAGTCTTACAATGACAGTTCTTCTACCATATTCTTTAATACATCAAACAGAGCAATAGTGTGTTGATACCACCAAACACAGATGATCTATCTGCTGCATTAAGGTAGGTGGCACGATCAGTTTGGCCATTGGGAGTGGATGGATTTTGGACTGGGAGGACAAATAGGAGTGGCTGAGGGAAATAAAGAAATCTCTCATGGAGGCTGTCATGACTGAGGAGAAAAGAACTTGGGCTCACAAGCTCTTCAAGCTATGCTGTCAAAGAAATTCACGTTCTGGTTAATCAGTCACTTCTGATGACAGGTTGCATATGGTGAACTGCTTGAAAAGTGCTTCCTTCGTCCAAATTCTCATTCCTTAAGAGCTGGCTTTGAAAACTGTGTTAATATTAAAAGAGGCTTCTTCTGCTATTGAAAAAGTGTATAAAGCACAAGTCTATGAAATACATCTGTTTAGCTTAATGGAATTCTGCTTTCCTCATATAATCTGGGTCAGAATTCAAGATAAATTTGGTGGCCCAGGCAAGGTCTGGCCATTTGGGAGGTCAGCTCTCATTTAGCCACAGACCAGATATTAAGACCTGATGCACTTTCGATCCTTTGCACTTCCCTGGGGGTAGTGGTACTGCTGAGCAGTCACAAAAATTCCACTATTTAGTTACCTTACTGAATGAGTACTCATTTGGTCACGAAGTGTACAGTGCCTGGCACTCAGATACATTATGTGATAGCCAGTTTAACATCAGGACTTATTTTCAAATTGACATTAGTAACAGAGAACCACAGATAGATGACACAGTAGGATGCGTGTGAAACAGGGAACCAGGTTCTTTGGGAAGCCCTACGTAGGGTCTCAAAGATGTTTTAAAGGCCTTTCAGTTTACTTGGCTATTTCAAGCAGCATTGGAGATGAGGTCCTCTGAACTTGTTTAGGGTGGGTGAGCCTGTGACATATCAGATGTGGTCCATTTTGCTATGGGAACTGAAGGAAAAGAACTGCAGCTCACAGTGCTTGAAAGTCAGTCCATTTTCCTCTGTGTGCAGATGCCCTACATATACACCATAGTAGAGCTGAGCCCTAGTCCCTGCCTGGAATCTCTATGTGCTGCTCTAATTCAAATAACAACAGGTGTCTGTTTATAGGTTGTATTATAAGTAACTGAAATTACTCACATGGATAACATTAAAGATCAAAGCTCTAAGGAAATGTGTGTATGACCAGGGACTTAGCATTTGATGGGTGCTTATGAACTGTAAGGAACATCTGCTCTTGGTGGGTAGCAATTTCTTTTCTATATTGAATATTGAAGTCAGTTATCATACCATGGAATGGGTTTCCTTCTTCCTTTCATCTCAGTGGCATTTTTTCCTTCCTGTTCTGATTTCATATGGATTGAACAGTCATGATGAAAGAGCAGTAGGCAAATGTGTACAGAAACAATTTCACTTTGTATGGTGTCAGATGCTGTTAGAAGAAATTCAGTTTTTCAAGTTTCTGCTTAAAATCATAAATAAAGAACTCTGGTGTGCCAAGTCTGGGCAGCTGCATAAAGTTCTCTGTCAGAAATGTCAAACAGCTGTCTTCTCAGATGTACATGGCCTGCTTGACGTGCTGATGTGGCCAGGATGAAAAATTAGATTTTTCAGAAATGAGCCTTTAACATTTGTTTATTCTCGAGAAGAACAAGTTCCTGGGTCTCGTGATTGCAAGGAGTGCATTTCAGATACGGACCAAGAGTAAAGGATGTCTCTCGAAGCAAGTCCCCTCCTCTGCTCCTTGGAGGGCCCAAAGCTGATTATTATATTTCAAAATGAACTTTTAAATCAGCAAGATTTGTATGCCTGTCTCATTGCAGCATTAGTACTAATTCTGTATTTGTTGGTTAAGTAGCTTAGGAGGGCTATGTATGCTGAGAGTACAGGTGCTGTTGGGGCTTGCAGCCATGAACATGTATCAGAGAGAGTTTATTGTGTCCTTTCCTCCTCTTTGTTCTACATAACTTCTTTGGTGGAGCCGGCTTTATTCTTTGTGCAGCATTCTGGAGTGGTGAAGGGATCTGACCCCATCTTCAGCCATGCATTTGGTAGCTGAAGGCAGCAATCCCCCATGAGGCTTCTTGGCCTCAAACTGCATAAAACCTACCTCAAAGTCTCCAATGGTCTTGGTGGCCATGTGATGGGCTTCTGTGCTCACCCTTGTGCAGTAGCCCTGGGGAAATCAGGCCCTCTCTTCCCCTCTCTCTCAGGACTCCATGCAGAAGAGAAATAACCTCTGGAGACTCCAGGGCTAGAGAGGGGGACAGTGCCGTATTGGGAAGAAGAAATCAAGCAATGCTTGAAACTCCACAGTTCTTTTATTAATGGCCAGGAGACATGTACAGACCTGCTGTGCTAATACCTCCCTTGTGTGCCCTGTCACTTCTGTTGGAGGTCAGGCAACCTCCATAGGTTCAAGTTGATCTTTTGGAGGGTCAACTTCCATTGACTTCTTGTCATCTTTCACATGACAACCACCACACCATTTGGACCATTCTTCAGGCTTTGTGGCACACCACCTGATGTTTGAGCACACCTGATGCACCACCCCTGGCTATGCTTCCCTACACCAGGCCTACTCTAGGTCTTCTTGTCACTCTATGAACAAGAGACTTGATGAGTTGGCCAGCCTGCAAAAGAACTGCAGGAGTGAGGCAGAAAACATTGCTTTGAATGAGAAGATGACGTGTTACTGCATTTTCTGCAGCTAATTACTTCAGTATCTAGTAAATAAGAATTAAGCATAGGCAAAGCCTGCCTTTATTGCCCTGATGTTCCCCCAGCAAAAGGCACCGCAAGGCAGGAAGGGATTTAGGTAGTTGCTGGAAGGATTTGGTGGGAAATACCCAACTGTTCTTCCAGAAGAGAAGGTCTGTGAGGGACTGAATAAAGCAAGGAGAATGGAGCACTTAGCTTGACAACTCCCACAGTCGATAGTTCCCATCCTGCACAGTCCCAAGTGCAAAGATAAACCATTGTATTTCAAGACATTACTGACAGCTCTTGCCAGGAAGGGCTGGATTGACTTTTTACTGGCACCTTAACGTTTTTGATCAATAGCTTCACAAATGGGAGGGAGTTAATACCATCTTGTTCTTTTTTTTTTTTTTTTTTTGTGCTTTATTTTAATCCTTTTTTTTTTTTTTTGTCTTATTAAAAAGAAGAGTAGTATAAATGCTCAAGGATTAAAGTAACTTTCTCAGCCCAACAATTTGGATTTATGTCACTTCAAAAGCAGTTTCCTTTGAGGAACATGAACACTGGATTAGAGCTTTATTCCAAACTGGTAATTAAGAGGCTAAATCCCATATACAGCATTACAACTCTAATGTGACTGCAAAAGGATTGCTTATTAGAGCCTATAGGGATTTCTATTATGGCTCTGGGGACAGATAGCCACCCATCTTGTGGTGAATCCTATTACAGCAGACATCAAACCTCACAGCATCCTGTTACAGCTTCCATTGGCATGATTTTGAGCAGCTGCCACCTTGCACGGAGGAACTGCAGATTTACAGTTTTCCCCTACCAGACAAATGCTTATGTGGGTGCACCTGTGTAAGCCCAGAAGACATCCCCATCTGCCACAGAGCCATTATTTCTGCCCATAGATCAGATTGATGGCATGCATTTAGTGGAGGAAAACCACACCACAGTTTGTGACAGCCTCTGGAGTGGGGTCAAATTACAGGACTCCTCGCTTCCAGGAAGGAAATGAGGAGGCCACCAAGGAAAGGTAACTACCAATGAGCTCTTGCTTGTGGCTAGTTACTAAGAGGCAAGGAAAAGCTGGTCCTCTCTCATTTGCTTGCTTAAACATCTCATGAATTCGCTGGGTTTGATTTATGAGGCTAGATCTCCTGTGGTTTACAGAAATATGGTACCAGAGGCTCATCCATCTCTAGTTTGTTATATTCACATTAAAGCAATAGAAGCTTTATGAACATATTGTGCTCACCTAGATATTGATGAGTCTACCAGCAACCACTCATGTCACACAAGGCCCAGTTTTAGGGCACAAATACAACTTGGCCCTGAGAGCTGGGACCAGCCAATATGTTTACTGCGGCTTCACCTGAAGTGGCAAGGCACCTTTATATGAAAAAGAAAATAAGAAATCAACAAACCAGAAAAAAATGACAATAAAAGCATTGCAAGCCATAGTTAAATGCCTTCTTCCACCGCATCAGCATGTCTTTGAGAACAAGTCTTTTTTACCTATTCCCTTCTGAGTGAACTCAGGCCCCAACCTTTCCTACCTTGTCCTGATGCAATAATTACAGCTATTCCCCATCTGCCTCCTTGGACTAACAGTCAGTAAAGGCCAGCTGACATCCCCCACAAGGGAAATGCAGGCAGGCTTTGCCTAAACTCAATTTTTATTTACTGGACATGGAAATTACTACTTGTGCAAAACACAGGAGCATGTCATCACTGATCCAAAGCAATTTTTAAAAAATCAAGATGTGTGCTTTTTGCTGTGATGTTGGTGCCACAGATCACTGTAGTATGTGAGGATGGATGTTCTTAAATGGATTTTTCTGGTTTAAGTTTGGTTTTGTCAGCTCCAGTGTTGAGAACTTTATGGTTTTGGTGTGTCTGTAGGCATTTGATTGTTCAAGGCAGCTTGGCTTCAGTGATTATAGTTGACCATATTTTCAAAGAAAATAAATTATCTTTTTTACAGCAAGTAATTTGCTGGAAAAGCTGATCTGGATACAATAAAAGTGATCATTTGAGAAAATGTCACCAGTTTCCTTATTTTCCATGTTACTTAGAGCAATTAGGCACACAGACATTTCTGTAAAAGCTTTAGTCCTTCACATGCCAGGGTTTATCTACATGAAAGCTGCTCTGAGTTGTCTTGAAGCGATCCAGATGACACTCTGCAAAAGGAGACAGGGTTTCAGCCTGACAAGGCTGGGACAGGATGGCTGTTGGGGTAGTATGCTGTGCCAGTATATCTGAAACATATCTGTGCATGTTTTGGGTGGCGTGGGGATGCAGTTGGGGTTACTGCTGACTCTTGCTTTTCGTATTTTTAATGTGGCTAGTCCTCAAGCTTGTAATAAAAGCCAAATCTGAGCACTCTCAAGCTCTGTTCTCAAATATAGAAATCCACTGTATAAAAAAGAGACCAAATCCCTTCTCTATTTCTGTGTTATTTATTGCTCCTTGTGCCCTCAATTCCCTGAGATCCCAAACATATCTCATAGACAAAATGATAACCTTCTGTAAACTTACTGAAATGGAAACACATTGTGTCGCGAGTGAGGACTTTGCTGTGGCAGGTGAGGAGGAAGCTTAAGGAATGGCACTTTGGGCAACTGTTGTGTTACTGTGCTGAGTTTTTTGCTAATTTGAGACTTTTACAGAGTAGATTGCTGAAATTTCAAAGTTGTGTTGTTATAAAGAGGCTGAAATATTTGGAGCCATCAGAACTGCTTCTGTCCTGAAGAATTACAGCAGAAAGCTAGTTATTGTGTCTGATATCTGTTGTGCAAAGCGGACACTGCAGGCACTAGGTCTGTATTTCAGGGTTCACGTTGAAGAGCAGAGGAGCTGCCTTTGCACTCACTCTGCATTGACCCCACTCAAGCAGCGTGTGTCAGTAGGAGTCCTGCGTCCTGCTTGGCTCTCGAATACAGAAAACGACTTTTCAGTGCTAGTCATCTTGGGGCTAAAAACGTCCTTAGGAGTTTGCCATGTAAAATGACTGTAGGAAAAGGTCATGTCAGACTGACTGAGTAATTCTCTCTCTTCCTCTTGTCTTCCTCCTGTGTTTATCAGGTCATTTGAAGCCATCTATCTACTTAGTTGTCCTTGCATTGACTCTTTGCTATTAAGGACCATGAATATCGTAAGAGCTGTACACTGTGTGGGTAGCCCGGTTAATTATGAAAGAAAAAAAGGGTACCTTGCAGAAGTCATGCATTTTTGGGGGAATAAGCCCAGAAGGCCTCCGTTGATGCTATCATTTAAATTTAAGCAATCACAAAGCACTTATGTAGCTGTTGTGGACACAATCTGCTAAATCACCCCCCAAAATGGGCTTTTTAGTCAAAAGCAAAAATTTTGCACAGCTAGATTTGACTCTCATTTCTGTAAAAAACTCTGTACTCTTCTGGAAATACAGCCAATCCTGAAAATTTGGTCTGATTGCAGTTTTGTACTTCTTTTTCTACTCCCTAAGAATTAAGAAAGACTGGACCCTGTTAAGTCTGGTGGGACCTCCTGGCCACCAGCTACTCCATGCTCTTGTTGGATAGGTATTCTGAGCCCGATGAAAGCATCAAAGAAGCCCAAAGATGAAGAAACTCTGCACTGTCCCAAAGGTGGGTGGCAGAAGTCACCATTGTCCGTCTGGCTTCCAAGAAGCTGGCTCTGCCCTTCAGGCAGGAAGTCAAGGACTGTGGGAAGTGTTGACTCTTTGGTCTGTAATTAAAAGAAAGGTACTTACAAGAACCTATTCATATCCTTTATGATGTCCCCCAGGATCATTTAACTGACTAATTTGGACAGTGCAGACAACAAATGAGGACTTGGTCTCCTCTCTTTCTACAACTCTGTAAACATAATCCTTGATTGATTGGCCTCTAATACATCAGACCTAAATGAAAAATTAATTAGATTGGCTACAGCCCTGAAGTGAGCACTTTACCACTTTGTTGTTTTGTCCATTTGATCCTTTCTTCTTTGATTTATGGGCAAAGGAGAAAGGGGAGAGAAAAAAAAAGGAAAAAGAGGTTTGTACTGGATGTCACTTGAGGTCACATGGGTTTATTGAAAGCTGAGCTCTACTCAGCAAAGGAGCAAAACCAGTGGCAGCAGTGGCAGCCTCCTGGCATGTGCTGTAGGTGGGTAGGTCCAGAGGGAGCAGCTCCTCTCCCCCAGAACTATGCCATAGGCAAAGCCTCCACTTTGGCTTTGGCAATCTGGATTTCCCCTGGTGGCATTGCTGATTTTCACAAGAAGTGCCAGAGGCTGTGAGAGCTAGCCAATATAATTCTATTTGTCTTGAAAATATCATCTGACTTCATTGAATATCGAATTGTCTGAACACTAGCTAAACACATGACAGCCACCATGCTTAATTCTCTCAAAGGGTGAAGTGTATGTCACAGTGAAAAACTAACTGCTTTCTAGGTTTGTAAAGCATTGTAGCATCTGGAGCAGAGCTAGATAACTTGATAAATAAATTTAATAAAACCCCCCAAAGCACAGTGAAGAGTGGGAACAGAAATTCTAGTTTGACATATCCAAGGGTGGAGGGCAAATGAACAGCATATTGTTAAGCACAGCCAAATTTTGCCAAAGCCTAAGGCCCAGAGAGGCAGTTGAAAAGTAGCATTATATTAAAAACAAACCAGTCTTATGGCCAGGAGGAAATAATGTGACTCTAAAGCGAGGAGCAGTTGAAATGAGAAACTTCTTGTGTTATCTAAGGAATTATTAAAAGTGAGAGCAGAAATTAAATTGAATTTCAGAGAACAGTTATACGGGCAGATACATATAAATGGTTACCTTAGTGTGGCTTTATCCCAAAACAGAAAACATTCAAGCCAGGTTTGAAATAGACATCTTTTTTTTCATAATTGGCATAGGAAATCCAGAAGAAAACTCCCATTGGAAAAAAATTACTTTGATACAAACAATGACAACCTATTTCAGGAAAGCTTTTAAATGCAAAAATGAAGTCTTGCATGAAACTGATATTTCAAGACTCTGTTGCGTCCAGAAAGCTCTTCAGCAGCTGCCCAAGCATGGGAGACCAATAAACACACTCAGGCTGGAGTCTTGATTTCCTGCTCAGAAAATGCTTTCTTTACAAGCCATCCCTCCCACTTTCTTCCTCCTTCTCTTTCCTTGCTTGATTTGACACGATTCATTCCCAAAACACTATTCTGAAAACTAGACTGCAGTTTTGAGGTAGAAACTATATTTTGTGTGTGTGTGTGTGGTTTGTGTGCAACCTTTTTAAATAGACTTTAAAAAAGACTTGGTTGTTCTGAGTTTCCCTAACTGGAGGGGAAACCAACAAAATTCAGATTTTTTTTTTTTTTCCATTTCCAGTTCAAAACCCCCAGGGGTAAGCCAGGTAGCATGGGATCTTCTGTCAGGTTTTCCCCAATCCTTACAGTGATTACAGTGATTACTTAGGAAGCTGGTACCAGCTCAGGTGGCTCTGCTTCACATTTTGTAATTAAAGCTTTCAAAAGGACTCCTTTTTTTTTTTTTCCCTCCACAAAAACAAATTTCTCAACCATGGTATTTTTTTAGTAAATGAAAGCACAGGTTTTTCTCCATCTGGAGCATGGTGCAAGCCAGCCTCACTCACAAGACAAGCTGGAAAATGCTCAAAGTTTAAGCAGCGGTTACATGTACAGAGCAGGTCTGCACCTGGAGGAAGGGGGGGCTGCTTTAATGTGCAGAGATTGAGCATGTGTGTCCACTAGTTCACTTCAAATATTTTCATCTGGTTTCCCAATTTGGTGGCTGGATTTGAATGGGAAGGGCTCATGGTGTGGTTTGGAGGGTAAAGCCTGAGTTTCCCAGTGCTAAAAGGAATTTTTCTGACTTCAGTGCAGTGCTGTGTTCCATGCATAACTTATGGCCTTGCCTATATTTCAGTTGGTCTGTTATCTTTGAAAAGGATAACTTCTGTTCCTGTTACCCTAGTGAGATTCTTCTTAACACTTCTGGTGAAAATAATGTGGCACAGTCAGGCTCTTAGTCTAATTTCAGTGTACCTTCTCACCTGGAAATTTTCTGACCTATGATGCCATGGTGAATTTTACTGGGATTATTTACAGGTTTCCTTTGAGAGTCATAAATGAGACTGGAGTGGGAAGAAGGCTGTTTTGCCTAAAGCCATTCTCACATTTGACAAAGATGATGCCTTACCGAAAATAATCCAGTATGAATGTACTCCAGCTGGTCACAAGACTTAAACTAGAATAGATACAGGCATTACTGTGTATTTTCTCATTTTGGATTCATTTTCTTGACCTTTCTCAAAAATTCTGCTATTTCCAGGGAAGCAGTATCTGAACACCTCTGTGAAATAAGTGGTAGCAGCCCCTTCTCTGGACAGGAAAGTCCTGCCTGTGGTAAGGATAACAGACCCATACTGCAGCTGGCTTGGGGAGGCAAAACCTGCACAGGGTATTGGGCACTAGAGATTTGGTGACTGTGTGCCTGCATTTAGAACCACTGTTGTGTTGTTGGGATTTTCCAAGGAGTTTGAGTCACATGTCTGGTATCTGGCTACTGAACACCATTAAGTTATTCAGAAAAGCCCTTCATCCTCTCTATGGTTGCAGTAACACTTCCAAAATTTGGCTGTATCAAAAGCAAGCAGCAGCAATAGCATTTCTCTTTATGCTTACAAGGATGTATATAAACAATGATGTTTTCTTCTCTTTGCATCTCTAGGCAACTTTCTCCCTAAGATCCTCACTAGTTGCTGGCCCAACTATTCAGGCTTCATTTTTTGTTTAATTCAGTCATTTTGGTGTTTTTTCCTAAGGAAATGGCATGGGAGATGCTCTTTGGAGCAATGCAGAGAGCCCAACTAACAGTGGCCATGATTTCTGCCCCCCTCTTGCAGATTGTCATCACTGCATTCCTGGCTGAGATAGGGCAAGTTACTGCTAAAAAACTCACAAAGCGAATAGTTTAACACTTTCAATTTTCAGTGAAAACCACCAACATTTTAATTTTCTGCAAATGCTTATTTTCTTTATGCTTTCATTTTCTGCAGATTGTCTTGGGGGAAAACTATTTTTCCTCATCTCTTCTGATTCTGGTGCTTGTCCCTATCTCTGGAGCAAGTACAGGTAAAGAGGAAAAGTTCTGGTGCAACTTCTAAATAAATATGTTTAAGGACCTACCAGTGAAACTTTGGACATTATCAAATGAAGCCATTAGCTTCTAGAAAGGGTTAAACCAAAAAAATCTTTACATCTTTGGAGTTAGAAAATTGTCTTGTTTTGTTTTTTTTTTCTTTTCTTTTTACGAACAGGAAAATGACATGTTGAAACTTTAACCTGATCAGATCAGTGTGTGAGAACTCGGGGTGAAATATTATACCTCTTACAGTCAATGTCAATGTCAGTGTTTCCAATGATTTAAATAGAATTATGATGAATCCTTGTGGAAAATGACACATTGCATTAAAGTATTCTCAACTTTTTTCCTTAAAAAAAAAATCTCATGAGCCATATACTCTGTGTTTCCTTTCTTCTCAAAAAAAATACAGTTTTCCATGAAAAAAACAGATCTGGCAATCCTTTATGCACCTGTAATCTTTTGCATTACTGCATTGAGAGCAATAGGCCAAATAGAATACTTGGAATGAAACACATGCTCAACTTTTGGGGTGATGGAGACCACGCGAGCAGTTCTATGAACCCTCTATCTTGCAAGTACTTCTATCATTTTTAGTGTAACTACTAAACAGTATGAGGTGTGGGAACAATTTCTTCACTGCCATCTCAGAAATATGTTGGCATCAGGGGTGCATGTTCAAGTAATAATAATCAAAGGGCTAGTTATTCAGCTGGTATTCCTGGTAACGTTATTAAATCCATTTCTGAGCTGGTGGTTTATTTTTTGCTGAGTGGAGCAAATAAAGTTGCCACTTCAGCCTTAGAAAGGGCAGATGCAATAGTCCATAGATTTGGCTTAGGGACATAAATGAAGACAGGGTCACGTTAGAGGTGACAACATTCAATAGGATCATTTTTCTTTCCTTTCAGCTCCTAAATAGGCAAATATGATTGCCTGCTGTGCAAGGTGATATCATACCTGAAGGATAGAGGGGAAAAGATGAGAAAATTGCCATTTCAGACCCCTTTGGGTCTTCAGAAGTGCTCAGCATTAAACAGTCACCATGCTGAGCACCAGGAACTGCAAGGACCCAGTACCATGCTACATGAGCTTCAAATGGGGACTGAGCTCATTTAGGAACCTCTCTCTGACTCCTGTGTTGAGCTGGTTTAGAAATCTGTGCTTTTAACTGCAAAACTTCTTGACTTGCACGTTGATCTGATTATTTCAAGCCTGTAAACAGCTTTTATGAAGCAGCTTGCTCACGTTACCTATTCCAGGCTTCCATTTTGCTTCTATCTTAGGTTATTTTATTACAGGGAATGATACAGCCCAGGAGATTTTTCTTCATATCAAAGTTGCCAATATTTTCCTTGTAAAATGTAGTCTATATGTGCTGGAAATGGGCTCAGCCTACAAGGGAAATATTCTGAAGGCCATTACAAATATCTCCTTGGTCTGGAATTGGGTTGGACCGGATCCTGCAAACATCCTCACGAATAATTTACCTCAAGTTACAAAATTCCTCTCAATGTCAATGAAGCTTCTTTAATATAACAGGCCTAAGATTTTGCAGGATGGGTTTTAGGCTTTTATTTGGGATAGTACTTGAGTGTGTGCTTAAAGTTAGGAATAGGCTGGTGTTCAAGGTGAAGCACAAGCTTTTCATTCCCAAACCAGGGTGCTTTTTAGTCCCTTTCCTGTACCAGAGGCCTCATCCTTGATTCAGGCCAGGTAGCTGGGCTCTTCTGCCTGCCTAAATTTAACTAGCTTGCTGGCAAGTGGGACTTTAAACTCAGATTGTAAAAATCAGAATTGCAGCTTGTAATTTGCAAATAACAACTGATGATAGTTATGACAGTGGAGCACATAATAAGTGCATTAACTCAATAATAACTCATTTCACGAGTTTCAGGTCACTTTGTGTGATGGTGCTAAGGGCTGACTTTGGAAAGCCATCCTTCAGTCAGTGCCTGATATGCTGCTTAAAATGGGTTATGGTTTTCTACCCTGACTTTCCTCACCCTGTTGTTGAGAATAATTCCTTGAAAGCTCAAGGAAAGGAAGAGCTGAATTAGCAGCCTGACCTGCCAGTCAGTTACCCTGTGCTTCTTGCAGACTAGATATGCATATGGACCCTTAACTCTCTTTGCCTTTACTTGAAAATAAGAAGTCGGGGGTGCCAGTTTTGTAAAATGAAGTAATTTTGCCTTCTAAAGGAGACAGTAATGAGGGGAGGGAAAGTAATCACCGAGGGCCTGTAAAGGCTTAACATACAAAACGTTCTGCTTCATTTTGATGTCTTACCTGTTTTTAAAATGCTTAAATAATATCCCAAGTCATTTTCAGACAGGTTTTTTTAAGTTGTGAAGAAGTCAATTGCCTTGACCTACCATTGCTGTTGTTCATTGCCTGCAATTCTTACAGGAACCTTACCTGGATAGTTTTTGAAATTGTTGCTGACATGCCAAGAAATGAATATGGTTTTGAGTTATTTCACACCTGATCACTTGCCCTGTTCTGATAACTTCTGTTCCTGGTTCGGAGCAACTGTGTCAAGTTGCATTTGAAGAATTTTCATTTTTATTTCTAGGCAGGAAATGGTTTTGGGGTGTAAAATCTGTAGAGTTTGCAGTGGGAGGGGTACAGAAATAGAGTGTGCTTCCTTTGAGGGATGTCTAGCAGATGGTTTCTCTCCAGCAAGCTGATCTGTGGTCCGTATGCTGGAAACCAATGCCATTGGTAATACAAGCCTCATCCTGTCACCTGTTTTGACTACAAAACGTTGCATTCTGCCATCAGATAACACTCAGTGTCCCTCCATTCTTAATCCCATTTTTTTGAGCTTGGTTTAAAGCAGAGTAGCCATTTATCTGTGTTTGGGCCCAGATCCCTGTCCCTTGCCAGAGATGATCTGATGCCCCTGGGAGAGGAGGTGGAGATGCTGGTCTTGCCCCATGCCCTTTTGGCTGGCACAGCAGCAAAGCTGGGGCTGCTTCTCTGAGAGTCTCTGCTAAAACCTGCTGTCTGCTGTGCTCAGCCCACAAGGGCGAGAGGACAAGAGTGGGAGCACACGGTCCCTTACATGGATGCAAGCCCGCTCAGATTAAGACAGAGTGGTGCCAGAAGGTTGGGGTGTCCAAAATATGGGCGAGGGGAAAGCAGCCAGTGTGAGCTACGTGCCAGCTTCCTGACTTACCTAAGAGGACTAACAGATCAAAATAAATGCAAATTCTGAGTGTAATCACTGACCCAATATGTCCTGCTTACTTAATGAAGAAGAGAATATAGCACTAATGACAACTGTGATACAGTCATTGAGTACTTCAGCTTGAGAGATTTTTCTGGTGGTAATTAACATATTTAACTTATTTCTAAAGATTTACAAACATTAAATGCCACTAAGCATTCCATGCCATGAATGTCAAAGAAGCTGATATAACTTTGGAAGCATATATTTCATCCATCATAACACTCTTGTCACTTAAATGGCACTCAATCCACTTCAAATTACGGCGATTATGGAAGAACATCAAGTTTCATCAGCAGTGATTATGCTGTGATTATCACACACAGAGTTCTCAGGGCTCCTTTTGTTCTTATGCAACTGCCAGTTTGCAAATACATATTGGAGAAGAGTGTTTGGGTCTTAGTAGATAAACCTGATGTTTCTATCCCATCAGAGTCAGTCTTTTCAGCATGTTAATGTGTACTTTGGGCAAAGAAATTTAATTCTTCGGAGTGATTTGGAGCAGGAAGTAAGTTAGAAGTCTCAGTAAAGACCTTCTCTGTCTGCAGAGATCTGCAATTGTTAAACTAACTGTAGGGAGGTTTAGGTCAGCCACTTTAGGGTCTTTTCCTGACTTTCCCTCATCAACCCACTGAGACCTTTAGAGGGAGTGAACCCACCTTTTCCAGGCAAGAGGATGGGGATCTATGTAATCTTCTCTTGGTAGAAAAGCATGGGGGAATCTGTTCATTCTCCTGTTTTACATCCTTGCTTATCTGCCTAACTGAAAATTTAAGGCTCCAGGAAGAGAATAACAGAGAGAGATGAAAATGGAAAGCCCAATCCAGGCCCAAGTTGCCATTAATGGAAAAATTCCTTCTGGTGCCAAATATCTTTAGACGGCAAGAGAAAGTGAAAAGAATTGGGGGGGAAGGTGGCAGGGGAAAAAGTTCAAATTAGCCTGAATGTGTTTCCCATGAAATCAGTAATAAAACTAAAGCATGGGAGAAAATATGCTTCTCTTTTTTCATATGTTACTTGGCTTCAGGAACCAAATTTCCAAAAGGATTCATATCCTTGCAGTTCATTCTAAGAATAGCTGAGCTCTTTTGAAGGTATGAATTCCATACAGCATCCATGTTGAACATATACTCCCTTCCCATCACATCTACTCTTTCTGTTTGGCTTCTGTACTCTAGCAAGCACTTTGAGTAGCAGGAATTCTCTCCAAAAGAGTGGGAAGTAAGCAAATATTTGAGCACGTTTGCAAAAAGCAAAACATTCACTGCTTAATCCTAGTGCTGAGCACAGAGCCCAAGGGCTCGGGTGCACAATATTCTGGCTGCAGGGACGTTTGCTTGCTGAGCTCACCCTAATTTTTCACATTATTTTTGAGAAGTACAGGTCAGTCCTGTGATTTGCAGCCTGGGTTGTTTTGGCAGCAATGTGGGATTTCTGAGCAGGCTTTGCCACTTGGTCCAGCTTTGCAGGGGACAGGAATCTGCGTCAGCTGTCAAATAAGGGAAGTTATAAGGTGGCAATCCATGTGTGATGAGCACTGACAGATCTGCCTTGCATTGATTATTTTTGCTATCCAGTATCTCCAGCTGCTTGCAAACAATCTGTGCAGCCAAACTAAACTAACAAAGCCTTTCAAAATTTAAATATGTATACATTTGCATAATAAACTTCAGAAAAAAGGGCTAAATTTTCTAGAAAAGGTATTTTCTGGGAAAATATTTACTTTAACTGACACTTGATATTTTTCAGGAAGACAAAAATAGAAGTTTATTCTATAGTTTGCTAATTCTACCTATCTTTAAAATATCTGCTGGTTGTATTCATTGCTGTTTATGTTTGTATGAAGATCTAGCTATTAATAGCTATGGTTCACATATATTCACATCTAGTCTGTATCCTTGAAATGAATGCATTTCCTTTCCTTAATGGAAAGAAGAAAAACCCTGCTCGAAGTGCCAGATTTTCCAATGCAAACTTTGGTCACTGCAGATGTATGCACTGAGACAGGTAGTAAACCCCTCTTAGTATTGATTCCAGGTTTAACTGGTGGGTGACTGAGCAATTTTAACCTTGTGAACCAGCATACTTGGAAATGATGTGTCACAAAATCCCAGCCTAGGCCATGGAGAAAAACATTTCTTCTAGCTGTCCTCAGGAGGTACCTCTGGCACCAGGAGGTACCTCTGCCCTGTATATAACAATGTAGTACATTTATGAGCCTTCAAGTGACCATGCTGGGTCATAGTGTTTTGAATTAAGCCAGGACATGGGAAGTGTGCTGTAGCTTAACATCCACATCTACTGCTGTGCTCTTAGATGAGTTTTATTTAAATGTATATGAGTGTGTATGCAGAAAGGGAAGGAGAAATTGAGGGACTGGAGTTTTCCCTCTATCCAGACATCCCAGTCCTGTTATCTTCTACGTCCTTGTATTTGAAAATTGATCACCCTCTCCTCTTTTCTCTTTACTGTTGTTGAAATGAATAAGCATTACTAGGTGTCTTTTGTTTTGCTGCCTACATTTTTAAACAACTTTTCAATACTTGGTATATGGACAGTGTAATAAGTGGGATCCTTTTTAATTCTGTGCCTTCATAGTTTTCAATGGTGGAAATTTCAGAACGTTACAATTAATTAATAATAATTAATTTTCCTCCTCTAACTGCTGTCAAGAACATCTTTGAAACACAGTGTGAGAGAGGGGGAGAGTTAATCTGTGCTTCCCCTTCTCCTCTTGGCCTTTCTTGATTCTGTCCTGATACAAATGTGTAAAAAGGAAACAATCTCAAATTTCTATTGTTCAGATTAAGTTTTTAAAGACAGAAAATCCCCAGAATTTATTTACAAGTACTTTTTCATTAATCAACAGAAAATCTGACCATCCTGTGAAAAGTGACATTTTCTTGGATGGTAATGAATTTATGTATTTTGAAACTCCATTTTTCATGAGGATGATTTGTTGAGTCGGAACATTTTTAACAGCTCCTCTGAAGGATTGGTCATGAGGAAACCATCAAAATGTATGGGGGGAAATTTCATAAGTAACAAGAAATGAAACAACTCCTCTGCGATGAAGCAGGAAATGAGTGCTGGCATCCAAAGCTTCTGTTGTGCCTTACATATCCTAGAAGGATTATTACTGTGTTATATTCCTCTAAGTTGGAAAACAACCCAAACCTCTCCTGAGAGATGAAGTTCAAGACACTAGATTTAAGTTGTGTTGTTAGCTGTCTAACTTGTTATGGGTTTATTTTAAATTGTGTTTATGCGGACAGCATTAGAGGAGTTGCTGTGCTCTATAATGGGAAGAAACAATTTTTGCTTTTTAAGCCTACCTGAACTACTCGATTAGAACTTCAAAACTTCTCCACTGAATAGCTGTACATTTTTTGAAAAATGAAGAGACTCCAGTCACATTCTGCATCTTTGTCTGGATGACCTTATGAGTTTTTCAGTTATTATGCCCTGAGAGGTCACCTTCTGTGGCCTGAAAGTCTTGTTGGTGACCTTGTCTGACAATCACAGGATTCTGGCAACAGAAGTTGCATCTTTTGTTAAAGCAGCTAATACAGTTAAAAAGCAGTAGTATGTTTCTGGGTGCAAAAGCCCTTTGCAAAGTTAGATATAAGCTAAAAGCATTTGCTTGAAAGTTCACTTAGAACTGTACCTGTAAAAGTATCTTTGAAAGAAAATATTATACTATAGGCTTGGTGCCTGTTGTGGTTTAAGGTTTGAGGAGGGGGAGGGACAGGTAGAGGGGCTATTCCACTTCCCTTCCTGCCACACTCTATAAAAGGACACAGGAAGTTCTGCTCGCCCCTTCCTCGCTGGGATTGCTGCTGGGACTGCACCTCTGTGTGGCTGCTACAACTCCATGTGGCTCAGGAGGAATCCAGCAACATCCGAGGATCGGTGTTGTATATATCTGTATATATATCTTTTATTGATACTTCTGTATATTCCCCTTCCTTTAATATCTCTTTTGTTGTTCCCTGTTAAAAGTTGTAATCTTGATTTCCAACTTTGTGTGAGGCCTTTCTTCCTCCTCTGGGAGGGAAGAGTAGGTGGGGGAAGAGGGGTGAAACAAATTCTGCTCTGTGTGTGATTGCCCTGAGCCTTAAATGGAGACAGTGCCTATAGCCTAGCAGGAGCATGGACAAAGTGATATACAGGTGATAAGCATCTTATCTTCTGGAGGAAAATAAGGAGTCCTTTATAGCTTGTGAAACACAATGAGGTTAGAGAGGGCAGAGGTTATATTACTCCATAAGACTAATACCTGTATTGAGTTTTCCAGTTCTTAGTACAGCTATCAGTCTTGTTCTTACATTTGCTGTTGGATGGCATTTTGCAGGACTCCCAGGTGGTTCAGGACTGAGGGGTCAGCAAGGGAGATATGCTTTTGTGAGAGTTTTCCCCCATTAACAGCACTTTCCTCATCTTTGAGTGGTCATGTCAGCAATTTCTTGTGCAGGTTGCCTCAGCCTTAATTGTGTCAATGTGGTCATCAAAGAGTGCCTTCACACTGACAGGTTTTTTTCTTGGCTTAATTATCCAAGTTTAATTACAGGAGAAAAGCTTTCTCAGTTTTCAAGAACACAAATTTAAAACAGGCAATAGTTTCTGTGTTTAAAAATGTATAGAGAAAATAATGTCACAATTTCACTGTATTTCAGAAATCTGAAGCATTGTTGCTGGTTCCACAGCTTAAGAAAAATGAGATGCTGCAATGGGGAAAAAAAGATGTAACTCTTGCTTTCACAATTTGCACCTATTATGTCCCCATGTATTCTTACCGCAAAGAGTCTGCTACCTCTCCTGTTAGAAACCATCATGCTTTCAGGCTAAATTTGTTTATAGTGGAGATAGATCTAGCCATGCTGATATTGACATTGGTTTAAATAGACACATTTGTTTTTTCTGAGAGATGAGGAGATGCTATTTGTCCTCTCAGCCTTTCTTTTGCAATGCAAAACATACAAAGTTATTTTAGTTTCTTCTCCTAAGCTGGACTGGCCACTAGTCTTATTCAAGTAGCCCTGGTCTATACCTTTTTCTGTCTTGATCACAGGACACTGAGGTGGCACTTGAGCTCCTTCCTGCTTTCCAGGCTGTGCCAGTCCCATGGGAGTCCTGTCCATCATTCACTGTCAGCTCTGCAGGTTTGACTGTCTCACAGCACCTTCAGACAGTTTGGTTTGAAACCATTTTCTGATCAGCCTGTCCTCCCGAGTCCTTTCCTGCCGTCATTTCAAGCAGTGAACTCACAGCAGGTTTTTTCATCAGCAATCCCAAATTACTGCCCAGGACCCTGCCCAGCTCTGTCCCCCGGGCTTCCCCCCAGCTAATTTTGGCTGCAAAATGTGCCAACTTTGCCACAGGATGGCAGTTCATTCCAATGTCGTATCATCAGCAAATCACATTGGTACGCTCCAGAAGTCATGCAGAGGCTATTAATTTAAATAATAGAGAAAATTATTCCCCAAACCAATTTTTACATTCCAGGCTGTCTCATTCCTCCCCAGTGCAATCTGTTGCCTCTTAGTTGGTTTCATAGCTGCTTTCCATCCCTCTGATAACTCCCATTTTCTCCATTTTGAGTATTTCCCCTGCGACATTATAACCAATGTTGTATTGAAGTTTGAATAGTCTCCATTCTTGCGTGTCCTTTATCTAGAAAATGAGTTATCTTTTTAGAGAAAGCTACCAACTAGGTCTTGTATGAGCTCTCTTTGATAAGCTTGTGCTATGGTTTTCTTCTTTTCCTGTTTGTCTGCCTTATATTGTTCTTTCCTTCAAAAATTATACCTTTGCTGTCAAATTAACATCTTGTAATTGCCCCTGACTCACACATCTTCCTCACTTCCATGCTCAGTAGATTGATATTTTTCAATCTCGTGACACTACTGTGAGTTTCCAGATTTAATAAAAATCCTTTCTATTAGTTTAGTGATCTCGTGAGATGTGTTTAAAAAAAATAAAAAGGCACTGAAGGTAGAGGCCAAGCTCACAGGAAGAAAGGAGATAGAGCCAAAAGAGGTCAAGAAAGTGGATTTACACTCTTTGAGCCTAGAAACAAATCCCTTCCCCCTGCATCTACCACTCGAGGATCTCTTTCTTATTCTTTACTGCTTGGAATTCCCCAGGTGAGGACCAGTTGATTTAGGCTGTTTTCCTTTTTGAGGCTCGAAGGACATAAATTTGTTGAGAATAGATACAAGGTTCCTGCTTTTGGGGGAGAAAACCCAGTTATCTCCCCTGGCAAAGACCAAGGTGTTTTTACACCATGGTGGGCCCCATTCCATGTCTAGGCAAAGCAGGTTGCCCCCGAGACATCCCTGCATGGCAGCTGGCCAAATGCCATGTTTCACACCAGAGCAAATGCCTCCTTGCAGCTGGGTTGGCAAAGTTCAAAGAGATGAAGACTTGTAAACTGCAGATATTTCTTAACTTCAAGGCACACTTTGTGCTGGAAATTTTGTTTTTATGAACAATCCTGGGGTCTTTGCCTTAGTTGATAGTCTTGGGGGTTGCTGCAGGACACTGTTGGGATTTTTACTGTTGTTTATAATTACGTTCTGTGGTTGTCTAGAGAGGGCAAGAGGCCATTGTGCTTGGAGCTGTACAAACATGCTGAGATGATTCCTGCTCTGAGGGATTTCTACTCTAAGGAGAGGTAATGGGAGAAAGGATTTGTAGATAGTCCTCAGGGATTTGGAGCACAAAGTATCTTGCCAAAGATGGCCCTGCAACCCTGAATGGGGCACTAGTCAAAATAGAGCCTAGTAATCATGATTCCCCATTTGGTACCTTCATTCATCTGTAACAGTGCTTGTACTTTAATTCTGTATCCTTTTATCCCTTTTTCAGATTCATAATTTAAAATCTTCATAAATTAGCATGTCAGTAAAAATTAATGTGACTTAATTTTCTTCCCTGCTTTTGCAAATTAATTTTGGCCTCTGTGAAGATCTTTAAATGATCACATACCACCTCTCTGACTTGCTCTGTGAGGAACCAAAGTTCAACGATGTTAAGTCATATCCAAAAATGATAATAGGCTTCTAATGTGGGGAAGGGTTTTGAAAATCCATCCCATGGAAAATCAGTGCTTGGGAAGCAGCAAAATTCAAGTGTGTCTTGGTTAATGGATTGTCTATTCCAGCATGGCATGAAAGAGAAGAAAGTGTCAGAATGTAAATTTGAAATATAATGGAAGAGATTCCCAAATCAGGTAGTATTTCAAGGGAATCCTAATGGCTGATTTCCTTCTAGATTTTAGGAAATTCCAGTATCAATAGGTTGTGCAAGTGCAGAAAAATTGCAGTGAAGTTGGTTATATTTGCTCCAAATAGGAACCATTTGCTTAAGATGTTGAGCAGCTGAGAGCTTGTGAGCACGGGGTATGGATGATAGAAGACTGTGATAAATGATACTGCACAGAAGTGCCAGGCTTAGTGAAGGACGGAGTCACTCATCAACTCCATGTGATTTTTTTTTTCTTTTTTCTACAGGATTACCATTATGTGATTTGGATTTCATAGCTGATATTTACAGAGCAGGTGAGTACCACTGAACTTCTAAATCCATGTCTAGGCACCTAAATATATGGCATCCTGCACCACCCTGAAGGCTTTCACAATTGTAGACACCACTGTCCACTTGTTAAAGCCTGTAAGTCAGTCTACTGCAGAAGGGAAAGCACAGAGGTGCTCAGTTCTCCAGGCTTGTTTTGTTTTGTCTTGTCTTCTGGACTATGCATAGCACTCTCTGTCAGCTCTGTGGTGATCACTGGAAAACAGCATTGTACCTCCCCTATCAACTGACCAGCCATGCCCCTGCGACAGCCCTAGAATCAGTGTTATTTTGACAACCAATAATTTCAGGGGGGTGTGTGTGTGTGTTTTCTTCACCCTGCTCTCAGAAAAAATAGAATATTTTTTGCCTTGGAAAGTATGGATTGTGTGCTAATTTATGTAAAGACATGTTTTTGCCAGACTTGGTTGGAAGAGAAAAAGCAGAATATAAAACATTTTTTTTTATCATTTTCAAGTCTTCAGTAACTAGCTTTTGCTAACCATGCTTCGATAAGAGCTGTTTGGGAAACTTTTCTGAATGACAGTATTTTTCCACTGCAAAGTAGTGATTTGTCAGAAAAACTTTTTTGCTAAAATGTATTGGTTTGGTATAATATTCACTGCAAAGGTACCTCCAGATGTTAGATGGAATGAAAGCATGTGACCCCCATTACACCCTAGAGCAGTCACCAGCCGTGTGTTTGGGGCACACAGCATTCAGACTGCCTGATTGCTTTTGCTAAAAAAAAATACCTTTTCCTAGATTTAGCCTCCCTCTCCCCCTCCCTCTCCTCATTGCCACTTGTTTTTCTCTGTTTTGTCCCTTCCCCAAACTGTGTCTCCCACAACCCATACCACAGGGTGGCCTAGGACATTGGCTCAGACTCCTCTCTCAAAAAGTTCTTCTTCCAAATCCCCAATCACGTATTATCTACTAAATGGAAACAAGACTCTAAGAGTGTCCACCTCTGCCAGTGGAGGAAGAAAGTAGCTGGTGATTGGATAGTCATTTTTACTGAAAAGTCCTATTCTTCACAGAATTCAGTAGAGGTGTTCCTGAATTCCCCTTGGGAGTGATGGGAATTTAAACCAATAAGAGAAAGGTAAAAGACAACATGATATTGGGGTGTATATACTTTATATACATTTCATTGGAGGAGAAGCTACCTGATACTAGAAGTTTTTTTCATTGCTGGGAACTATATAACAAGAGCCAGGAGCTGGAAGCTGAAACTAGAAGAGCTCATCCTGGACACAAGGTATGCTTTTTGATTCATATATTTTTTACAAACAGTCACACATTAATCATGAGAACAGTTTCCCAGAAGATGTGGTGGATCTTTATGGGCTTCAAATCTTCAAATCAGGACAACTTGTTGCTTTGAAAATAATTGGTCTAGGTCTGTACAAGCTTTAGGGCAAGATGAGAGAACCACCACTGTGTGACATTTTCTGCCCCGATAGAGATGAAATGAGGAGTTTGTTCCTGAGTGCCACTTTTGCCCTAAACTTTGAGATCCTTGATCTCCTATTAGTGTTAAAGTACTACTTGTGAAATTTTATTAATGCCTTCTATATTTGATGAAGTGCATATTTGCTCTGTGTGCTGTGCTAAAGAGTTAAAGTCAATCTTTCTTAAAGTCTCTCCATATCTGTAAAAACTGCAAAATGCAATCCTGTGAGTAAATGTGTTTTGGATGGCCAGTTTGCCTTAATTAGTTTGCTTGATTTTTTTTGTTTGCTTTTGTTTTGCTTGGATCTGGTTTAAATGTGGTTTAACGCTAGTGCCCAGTCAGAAAATGCTGGGCTGGATGTGATCAGGTGGGATGGGCCCTTGCCACCCAGTCAGAGGGTGCATGAGTGGGCTTCCCTTACTGATCATGGCACTGTGACTTGGCATAGTGATGCCATCAATGCACACACTGCACTCTCTTTGCTGCATGAGATGTGGCCCTTTTGGGAATGTAGAGATCAGATCCCAAGCTCCCTTAGAGAGAGGTGCTGGAGCGGGTGCAGAGAAGGGCAACACAGCTGGTGAGAGGTCTGGAGAATGTGTTGTATGAGGAGTGCTTGAGGGAGCTGGGATTGTTTAGCTTGGAGAAGAGGAGGGTGAGAAGAGACCTCATTGCTCTCTACAACTACCTAAAAGGAGGTTGTAGTGAGGCTGATGCTGGTCTCTTCTTCCATGTAACTAATGACAAGACAAGAGGTAATGGCCTAAAGTTGTGCCAGGGGAGGTTTAGATTGGACATTAGGAAGAAATTCTTTACTGAGAGAGTGGTCAGGCATTGGAGCAGGCTGCCCAGGGAAGTGGTGGAGTCACCATCCCTGGAGATGTTCACAAAACGAGTAGATGTGGTGCTTCAAGACATTTTCTAGGGGTCAGGGAGATGTCGTACAAAGGTTGGACTTGATGATCCTAGAGATCTTTTCCAACCTAAATGGTTCTATGATTCTAAAGGGTGTCTTTATTAACTTTAATGTCCTGGAGATCAACGGTTGACAAAACATCTTTCCCTTGTGTCTACTGCTCCCTGTGAAACTACCTACCCCTGTTATCCAGCTGAATTGAACAGGGAGGCTTTTTCTGATCAATCCCTACCTGGTCTCCCACCCTGTGCACCCATCCTGAATGCTTAGTGTTTCTCACCAAGACTGCATGGTTCGTGATGAGTTAACATTCACGTTACCGTGCAGCACCTGATCTTGTATTGCTTCACCAGCTTCCTGCAGTACACAAACCATCATACTAGGTCTCCATTCTTCCAGATGGAAGCTGGGCTTTAAAGATTAAGCTAAGTGGTAATAAACTGTATAATTACTGTAGATCTCTGCATAGATGGGATGATGGTTTGCAAAGGGTTGGCTTGCATTTATCCTCTTTAAATTAGAACTTTGTGTTAGCAGCAGAAGAAAAGGTCTTGCTGATCTATTCTGTTTGGGTCCTCTTTGTATCTAGCAGGGAGCCATCCCTGCCATGATTGAGGAGAAAAAGTAACTTCCAGAAATTGAACTAAATATTACATCTGTAAACTGCTTCTTCAGTGAAAGAAAATGGGTATATCATGTATTTTTGTTATTTTCCTGTAAAAAACACAAGGTGAAGTTAGCATAGTGATGCAGGCAGCTTCATAGAGGACCTGGAAGTTCTTTCCTCCACCTCCAGGGTTTGAAAAAGACTTTATTTCCATCTGTGCTTAATGAGCAAACTAGCACGAGAGGGATGCAAAACACCCCCATAACTTATGTCATGGCAGCAAGTAACATGGTGCAAGCTCTGGCTTTCCCCCAAGTTTGGATTTTATGTCTCTTTCATTTGCGATGTGCCTCTTCCTCGCTTGGGGCAACATAGACACCCAAGACAATGAGCTTCTTGGCCTATTCATGGTTTGTGAATTGTAAATCTCAGAAGAAGGAGAGTCAGCTTGACTCAACCCCAGTGATATTACAAAAGTTGTCAGTGAATATCCTACTCTTGTAGGATAATAAGCACCCTTGCCTCTTGGTGCTTGTTCAGCCTCCTTCTCCATCTTGCTCTCCTGGACTTGACTTGAATCCAACAAGTGAATGCCCTCAGCTGGTTTTTAAGATGCCTTATGGGTGTCAGCTCCCACAACAGTTGTCCAGCAGGATGGACTTGCAGGGAACCAATTTTTTTGGGATGCTTCAAACACCTGGCTGAGTCATGAGTCAGGTTGCTTTCCCACCTAGATGCCATGCAAGAAAAGGGGGACAGAAGCAGGCTTAGCAGGAGCTCGGACCTAGCAGTAGGTGTAATGAGTGAGGATACACGTGATGTGCAGTTCACAGCTCTACCTCACAGTCATAGGAAATCACAGCTACATGTCTCAGTTTCAATAGTGAAGGGCAGAGAATCTGAGCAGTAAAAGGAAAGGGGTTCATAGGTCTGAAATAGGAGGATTGGTGACGACTGTGAAATAATTTCTGCACAGCATGTTTTCATAAATCTGAAATTCTGAGTTTTCTGAAAGGTAGCATCTTTGGAAAAAGGAGCTTTAACTAATTGCTTCATGATAATCGAAGTCACCAGCCACATGAGTTCCCTTCTGGAGAGAGGAAATACTAGGTATCATTTGTTTGTATCCAAAATTAACTTGTGGAGCCTCCATTTTTAAATGGAGTTATACAAAACTAACTTAAACACTTTTACTGTAAGACTACTGCTAAATTCAGTGAGAGCAAGCTGATAATCTGCACCTTTGAATTTTAAATCAAGGCACTGGGACAAGAGAAATTGGGGATTAGGTGTGTAATATCAGTAAACCGACTTTGAGGAGTTTGTTCTGTCTGTGTGATGTATAGTTTGTTGTTTATTTTAATCAAGCAATTTGTAAGAATTTATTATATGGTGGTGCAGCATGACTTGATACCACAGTTCAGATTAAGTGTTCAGCTGCGCTATGTTAAATTTGTAAGATATGGTAGAAACAAGATTTTCCCTAGTACATTTTTATTAATAACTTCTGATGGAAGGATAAGTTCAGGCAATGCAGTTAAGACTTAAAGGTGTAAAGAAAAGCAGTAGCAGTATCATTTACACCAGCCAGTGGGAAGCCAGGATAGTGAAGAACTGTTTGGAGAGAGAAGTTCAATAATACACTGGAAGGTGCTTTTCTCTGTTGTGCCGAGCTAACGCTCTTTTGGTTTCACTTGTATGTATGTTGGAAGTCTTTATTAGTTAAATATGAACATAAGCTAAAATTTATAATTTTCCTGTAACTTGATGTACTTATTTTGGTATGTTTTTTGATGTTATTTACTGTATGCTGATTTGAATAGGGTTAATACTTCTATTTACATTTTATTTTGGTCTAAAAATATCCCACATTCTGAAGATGAGACAGCTTGTAGCATTGTGAGGAACCCAGACTGCAAAATTTCTCATTTATCCAATTTCTTCACTTTGTGGTTTTGCCACGTATCCACATGGGTCTCAGACAGTACTAGTCTGTGCTCAGCTCTGCTGAAGCCAAACTTTGCTTCAGCCTGTCTGCTTAGGATTTGCTTGCTTGAATTTTGTCCAGAATTTCTTTCAGAAGATACTAAGCGTTTGGATGAGAGATCATTTTGGGGCCACTGAATAGTGAGAAGCCTTAACCAGTTCAGGAAGTCCCTTTGGCTGAAAATAGAGGAACAGAGGGTATCTGGGGAAAGGTTCTTATATACTCCTCCTGTTCTCAGTGTTTTCTGGACGTTTGCTCACAGCTGCTGTTGGGAGAAATGTTGCGGACCCTTGGTCTATTTTATGTTCCTATAGTAATAAGCTTGAGCAACACAAGTTATAAGCCTACATAGGGTTGTGCAAGAGGTTTATCTGGCCGACACCAGTTGCAACTATCCATTGTAGAATAGTATTGTTGAGCTGAGTAACTTGACCTGAGAAGGTTGCTGGATGCTGCTAGTGGTGCCACCATGAAATGATCTGGCTCCCCCACCAGAGCATTGCTCAGCTCAGCCCTGCCCCACACATCAGCACCAAGAGGCGCTGGTGCTGTGTGGGAAGGAGACAGGCAACCCCTGCCTATGTGGGATGTCACCCTTGGGGACCTCACGGCAACTCTGTGTGCTGAGTTGGAGTGAGAGTCAAGAGAGCAGCAGTACTGGTGACTGGAAGTGCTAGTTTGATGAACATCTCTTGATTTCCGCTCAAAACATTTTGGTCTGAAATTTTATTTTCTGCATACAGAGAAAACCAGGGAATTTGAATATTCAGATGGCTCAATTTGCTGTATAAGACAGTTGGCAAGTGTACATGCCAAACACTATTTGGATTTAAAAATGTCTGCTAAATCACCACCATTGGACAAAAAAGGGGACAGTTTTTACTAACTATAACCTCTTTCAGTATTGTCTGTGCTCAGGGAGGGAGAAACAGATACTATTTTTTTACAGAAAATCTGGAAAAGTGTGCATTTGTCACTTCTGCACTGTTAGATGTTACTAGACTGTTGCATCCATTCCAATTACCCGAGCAGCCCTCGGGTCTTTTAAAACAAATAAAATCTCAGGATTTGCTGACTCCATCAAGAAAGTTTGGTCATTTTTAGTTCTAACTATCAAATATGCACCTTTATCTTAAATAGCATTTAAGAGGCCATTGTTGTATTGAAGTCAATAGTACCATTAAAATAATCTTTCCAATAAGAAAATAGCTTAATTTTTTTCCTTGCTGTTTTGTTCTATATGGGTAGTCACATAAGGATAAGAAAACATCTTCCCTTGAGGATGAATGTTTTCAATGTGCAGTAGAGCCAGAGAGTTTGACTTTAATGAGAGCTCAGCCACACTTCATCTAACACCTTGATGTAGTAAGAAACACTGTCCCATTTGATATGACAAATGTTGAGATGGATGATATCAAAAGAAATGATCCACAATGTTCCTGTCTAGGTTATGGTATTGCATTCTTCTAGCATTTGTACCTTGCATGCCTGGTTTTGCACACAGTTATCCAAGCAACTTCTGCCCGGGCTTCCACTGCGCTAATCCTGAAATCTTCACAGTTAGAGCTTTTCTTTCTTTCTTCTAGAATGTACTTGATTTTTTTTTGTCTGTCTTTTCTCGTTATGTAAAAACTCACATGTTGTAAGGTGGTTTTAAATTAGGACTAGCCAATCCTAATTTTATCAGGAAATAGGAGAGAAATTAAATCAGAATGCCAGTTTTGAACAGGTCCTGGACCGAAATGGCCCTGGCGCATCTACGTTAGTAGCATCACTGTGGTGCTCTATACTGGCTCCAAAATCAGCCGCACTGTTTCATGGTTATTCATGACAAATTTTTTCCTATGCCCTTATAATACCATGATTCTTTCCCTCACTATAGATCTTGGAGGAACATTTGGATTTTGAAAGAGTGATATTTTTGCAAGGTACCTGATTTCTTATGATTATGTGAGCCTAGTGTCATACCATAAATTATCCTTCCCAATCTATCAATGGCAAACATTGATTCCAACTGCGAGGGCATGTGCTGCTTGTACAAATGTCTGACGCTGAATGCAAGCCACCTTTTTACCATGTTAATTGAAGATGGATAGTGAGGACCTGAAATCAACAAATGGGCCTGTTTGTCATGTTGTTAAAACTCAATCTGTCTGACACTGGAAATGTTTTTCAGCTCCTTAAAATGAAAGGGAAACTGTCAGCTTGAAAATCACATGTCTAACAGAGCTGTCATCTTTTCCTCTTCACAATCCTCCTCAAATAAGAGCTCAAACACTGTAGCTGAAAACAAGTCTAGAAAATGCATTTTACGCATTTTACGGAGGTGTAGAAAACATTGTCCAGATCAGAGTGCAGTGGGACAGACCCATGAGCGCTGACCCAGCCCTGCTCCAGAGTGGGTCCCAATGTCACTGTGGCACTTCCAGTTATGTCACTGCCTCTGGGAAGGGCAAGGGTTAGGTTTTGGGGTGTTTGGGGACAGGAGAGACAAGTGTGGGTGAAGCTGCTTTCCCCAGCTGTGAGCATTATTCCTCCAGAAGTCTCAGGAAAATGCTCCAACTTTCATTAGTGCTGATGGTACAGCGTAATTTCCCATGGGTCTTCTGTTAGGGACAGTCCCAGGTGCTTCAGCTTCTCAACCTGAAAAATTTATTGTTAGATGCTATATAAATGTCTATGAACTATGAATAGCTCCTTTCCTCCACAGGGCAGACACTGCATTCACTGCTGAATTAAGACTTAGCATCCAGGTTGTTGGGCTCTTGCTTGTCTGCCACAAGTAGCCCTTCTATTTGTGTGGCTCTGAATGTTAAAAAGTTGTCCCTGGGTTGCTGTTTCTTGCAATGCACAGAAAAAACCTGAGTTTTCCAATTGTAATTCTGAATAAACTAGAAAATCTCTACAATGAGTAGCCCAAGGGGATGCAAGCTAATTGTTCAGTAGTAGCTGCTGGCAAGCTAGGAAAAGTCAGCTATTTTTTGGAAAATAATTTGTAAAACACTAACCTTTGCTCCCCTGCAACCCGTATCTCCATGGGTGCCCAGGGTGAAAAATCTCCTGTGTTATAAATGCTGAGGAATGGATTTGTGCACAGTGTCTGTCTTCTCTTGACAACTTTTGCTTGGCCATGTCTTTCTTGAAAGGGTATTTGAGCCCTTCATGGGCATGATTGTGTGCGCTCTCTGTGCTTCCCGAGGTATGGGCTCATTTTTATCTAGATATGTGTAGTGGGTCTGTCTGAGCTGATTTTCCCCATACAGCCTTCATGCTGCAGTACTGGAAGCCAGAAGGTGTTGATAACACACACCCTTGTTATGACTCCCACACAGCACCAAAGGTACGGGGTGTGTGGAGGGGGCAAGATTTGGGAGGGGATACAACCCGGACAGCCGACCCGAGCTGACCAATAGGATATTCCATACCATATGACGTCAGCTCAACTATAAAGGGAGGAGGACGGGGGGATTCTGGGAAGACATTTGTCCTCCGAGCAACCGGTACGTGTTCTGGAGCCCTGCTTCCCGGGACAGGCCCGACACTGCCTGCGGATGGGCAGTAGAGAGTAACAGCTTTGTTGCTTTTGCTTCACGCGCGGCCTTGCTTTCTCTGCTGCTTATTAAACTGCTTCTTATCATAACCCATGGGTTTTCCTTTTCCATCTTACTCTCTCCCCACTTGCCTTGCTGACGGAGGTTTTGGTGGGGGGCGGGGGGAGTGATAGAGGGACTAGGGTTGGGCACCGGGCACCCAGCCAAGGTAAACCCACCACAATATGCAAAACTAGGATTATGTCTCTTGAGCTTATTTATCCCTCTCAAGCGAAGCATTTCTTTATATCAAGTGAACACATTCAGGAATATCTTAAACTGTGATATTTTAATGTATGTGTTCATTAATTTTAATGCCACACAGTAAAAGTCTGAGATATTTCCAATTCAAACCAGTGCTACCCTCTTGCTGCATTATGCTGAGACATGAAGTGGAGAAAGAGACACCAAGGGATGTGTATGAGCCTCTGTAAGTTGCTGTAGGTCTGGTGACTTTGAGAAGGTACACTGATTTACACTGGTCACGGGTCTGCCCTCACTTCCCATTTACGTTAATGGGATTTGTGCATCTGGCTTCCCCAATGTGCTGTGAGGAAAATTGTTCTTACAAAGATTAACACTAGTGCGACCATAATATCCACCAGTTGTTACAATAGATCTGTTTATCAATACACTCTAGACACATTCAATATTGTTGCATTTCATAACAAATTACTGTAAGTTGCTGTTCTGTTTTATTCCCTTATTGCATTTTCACAGCGCATTATAAGAATGATAAAATTCCATGAGCCATAACTCCTAATGGCAGAGATGATCAATTTGACTTCTAATTTGAAAGAAAAAGCACATACACAGTACACACTTTGCCCTAGTGCAGAATAATAGTCCTGCTCATCTTTGTGGCAACGCTGGGACATTAGCAGTAATGATTAGCAGTAATGGCTTTTAACAATAATTTATTTCTAGGTATGTAAATGTATCTGATTTGTTGATCTTGGAGCTTATGCCAACAATACCATATAAAAATGTAAGAATGCACATCTTTCAATATGTCTATAATTCAGAGCATCCCTGACATCTTTGTAAGGCACAGGAAGTAAGTTGTGCAAAAAGAGGCGAACATGTCTGTGGTCTGTCTGCCTGTGGTCTGTCTGGTCTCCTGGTGCCAGGTGAACCATGACAGTCTGGGTGATATCTACTTGCAAATGTCCTGCAGAAAAATTTAATGAGTTAATGTTCAGAGTTGAGCTTACCTTTTAGAAAAGCTGCTCGCACTGCTCAAGGCATTGTCACAGTTCTAGAATGATAGGAGGGATTTTTTTCTTTTTAATATTTCTTAAAATTTTCATTGAGAAGCTGTTTGAGGGCTGACAGGCCACAGGTGTGCTGGAATGTCTCTGGTGCAAAGGTAGGAGGGTTTAAATGGTTTCCTTTTTGCCAGCACATAAGGCAGATGGTATGCTGAAGCCTTCTAGTGACTCCTCGATAGCACTTAAAAGTAAATCTACCATTTACAATCTATTGTCTATTTAAATGTATTTAATTTACAATTAACAAGATACCTCTTACTCTTTCAACTTAATTAAAGAGCTACTGACTCTTAGAAGGATTGAAATGCAATAAAGATAACCTAGTTAGGGTATAATTAAGGGAATTTACGTAAGCAATAAACATGGTATTACTGCCTTCTAAAAAAATACTTTGATATTGTGCTAATTTTTTTTTAAAAATTACATTAAAATAAGTGTTCAGACATTTAATTAGCATAAAGTAAGATAGCTATGGTGAACTAATTGTATGTAATTTCCCTTAAGTAACCATTAAAAGCATGACATGCCAAAAGGCCTCTGTGTGAACTGTCAGCAAGCCAGGTTTTAACCACTGCATCTTGGATTAACCCCTTCTGGGCTGCTGCTGATTTCAACTAAATCCTACAGGTGGGTACATTACGTCCTCCAGAAAGGCAAGATGAAAGGTGATTTGAAGTATGAAATAAAAATCTCCTTGTTTGAACACTCACTTGACCTTGGGTTAAAAACAAAGTGTTCGTTTTTCAGGATTCTGGCTGGACAGGAAATAAGGGAAAAAGCATCATTGCTGCGCACTGGTGGTAGGTACTTACTTTGCCCTGAGTGTTATAAGCCCAGCAAGCATAGCTGCATGGGCTTACAATAAAATAGAAAATATTCTTATTAAGTGATAGGATTTTGGTGCCAGTCATAGAATCACAGAATGGTTTTGGTTGGAAGGGACCTCAAAGATCATCTAGTTCCAACCCCCCTGTCATGGCAGGGACACCTCCCACTAGACCAGGTGGAAGTCCTAGCAGGAGTCCCTGCCACGTGTTTTAAGATGTGGTTTACTGTTCACTTTGAAATTTATTTGGTTTTTTGAGAAGGGGAAAGTCCAAACACTGATAAGAGAGTATTTGGTGCAGACATGAGACTGCAAAGTGCTCGCTTATGTCGTAGAAGAGCATGGTGGCTCCTTACAGGTTTTTGGTCATGGTTTGTGCTTCATAAATCCCTAAAGCACCACAGTTGGGTTTCTTGTAGCTCTCTTCATGCCTATGGATTTCCAGATGGCTGCTTGGTCAGTGGTGTATGAAAATACACTCCTGAAGCTGTTTCACCACCACAAATGGTAATCCACTCCTCTATCTCATGTGTGCTTTGCTGGATGCAGAATATACACCATTTATTGTGCATAGGGACAACTGAGAGAAAGATATTTTAGAGTGAAGTAGTAAGTGTTGCTGAAGGGCCGACTTTCAGGGTACATCATTGGTGTGAAGGACAGTGTCATATTGTCTGAGTGGAAAACGTGTCCTTCTTGTGTGTACCCTTGGAGATGTTTTCCTTCCTGAAAGGAAATGTGATCGCTGTTAATAGAAGTATTCAAAAGCTAGAATACAACATGTATATCTAACTGTATTTCAGGTTGACCTAGTGCCCCATTAGCAAACCAAAGTTTTTTGGGGGCATGTGTGACTTGATGTTGCCCAACTCGTGAGACTCTGGCTGAATCTGTCAGGGCTTTCTCTTCAACTTCCCACTTCCAACAAGAAACATGTCCTTTCATATATTCTTTTTCAAAGGGACAATTTTTTACCTATCTAGCTTAAGGTGAAGAATTTGAAACAGCAGCAAGCGCATCCAAAAGCCACTCCTGGTTCCCACACCATTAGATTGGGGGTGAAGGTAGCACAGCTACACATTTAAATGATGTAACCGCAGCAACTAGGGCCATTAGTGCTGCTGACAGAATGGCAGATGCTTTCTGATTAAAACCAAAAACCACCTCCCCCCCAAATTACATTAAGCTCTTCTTTGCATTTTGAAAGGCAATATGTGCTTTTTCACCTGCCATGACTGTCAGCTGGTGTGTGCTGTCTCTAACCAAGCTGACATCTGCAAATTCATGATCTATGCTGCCACTTCCACACAAAGCCACCCTTTTTCCTTCTCCAAAAAGCTCTTGCCTTGCTTGCTGGCTGCACTGCACATGAGTTCAGCCTACAGGGGAAATTAACACTTTCCCAGGAAGGTTCATACCCTGCATTTGCCATTAGGGATTTCAGAGATGCCTGGTTTTAATTTTGGAGTTATTTCATTTTTTTAAGGGAGCTGTTGCAGCTACTTACTTTTGAACTAAGTGCGTACTGTTTCTATTTCTACTCTAAACTACAGTCAGATGGTAATTCATCTGTTTCTGTACATCATCACCTAAAAAAACTGAAGAACAAATGCTTCATTGCTGTATTCAAACTAATAATCTTGGCTGGCCATCCTGTTTTAATTGGAGGCTGAAGTGCCTTTGAATTTAGAGACCATCAGGACAAAACTGCCAAGGCTTCTGTCGGCGCTGTGACATTGTTTTGTTAGAAGTGGGACTTGAAATATATTTACATGCCTCGTAGCAATGTAACGAAAGATGACAGATTAATTAACTCTTGGAGTTGGGCCAAGCAGAGGACACAGTGGCCTAGCAGGTGCCCCGTTCCCCATGTGATAGATCATGTTTGTTCATGCACTCACTAACTCATTAGGCTCAACCTGAGTTATTTGGTGTGAAGTGGGTAATTGCTGTTGCATTGTTTGGGTGAGCTTGTGTGCAGAAGATATTGACAGGGGTGGCACTGGGGTCTAGCAGGCTGGGGGCCTGCAAAAGTTATTCGACTGAAGGGGTTTAATGCATCTGGGAGCATAATAGTGACAAAACCCAAGGAGAGGTGTCCTAGGCTTGCATTTCTCTGCACATCCATGCCTGTTTGGTATAGAGGTGACTCTGACAAAGAGACACAGGGAGTTTCCCTCCATGCCATAGCATGGAGGACAAATGTTTTTTCAATGGGTAGGAGGTGCTGCTCAGATCTTCTTTCCCTTCTTTGCTGTTCTCATGGAGGATATCAGTATTTCTTACTCTGGTTTGGATGCTTGCCCTGCTTTCCTACCTGCTTCAACTTTGTTATGGAGACTGCAGTGGTGAGTGTCACTGATAGGAAATGTTTACGAAGAGGAGAATAATTTATTTTTAAAAAAACAAAAAGAGAGAACGTTGCTCCTCCAGTCAGATGTTTATTTAGTGGCTGTATATCAATTATCTGTTTGAATAGGTTTCATTACAAAAAGTGCAAAACCCCTGAGCATGTTTTAAAATATGCTAATCCTTACTTAGGTAGCAAATGGAAAAGGCTCATTTACAGTTTAATTTCTAATCCATGTGGGTTGCCATGTTGTATGCTGGGCCATAAAGAAGCTGAAGTGGAGAGGATAGCTTGCTCACAATAAACAGGTGCCACTGCTTTGCTTTTCTGCTTACGCAAACTCCGCCAAAACCATTTATTCTGTGCTTTTCCTTTTGAGGGACAAAATATGGGAACGAGCTTGTAAATCAACACTGATGAGGAGAGAATGAACAGGTTCTTTTCTGATGTGGTGAACACCTACACAAAGAGCTGTTACAGCTCTTTAATTTGACTGGCAATGTTAATTGAACAGGATCAGCAAGCAGCCCCATGAAACACCCAAAAAAAAGCAAAACCATGTTCCCCACTCAGGTCCCTTCAGTTGCTGCACATGCGCTGGGACAAAGAAAGTTCTTTCTTTCCCTTCTTTCTTGGTTTTCTTTTTTTTTCTCTAAAATAGTTGAGTTGCACAAATAATCTCCCCTTCTAACTTTTCCCCATTAGTAGTTTGTGACATTAATGGAACCAACTAATTCATCTGATTAAATATTTATTCGGGCAAGGCTACCAATTCTGCTGTCAGACCTCCCGTATCAGTGTTTAATCAGTTGCCTGATGCTGTTGTTTTCTAGATGAAACAAATACTATCCCCTACAGTTTCAGAGCTGGGCTGTGGGCTTCTCTCCTTTGAGACTGTTGGAAAGAAGGTGGAGCGGACAAACTTGCAAGTGAGAATCTTTCTTGAAATACCTGGCTCTGCACATCTTGGAAAATCAGGAGAGGAAGATTTACTTGGAGCCTGGGAAGGAAAATCCAGCAGTGGCAAGAGCTGTAGTGGCAGCCCTGGGCCCAAGGGGTGCCCAAAAAGGAGCATCCTTTTTGCAGGACTGCTGCCAACACAGCTGATACTTGAAACAATGGGATAGGGTATATTTGATATAGAGCAGAAGAGTTTAATTATGGACAAGAATCAAATTGATATTCATAGGATGATAAATAAATAATGTGTATGCACTCACAGGAAAGGACAAGAACATTTTTCTGAAGTGAAAGAAATAAAATCAGCAAAACAGAAATTAAAAGTGGATCTATTTAGCAGAGCTTCTTGTTGCATGACGAATGCATCAGTTCATGGGCTCAATCCTTCTTTATCTCTAGGAGTCATTCATGCCTGGGCTAAAAGGCATGGGGTCACATTTCTCATCCTCTGATCTCTGCTCTGAGGTTTCCAACTAACATTTTCTCTCCTCAGGGGATGAATTGAGCCTTGGGAGGCTCAGCAGCAGCCAAGAGCTAAAAGGACAAGAGGAAAACCAGAGGAGTTGATTTGATGGTGATGGAGATAGAAAGGAAAGTGAGGTAGTATTTTCCCTGGTTGGCTGAGCCGGGGTTACAAACCAGCACACACCTATTTGGCGGGAGGCTTTTTAATATGAATTAGCATTTAGCTAGACCTTCTAAAAAAAAAAAAGCTGGGCAGTTCACATAGAAAAATAAATGCATCCGTACAATAGCTGCTTTTATTTTCCTAATTTCAGCAAATGTCTCCTAAATCATTCGTGCTTCTGACAAAGCCTCTCTCCAAAACATGTATATTTCTTCAAGATAAGTCTCAACTTTCACATATAACCTGATGTTTCTTGTACATGCAGCTATGGACATGAGCTTGAAAACAGGAAAGAAATTATCTGAAATGAGAAAATAAGTAAGCAAACCAGCACGTTACTTTCATGCAGCTTTCAACAAAAGATTTACTCTTTTTTATTCTTGAATTTGGGGAGTAGATTTGTGGGCTTGCCTCATAATGTTTTTAGTAGGTGGTGCTATCAATGTGTTAAAAAACTGAGAGAACTGGCAAAGGGTAACAGAAAATGGCAGCTTGGATGTATCAGGAATGTGGGTGATTTTTGTTTGTCCATGAGCACCTTCACGTGTCTCAAAATGGCTTATTCCCAGCTATGCCTGAGATGGTGCTTTGCTACGGACCAAGCAGCATGTATTTCTAGAGATAAGACAGGAGGGTGACTCCCCCAAAATGTCTCTCTATATATGTTTTCAAAATATATACATACATATATAGGGGGCTGTCATCATGCTTGGCATAGCTGTAGCCCAATGGGGTGAGGCAGCTCCTTCATTTTCTTCCGCTCCCCTTCACCCCTGTGCTCTGCAGCCAGCTTCCCCAGCATCCAGGGGGAGGCCTGAAAAATGCTTCCTTGACAGAGGAGAGTTTTATGAACATGGGAATAATTCATTTTTAATTAATTTTCTTCTTGTTTAAAGAAAACATGGAGAATGTAGCATGAAAGAACATGATCTGAAACAAATTGCTCACTATAGTAATAATAATTTTTCTCTTAGTTATGTTTTCTTTAACCTTGGCTGCTGTACCTACACAAATATATTTTAGCAAGAATTAGAATGGGCAAAAGTGTGACAGAGGCATCATTTTATTTTCAAGCCATCTAGGAGGTTTTTCAAAGTTTTCCAGGAGGTGTCAGTAGTACTTTAAAACTTTCATTTTCTGTGATGGAGATTTCTCTAGAAGATATTCTTCTGAAATAAAGGGAAAAATCCCACACTAAGGAAATACTGCATGCCGTTACCCAATCCTACTCCTAAGGACATGGGTCCTCTCAGCTGGCTCAGACTGGGTTTGCAAGCCTTTTGGGACTGCATATTTTGGCAGGGATTCTTACCCCTGGGCTTTTGGCTAGAGGGCTGTGTTGGTGTTGTTTCCCTTTCTGTGTTGTTAAGAAGTGTTAGCCTCACAGCTGGCTCTGGAGACCTTCCTGTAAGTTGTGGGACTTGGCAACTTCCAAGTCCAGCAGAACCCCGCCTTCATAACCATTAAACAAATTTTTACCTAGATCCTCTGAGAAAAGCCTTGAAAATATGATGCACTGTGAATAAATCAAAAGACAATTACAATATTTTGAAATATTTTTTTTAAATTAAAAATCTCATGGTGATGTGTTTTCAGGATTAGAAGTACTGTGTTATGGCTGAGTGGAGAAACAACTCTACTTATACTTCTCTTTCATCGTCCATTGTTGGCTTCTGTAAGAGCTGCTGAGATAATCTGGTCCAGCTCCTCGGCTAGTGTAAACTGGCATATCTCAGCAGGCTTTACAGAGGCTGAGCCAAGTTACACTGCTTTAGAAGCCGGGAAAATAATCATAACCACATAGAGAGCAGTTTCCACATGAGGATCAGAAAGCAGACAGGGAAGCCTGTGGAATCATCATGCATGTGTCTGCAAGGGAGAGCATTTCTGAAGGTGGCAGTTGGTTCAGTATCATGCATCTTTTTGCAATAATAATAAAAAAATAGGTGGGAGGATATGCAGCCCTAGTATGGCACAACTGAGGACATAAAATGCTGTCCTTTACATCCTGCTGTGGGTCAATGCAGCAATGTTAGTGAAAGAAGTAGGTGGCAATATAATTAAAGTTGCCAATCTTGGTGTTTTCAGTCTATTTTTACATGGCTAATTAGTAAAGAAAAAGGATAACCAATGGAGTAAAAGCTTGAAAAAATTTGATTTCAGAGCTCGCCACGAGGAATCCTTAAAAGCAAGCATGGGCATTGCAAGAAGATGGGGCTTTTCTCTTTCAAAATCCAGCAGAGTCCAATAAAATCAGACAGATTGACAGGCACAAGGAATTACATTCATTTTATTTTTGAAAATGCATACTATTGGGTTGATAGTGGGTGGATTCTCTCACTAATGTCTGCTTTGGGGCTATTTGATCCAACTCTTCTAAGTGATGGTAGACATAATCTTAGAGTATCATCATACTGTTGCATGATTTTTCACTGCAATAATTAAATGCTGGGATGTTCGAAAAGTGCTAGTGAGAGCTTGGGCTGATGCACAGTGAGTACTGAGCTAAGAAAGCTGCACTGCTGTAATGTGTATTTTCTTAACCTCTTGTACTTGGTCCTGGGAGAGTATTTTATTAAATGATCTTTTAAAATAGGTCAGTTGGGTAAATGTAATCAAGAAATCTGCTTGTGAGTTCGATCAGCTTTTAAAAAAGCACTACACTGTTCAAACCATTAATGGCCAGCAGGGTTAGAGATGAAAAAGAAGATAAATCTGTTGTGTAGGATTGTGTGGGATGGAAAGACCTCTGCAGAGTCTCTGCCTGAATCTTATCCCATCTTAGCAGGTTATTCACCTATGGTTTAGAAGTCTGACCTTATTCTTTTTTCCTCACTTTAATTTTCACCACTGTAGCACAGACATTAATGGGATTGTATCTCATGATTGTATCAGCCCAGTCATATCCAGCTCTCTGTCATATGGGTTTTGTCATGTCTAATAAGAGGTGAGCACTTTTGACAGCATTCACCAGTAGAGACACTGATAAGGTGTCTCTTTCCTCTCAACACCAGTTTGAGGAAACTGGTAAGAAGTGCATAACAGAAAGGACAAACTGGTTGAAACTGGACAGTGGGCTCAAGATATCATCACTGCACACACATTAGCTTTGTTTCCCTAAAATCTCAAATACATTTGATGTCCTTAGATTTTTTTCATTAGATTTTTTTTTTTTCCTTCTTTTTTCTTTCTTTTCTTTTTTTCCCTTGCTAGGTATCCTTTGTGGAGCATCTTGTCCCTGCCTGCCTGAGGCCTGCTTGCTCCAGCACGCCTGCGTGCTGCGATGCCCTGGGCCGTGCTTAACGTGTCCCCAGGAAACCTGGCCCCCCGCCTGCTGGGACCACATTTCAAGGCATATCCCTATTAGCTTATTTTGATGTTTTTATCTTTCCGTGATCGGGAACCATTCTCTACAGCCAAAACAGACACTTCCCCGATGGTGTCGACTGAATTTTTAGCTCACCTCTGAGGAGAGGACTTCAATAAAAGATGAGGCCACTCGGCACGCTGACTGGCTCAGACACTGCGGTGGCTCCGGCGGCTCCTGCCTTTTGCTGTAAGTTTACACTTGTGTGAACATCGGCTCGGCTGCCCTGTGTTGCTGTAAGTGAAGGTTTGCACGCAAACATGGCCTCCACAAAAGCCACCTCAGGCGAAAACACTTCCCACACCAGCAAAAGGCAGTATTTACACGGGGTCTTGGGTGGGCAGCTCTGACAGCGGTTTGGCAGTGGCTCATGTTTTAGTCATGAGGGGTGGGGGTCCCTTCCCTCTCACCTTGCCCCTGGCTGGGAAGTGTGGCAGGTTTGCTCAAAGGCACGGTGAGCAGATCACCCACTATTTCTGGAGAGGGGTACATCACTACAGCAAAGTTTTACTCAGCTGTGGAAGCATTTGTTGAAGGTTTGGTGCACACAAACCTTGCTCTCTGCAGAAACACCATGGAGGCCCTGTCCCCCTCCTTTAGCCTCCTGAGCTCCCACCTTTGCTTGCTCCACCTATGAATAAATAAAATGCAAATAAAACCGCCAGTTTTCTTTTGGAGCCTGGGAGGTGCAGAAGGTCATTCAACCTCCCCTTCTGAAGCTGAAATGATTGAAAATCCACGGGAAATACTGAAATGGTGGGAGGAATAATATATGAGGTTAGTTTTTGCACTTGCTGAAACCTCTTGGGTTTCTTTTATTCATGAGGCTAATGCTTCTGTCTTGCTGCCCTTTACGGTTGGACAGCAACCCGTAATTAAGGGTTGGGAAACTCCTCGTTGCTCCAGGGCCAGCCTCACTCTGCGGTAGCACACAGATTAAGTGCTGGAAATGTCCCTGGGGTGTTGCAGCTCCCACCAGCATGTGGATTTTTGCCCAGAATGTGTAAAATCCAGGTGAAATGATGTGGATGCTATAAGCCACAAAAACACACCTTCCGGCTTCACCCAAGTTGAGTGTTTTACAGGAAGTGTTCGCAGAGGTGAGGAGGACAGGTGAGAAAGCTCCACAACAGAGATGCATGTGACAAGGTATAGCTGAGAAAAAACCACTGTCATGGCACAGTCCCTCAGAGTTGGTGAAACTATGCTCTAAGGTATTTCAGTACTGATGCACTTAAAGTGGGGAGTAATTATATCTATGTGCTTCTTAGTAGTTCTTAGATTTTCTACGTGTTCTTTCTGGGAATTTCAAAAACAGGCTGAGATTGTCCCACAAGCCCGGGTAGGGAGTATTGGGCTGGATAATCATATCCAAGGGCTGTCCTGTTTGTTTCCCTGTGCCGTGCAGCCCTCTGCAGGTGAAGTCCTGGGGGAGGCAAATCTGGGAGTCACATTTGAAGCTGAAGCAGGTCACCAAAGAAGAAATGCTGGAAATTTTCAGGATCTGAGACCTGGGGAGTTTTAGGAGGCTGCAGGGTAAGAGAGCCACAGGAGGGTGGAGGGACATTTGCAGTAAAGAGGCTGCAACTACTTAGAGGAGGGGATTAGTTTTGCAATATATTTGCAGGCGGACTGACTTTTACAGCATCATCTCAGCCAAATATTTCATTTTTCTTTAGCAGCTTATCCTGCTGTGGATGTCTGCACTGCAGCAATGCATGTGGGAAAATGCTGCTGCTGAAAAGTGGGAGTTGATAGAGGGGAAACTTTTCAAAAGCAGGTGGCTCCTTGGGGTCCCAGGACCCACTGAGTTTCCGGCAAGTTTATTCAGTCACTCAGGAGCTTTTGAAAAATCATTGAAAGTCTCTCCCCTCTCATTATCACAGACTCTCTAGCAGGTAGCTCAGGCTTCTGTAATCCTTAAATCAAATATGACAGTTTCTCTCCTGTATTCATTTTCATTTTCACACTGACTTCAGGGTGGATATTTCTCTTACTTGTTGCCAGGGGACTGACAATAACCATTTTAAAAGAAACAGCAAATATTATCTGTTTTTGTTTTTAGACGTGCCAACTAATGCTGATCGCTGCGGCTTTGGGTAATTCTGTAGATTAAAAAAGTATTGCTTTGAAGGGGAAAGCCAGAGCTGTGCTAAATGTAGTACTATTATTTATGACCGTGTTTGCATTCTGTTTTCCAAAATCTCCTCCATAAAGTCGATACCTGACATTAAAAGGCATCTTAAGATATCAGACTGAAGTGTGTAAGGAAAAACCCAATAACTTCCAGCAGCACATTTTCATTAACCTGGAACTAAAAACGTCCATTGCAAAATAGTGGAATGTTTCCTTGTAGCCTTTTTTTCACCTTTCCATACACATTTTCTCTAGCAGTTTAATCAGGCAAAAGCTTCCTTTATCATTTGACTTTTTTTTTATTCCTACCGTTTTTCCTGACATTTTTGGAAATTGCTCATTTAACGTGTTGCAAAGAAAGTGCTGCCAGTTATTTATCAGATTTTATGTCATGATTTGGGAAAACCGACCTTGATTTACTTGTGCCATTAGAGACTTCATCAAAGGAATGAACGAGCATCTTTCTATAGCACCATTAAGCAAAACCAGCAGAGCTTCTCAGCCACTTTTTCCAGTTAGCATATTTGAAAAAGTAGGCAAAAATATCAATTGGATTGTTGATTATATTGGTAGATCCAGCACAATTTTAAATGCCTTGCACTGGTTAGTTAATATTTGTTCATTAATACCAGTATTTAAAAAGAACTTCATTGTGCTATTTCTTTCCCATATAGCACTGTCCAAAACGCATAACCAGCAACAGGAACAGAAATGCTCAGAACCTGGTGCTGTGAGAAGAGGTGTGGTGGTGGAACAAAATGAAAAGGCAATTATTTTGCTTGCAAACCTTTGTTTAAATAAACTATCCCAATGGGAAGCTCTGCAGGATGTGGTGGGAATCACCATTTGGGGTCTGGGAGGGCAAGCGCCACCGCCAAATATTTCTTTGCCCTGTTAATCCTTTTGGGAATTTTCATGTGCTTAAAATGAGGTGGCTGCTTGAGTACTTTCCTGGTCAAAGCCACTGCCAAGGAATAATAATGATGTCAGTAGCAAATGCAGCAGGAAATAAGCTGAAGATCAGGAATGTTCAGCGTCCTGTGGCTACCCAAGTTACTGGGAAATTACACCTAATTTTTAAGACTTCCTTCTGCTCCCCACATCCCCACCCCACATGAAATCCTTGAGCAGAATCCTTCTTTCCTTTCCCATAAATAATTATTCCAGGTTATAGGGCGATTTTTAAAAGCAGGGGGAAAAAAAGTACATCTAGCATCTACTTCTCCACTGTGCTCACTGATTGGGAACTGGAGAGGCTCAAGAGGTGCTCAGAAAGGGCTGATTACAAAGTCAGGGAAAATGAAGGATTCTCCAAACAGGGCTTCTCATCTGCTGCTGTTTGTGCTGCTGTGCTTTTCCTGCAACTCCGGACTGTATCCATAATAGCTTTGAACAATTTTTTTTTTTCCCTGAAGAACTCACTGAACTGGCTGCTTATTCTGGGAAGCTCTGTTGAGAGGTTAGAGGTTTCTAAGAGTCGTTCCCTATGTGCTTAATACGAGCAAATATTTTAGAGTTCCACTTTAACAGTTGAAAGTAAATATAACTCTGGTGTCACTGCACAGAAAGAATCTGGATGTTTCACGAGTAGAATAAAAGGAGTGGGTTTCTTCAAGATGTTCATAACCACAATCCTCTGTAAGCAAAACATCTTTGCATTTTGTATTTTTAAGAGAGTTTACAAAAAATGTTTATATGTTATATTGTGCGTGGACTAGGGTAGAACATATGCTGACTGTATTTTATGGGCATGTTGAATATAGCTTTTGATGAGAGTCTTGGCTGTAAAAATAACAGTAAAAGCTTCAAACTCACCTACTTTCCATTTTCCTCTAAGTTCTCACTTGTGAATGAAATATCAGCAGTAAGGGCAGACAACTGGACTGGGTTTTGCAATAGCAAAAGATAATGTGGAATGTTCTCATTCGGGCAAAAACAGGTTAAAAAGTACTAGATTGTGGTGTAATTACCAAATTACGACATCTAATTAGTAGGTTTAACTTGCTAATTACGTGTGATTCATGGGTGGTGAAGGGTGAATACCAAGCACTAGAAGCCTTCCTTTTGTCTTTGGAAATTCGTTTTGATTGTGGGAAGGAAGAGGAAAAAATCTGGCTTCACCATATGTGACTGTGCCTTATTCTGTTGTGCCAGGCAGAATAAAAAACAACTATACAAAGCAGTGGGCTCTGTGTTCGTTTTAATAGAAATAAAGGGTGTGACAGGCATATTGTGGGGTTTAGCTGCCTCTAATGTATTCACATACACTTTTGGAAAAAATTATTCCTAAAGTGAAGTATAGTACCCTGAAGTTTTTATTGCCAGAGTGTGTTTCCAAGGACTGTCAGGAGTGCTGGTGTTGAAATTTGAGTTCATGTGTTCGTGCCAGCCCTGTCTGCAGAGACAGTCACTCTACATTTTTTTTCTCCCCTTTTAAACTAACTGTCAGTGTTTGCTAGTCAATATTAAGCAGGACTATTTACCTTGTCAGAAATAGATGCTTTTAAATTAATTCTGAAGTAGGGAATATACCATTCTTCCTTGCACTTGATAGGCAGGGTTCATATTCTCACAGCTGAAGATCTGGGGACTGGAGTAAAATGCAAATGGCTACAGAGGAGATTGAGAAAACGGCTGTGTGTGAACTTGACTGTAAGAGAAGCAAGAAGGAACGAAATGACCTATATTTTGCTAGAGTGAATCTGGTCATTAATGAAAGAGAAGAGAATACAGTCATTTGTACCTTTATTTGTGTATATTTGTGATGTCCATGATTGCAGTAAAACCACAATCTGGCTTGAAATCGTTCTGAGGTATTAAATAGCTTTCTAGAAAAACTGCTTCACTTAAACAGCAGAGGTGTCTTTGCTGAATCTTCTAGGATTGCAGCAGTGGCTTGAAAAACTCCACCTATATTGGCAAAAAATGAAGCACTGTTTTTTCTGCTTGTGCACATGTAAACATTTTAGTTTTTAAAGGAGATATTTCTCTGCAGCTCCTAGATGTGCTTTAGTTGAAACTGAATCAGTGCAAAACAAAAACCCAAACCTACCTAACCCTGGCAACTATTTTCATTAGACTTCCAATTTTTAGAACTTGCAGCCATAGAGGGGATAAGGGGGGTAGGGGGGGACAGTTGCGACACACGCTGATTAATCATTAGTAATAACACAATGCACTCAAATGAAATCCTCTTCAAATCAATAGCAATTCTGATGCAATACAGATTTAAAGGGCTGCACATTTCACCTGAGAACTGTATTTTACCTTGGAGATAAAGGAAAGTGTTACACTAACCTTAGTTGCATTAATAATTATAATTGCATATAGAATCAAACGCATTCTACCACATGTAAGGCACATTGCAGCAGCAAAACCTTCATTAGTAAGAGATGTAGAAATGTGTTGCACGAAAGAATGAAAACTGAATGGGGATTAAAAAGTCACTATTTCTTCTGTAGGTTGGCCTGATTCTGCTGGTATTTTTCCCCTCATAAACTCTTAAAGAAAACTGATTATGACAGTATTTATTGTTCCTGCAAACAAGAGTTACAGGCCGTATTGTTGTACCTTGGAAATTAAACCAGCTCATCATTTAGAGCACATGTGGGAGGACTGATACAGTAATTAAGGGACATTTCAGTCATTCACAGCAATCTTTATGCCAGAGAACTGTATCCATTCTCAGAAGCCTAAGAAATAAATATGTATAGTTTTACAGAATAGGTGGCAAATGTGCATTTGGAAACAGAGGAAAGGCTCAAATTAAAATGTCATAACCAGACAGGCAAATGCAGGGTTTCCAGCATGGTCTTGTAATTGCAAGATGTGCTTTGGTGATAGTGGATCCACTTTCCCAGTTTTGCTTATTTTCTCTTTGGTCTGGTGTTTGGAGTTAGAAATGCCTCAGGTCCGTTATATCCTCGCTGTCAGAAGACCCCTGGGGCTGACTGTACCTTGAAGGAGGTGTCCTTTCTCAACTGGGGGATATTGAATAACTATTTAAGGAAAAAGGGGTACAGACAGCCCAGATAAGCTGTGCTGCAGTCAAATAGTCTGCTGTGATCTACGGGAGCAAGGGAGGTGTCCTGTGCGATCCCTGCCTTTCCCATTCCATTGACAGGCTGCGGGTTTCGGCGGTGTGAATTGCCCTGGCTAGACTGGAATATATGTAATATTCTCACAGTAAAGACAGCAAATGTTAATGTTAATAAAAATAATACTACTAATACAGCTTCAGAAACAGGTCCCGGTCCTCCTGCCAGCTGGCTGTAAGGATGAGAGGCCATGGTGGAGCTGCTGCCCTCAGACACTTCAGTGTTCAGGCCACTTGTTGGTCAGACACTGAGAAGCAGCGGTTGGCCAAGATTATTTTTCTTCCCTCTCCACGTGCACACACTCAAAGCCTCTCAGCCTGCTCTGCCAGGTGTATAACTACATACATAGCATTTCAGTATAGATTTCATGCAAAGCTTGAGCCTGATGGAAATGCTGATGATGGCTTCTGTTTTCCCTAGGATTTCTCTGAAACCTGTCACACAGGTCCAGGGACAGAATCAGAGACACTCTCCAGCATCTGAGTTGCATGTGTAGATACCCTTAGTGCTCCATTTTCCCTGGCTAATACTGATTTCCCTGTGCAAACATAGCTTGCACCAGTGGGATATGCCTTTCAGGGGCATGCTTCATGTCCTACACAGAGAAAGGAGAACCATCTCCTGGACATTTTTGCTTAAGTGAGGGGAAAAGCTGCACTTCCAGCAGATGTCATAATATATCAGGTTTTTTTCCTCAATTTTACCTTGCATGGCTCAGCATGAATGAAAGATGTTTGATTTGATAGTAATTATATTTTTTTAATATTTTAAACCTCAGATGTTGAGACAATTTACATTAATTAAACTTCAGTTGGCTTTAAAATTGTCATGTATCAATTTCAGCAGCGTTTATAGAGAACAAGATAGATGATTTAAATTACACACCATATGGGCCAATGCTAGGGACATTTCCTATTGTGTTAATTGCTTAAAGCTACGTTTTCTATCCCCCTTTGGAGTGAAAGACATTTGCTCTCATGCTCACTGAATGAGGTGAATGGCTTCCTGCTCAAATGGAGTATATACAGATTTCTCTCCCTCCTGCTGGCTTTTGCTCTGCTCCACAGATCAGCTTTTCAGAAGGGCTCTGCTGTCATTAACACCAGTATCACTGCTGCCTTTGGTGGGAGGCAGAGGCAAAGGTGTCTGAGGGGTCCTCAACTGACACACCAGGATCCCACCAAATCCTGCTGGGAATTAAATCGGGGGGAGTCAAGAGCCTGTGATCTATCAAAACGAGCAACCTTCCTCATTGCTAAGGAGAACAGAGACCTGTTTTGTTGGGTCGCAAAATGAGTCTGAGTTTTCCAGTCCCAGCCATCAGAACTCTCCGTGTCATCATGGTTATGTCCTGAGTTTGTTGGCACAACAGCGACCAGCCCTGCAGGTGATCCCCAACTTGTTTCTGCTGCAGGAACTAATTTGCTGGTCTGCATTGAATGTTGGCAAACTGGTGCTGGACGTGTCACTGAGGAATGGGATTGAGTGGAAACCAGTGGGCTCCTGTGGATGAGTTTGTACAAATAGACGACATAGGTGCTACAGCTGGCCTGGGAGGAAAGGGCTTTCCAGGGTGAACTGCAAGGCAGAATAACATCACTTTTTTCCTAAAGCTTGCGAGTGATGTTTTTGAGTGAGCCTGCTGAATCAGAGTGTTTGGATTTGGGGGAAATCAGATTAAATGACTTAACAGCTCAAAGAATATGGACTAATGAGTAGCATCCTCTTGAGAAATTTGGGATTAGGGATCCTCTTTCGCTGGTGAAACATCTAACTTTCCCTGTCTCTTTAAAAAGGTCCACATTCTTCTCAAAGTAAGAGACGGAGAAGGGGTTAGATGGTTAGAGGGCAAATATTCAGTATGCTCAGCAAAGCTTTCCTCCTTGGAGACCTCTTCAGGTGAGCACTCAAACCTGAAGAGGCTGAAACCAGAGGTCTTAGTCCTATTCTGATTCCCTGCTAGATAGAAACCTTTGCAAAAAATCCTCCAAATATCATCACAAATCAATTTGCTGTGCAAGACCAAAGCACCTGAAGGTTTCTCCACAGCTGGCTTCAAAGAAGTGGGGAAATAAAACCCAGAAAGTTGTTAAGAAAATGTTATGTTCAGCTGCATCTACTGGTTTGCAGTACATTTCTGCTTCTGTCTAGTTCTTCCTGCTTGGCAATATTGTAATGAGATTCTCCCATATTAATATTTTAAATGAATAAATAAATATCTCATGAGATATTGTGGATCTCTGCAATCTTTTCATAAATTCTGTGGAAGGTAAAAAGAGAATTAAAGATGAGATTAAAACAGGCTTGGTGATGTATTTCTCTGGCATGTGGTAAAGTCTCTAGGTATTTATGCTGTGCCATCTATGTTCCAAGTTACATCTATATTAAAAAGCGTGTGTGTGTGTCTCTCTCTATATATATCTCCATAAAGGCCGTGTAGGCTGTCTGTCATCAAGGAAGGTCCTGATTTCTGCTAGAAATTGTTGTAATAATAATAACGATGGGCTGTGGCAGCATACTGTTTTTAAAGCATCCATGTTACATATGAGTATGTTTTCACTTCATTTCAGTCTGAATCTGCTTTAGGAAATAAGGCAGCGGTATGGAGACTGGAAGTCTTTTTTTGCCTTACACTTTGGGGAAATGTAATGTAATTTTTTCTCTCTGACTCTGCATTGCAGAGTCCAGTTCTGGCACGAAAAAAGGCTGAGCCCTTAATCATAGTTAGCGAAAAGTACTGGGGGAGAAAATATGTTGGAAAGAAACTGCCCGATCTCCATTACTAGAAGGGGAATCCCCAAGAGCCTGTCAGAAATGCTGCCATACTCCAGGACAAATATTATTATTATTATTATTCTCAGCATTATAATTACATCATTCTGCTGTTAACATCGATCGCACATGCTACACTGAGTTTATTCACAGAATAATGTCCCTGGTTTCTGCAGAATTGTGCAGGATTTCTCTGAAACCTCTCAGGAGTATCCTGCACTGGCACTTCTAAATTGGTAATAAAACTTGCATGGACCTTGCCAGGGCCACGCACTCAGATGACCCCTTTCCCTCCCATCCAGGCATGCTGGAGACAGGGGGTTGGCATTAAATTCTGCTCTATCCCAGCTGTGAACATTTCTGGAGGTCCACAGTGCTATTCCCTGTTCACCTCAGTATTAGCATAAAGAGGATTAGGCCTTTTGGGAAAAACCTCTACATCTTAAGATCTTGTTTCCCCAAATGAAGTCAGGTGTGAACTAAGAAACCTTGTTTCACATGGGAATGAAATGCATGGTTTTTTCTGTATTCTCTGCAGGAGAAAATATATCCATATTTCCCTGTTGTAGGGCACCCCATGAGTTTGTAGAGGACTGGGGGAGGATGGGCAATACCCCTAAACTTGTATATTTAGTTACAGATCTTTCTGTTACGTCAGCTGTGAACACAACATGACTGAGATTTCTTCCAGTAAATTCTGTATTTATGTGCGTTATGTGTTACTTGTATCTAGTGTGGAGCTTTGTTCGATATTTCTAAACAGCAAACCTTTTTCTTCATGGGAAATGTACAACTGCCAAACTGCTGTTGAGAAAAGCTGCATCATTTTCATCAGGAAAACTCTTAATAGCAATAAACTATGACATTTAGTCATTTTTCAAGGTGTTTCTCTCTGAAGCTTTAATAATTTCATGCTACATATCCTAAGTCATTCCTCAGTGCAAACCGTGAAGCTTTCTACCAGGCAGCTGCGTTTTGTAGGCAGGTGGAAAAGTCTCACCATATTTTGGCCAAGTTCTGCCTTTGACCTTCAGCTGCCTGCAACCAGAAAGCTCCTTGCTAAATGCTGGAGCACCATGGCCCCTGGAGCTGGCAGCTCCCCCACAGTCAGAGTGAGGAGCCAAAGGAGGAGATAATTGCTGCATAGTTTCCAAAACATTTTTCTGCTATCTGCTTCCATGTTGGTGCATCACATTTCTGGCTACCTGTATTCATCAACTTAATCCATGGAATAGGCTATTGGCTGCGCACTAATAACCCCCTGCTCTTTAATGTTCTCTTTCTAGTTAATTAATCTATTTATGGTAATAACATGTCTCATTTTGTGCTTTCACTGTAGAGGGTGTGTTTGTATTATCCTGCTGTATAGCATTGACTAGTCCTGTTATCATTTATCATTAAAGGTGGCGGCAACACTCTGGCCTGGCCTGACAATAATTTTTCAATTAATTGCTTGGTGGTTGCTTTTTCTTGCTTTTGATCTTTGCCAGTACATATGAGGTCTTTAAGCTTTCCATCTGACTTTTTCTTTTTTTAAACTTGGCAACTGTGGTTGTTTTTTTTTAACACTGAGGGATCTGAAGCCTGTGGTGTTGGGCTATGGGGAAAGCATACAAGGGGACAGGCAGGCAGGGCTGGCCATGCAAAGGCTGTGAGCCAGAGGTGCTTTGGGGTATGCTCCCAGGGTTACCCCTCAGAAGAACCAGAGCCTGTGAGGGGCAATGCAGTGTGGTGGGCCCTTATCACAGAATGGTAGGGTTTGGAAGGGACCTCTAGAGATCATCTAGTCCAACCCCACTGCCAAAGCAGGTTCATCTAGGCAAGCTCCCACAGGAATGCGTCCAGATGGGTCTTGAAAGTCTCCAGAGAAGGCGTCTCCACAACCTCTCTGGGCAGCCTGTTCCAGTGCTCTGTCACCCTCACAGGAAAGTTGTTTTCCTCATATTGAGGTGGAACTTCCTGTGTTCCAGTTGTGCCCATTTCACTTTATCCTATCACTAGGCACCATTGAAAAGAGACTGATTGCTGCTCTTCCTGACACCCACCCTTCAGATATTTATAAACATTGATCAGATCCCCTGTCAGCCTTCTCTTCTCCAGACTAAACAGCCCCAGGCCTCTCAGCCTTTCCTCATATGAGAGGTGTTCCAGTCCCTTAATCATCCTCGTAGCCCTCTGTTGCACTCTCTCCAGTAGTTCCCTGTCTCTATTGAACTGGGCAGCCCAGAACTGGACACTGGCCATGTTGAAAGCATGAAGTTTGTGTCTGGCAGGTGGTACACTCAGGCCTGGGGGTTGGCATAAATTATAAAAGCTCAGGGGATGGCTACAGCCTTGGATGTTATCATTGAGTGTCTGAGAACTTGGCTGCTGAATGTGAGACCCTGGACTTTATGGCAATGCTCCTGTGAAACAGGATGGTAGCAACCAGCTGCAACAATAGGTTTGTGGGTCCGAAGCTTTGCTTTAGCTCAACCATGGGTCTCCCTTGCCATGGAGCAGCTGATTTGCACATTGTGTTTCCATTAACGCTGGAAACCCAGAGGTCATTTTGAGTGTCCACACCCATCCTGGATTACTGTGGCATGTTAAACAAAGGCACACACTTGGTAACAGCAGCATATTGCTCCCAGTTTACACTCTGTCACTGTGGCACACACACTGGAAAGGACAGCTACTACCCAACACATCTGCTCCTTGGCTGGTTGGGCTGCTAAAATAACGCTTGGGTTTGTCTATGTTTCAGCTCTCTGGAGCCACGTGCTTTCTTAAAAAAAATGACAGCACATGAATTTAGAAAGCAGAGTAGTCGCAAACCACTAAGCGTCTATATTGAGGGGGTGCCTGTGAAACAACTGGAGCTGATGATTAGTAGAAATGTTTGGATTTTCTTTGTTTACAAGTGCTTCATTAAAAGCTTGACCTGCTTACCTTAAATTTATTTTTGTTTCCAGCCACATGGCTACTTGTTTCCTTCCACATTCTCCCAAGTGTTTTATTTTTAAGCAGATGCTCTTCTGGACCGCATTTATGCCAAGTTTTGTCTTATGTTCTTTATCAGTACAACAATATGAAATATTTAATAAGAAGTTATCACTGTGGCAAATATAAAAGATTAAATAGGTCAGTTGGCCTCAGTTCCTGAGGAGGAACCTGGTATGCAGAAAGAGTCAGAAGAAACAGCATCAAATATACAGATGTAGAGTCAGATCAAAACATAGGAAGGTCTGCTTCATGCTCAGAAGCTTCTCCCTTCATCACGTTAAAGGCAGGGGAGGAGGAACAGAGCTGTATTTGAATCTAAATTTACTGTGTTTGAAATTAAGTCAGCCTTCCCCTGCAGAAGAGGGAGCAGAATAGCCAGCTCCTGTGCACAGGAACCCTGCAACCAAGTTGTCACCCAGTTGGCACTTCTGTGCTTTTATCCTGGCTGCTGCATACCCTCAGCTTTCTGCCTGGGAAATCAGCTGGCTTTTACCCCATGTTTCCCTGGCACCCTGCACAAGTGATTTAAGCCTCTCTATTTTATTTGGGTTTTTTGCTGTTATATAAGGAGTTGCTAAAACTCCCTCCTCCAAAGGGCACTGTCAAAAGCAGCATGTAGTGCGTATGGCAGCTTCCCAGCATGTCTGGCAGAGGCCTCTCAGGGGTTTGATGGGCAGGAGATGGCTTGGGAAGCCGAAGTGTTGACATGTCTAGACAGGAGAAATGCTGAAACAACATTCCTGGCAACAGGGGTGATGCCAGTCAGCAGAGCATGCCAAGCCCCACCAGGTATCAAAGCCCCTTTCTATGGGTCACTCCCTCTGGTGCAGATATCTGCCTTTCCCAGTGGATTGTTATGGCCAGGAAGGAGCTTCTTCACTGGCTGCCCCACTGGGGGAAGCTCTTTATTCCCAATATGGCTAACACTGATGCACTTGGTGCGTGCAGACAACAGTGCTCGTTTCCAGTATGTGAAATAGACATGCTAGGAGAGGGGTGACTGTTAAGAAACTACAAAACGGTATCAGTACCATGTTGATATAATAATGTTTTAATTCTTGTAAAAAAATGTACATTATGGGTAGAGGTGGGCTCAGAGAGGAATAATAATCCCTTTACTGCAATACAGCACATTTTTTTTTGTCTCATTTTACTATCCATATGATTTATAGAAAGACCATATGAAATATATTTCATTTCTCACACACTTCAGTGTATGGCTTTTACAATCAAGACCCTTTGATCATGCACTTAACTCTTAGGTACTTGTAGCATCTTTTATGTTTTCCTTTGTGTTCTAACAAAAGCTGAAGTTTACTGATTGCATCATTACGTTTTAAAAAGCGTTAAACAAGTAAACACTATAAAGCTGTGATGATTTAAAATTGCTGTTGGGCAAGTTGATTTTGTGCATGCATTAAACTAGATTAACATGCATTTGTTTTATTTAGGTTGGCTGTGTCATTGCTGAAGTGTGTTCATGTGGGGTTGCTGAGGGATCTTCCAGTATATAGAGTGACCTGTATATAAAGCATGTCTAGAGCATATAAAAACTGTATATAGAATATATAGAGAGCCTAACTCTTCACTGTTAGACATGCAGGTTTATCTCTTATCTTCTGTAAGCCAAGCTGTCTGCAGCAGGCGTAGCAGATTCCAAAGCTAAATGTAAGGTGAGTGTGAGCACCCCATTGTTGAGCTCTGCAAGCAATTAAACATCTCTGTAGTAACAGGTAGCCGGCACCAGCAGTGCAGAGGGAACGTGAGCAAAAGACATGACAAAGTAGTTGTCTCCCATGAAGACAGGTAGTTTAAGGTCTGGAAATGTGGCAAACAAGGAGCCTTCTGCATTTGACAGCGACTAAAGGCAGCTTGCTAAAGACAGAGGCAGCACAGAGACACGACACTGCTCCTTCCCTTCCCTGTGCTGTTAGGTAGGGAGGCAAGCAGCTACCACCTGGTTTTGAGAGGAAGGGCATCCCTTCCCAGCAATTCAAGGCTTCAGTGGTCAGCACTGTAGTTGTTAGAAATATGAGCAGCTATTCTACATTCATCCCAGCTACCAAGGACTGGGGAGAATGAAAGTTGCTGCATATTCTTTCTCATTTTACCTTCTTCTATTGGTGTGTATAGTGATGTCTTTCTATCACCCCATCTGCTTGTAGGGATGGAGCAGGAGAAAATGAAGATTGTGCAGTATCTACTCAGAGGTTTAAAAAGCAAAGGATGGGGATGAAGCATTGTTGCTGACATGGCTTTCTGTAGTGAGCAACTGAATAAAAGAAATCATGTCCAAATGTTTGCATATGGTGAAGCACTCAGTGCAGGGAACATTAAATGGCACAGGAGGGTCCTGCTGCCACACAATCCCAGGCTAAGATAGCTTGTCAGTGCCTGGCTGGGATGTTGCACTCTCATGGGGAAGCAGAGTGCATCTCTGGTCTAGAACCTGCAGGGATGTTGTTTGCTGTGGGTCTGGGCAATAACAGGCTATGGTCGCATGCTGCCTGGTTTTGGAGGCCATCCTGCCTCTTTGACTACCCAGCTTTCAGGGGTAATTGCTCCCTTCCTAGCTGCATCAGTCATTTTTACCCCCTAGAGTCCATGGGGAAAGAAGTGAGGATCAGAGACTAGATTATCTATTTCAAAGAGATTAATTTATATTTTGCATGAAATTTTTCATATTTTTACCTCCTTCCCCCTCCCCCTTTGAAATCACAACTATCTTCTGCTGCTTCTAGAGGAAGTTTGCATTTTTTCAGTGCTTTGAAATTAACTCTTTATTCAAACAACCCCTTCGTCAATCAGGAACTCTTGAATTTTTGAAAACTAAAGAGAACTCAAGGGTGTTGGCAAGCGCATTTCTACAAAATGGTCCCATGGNGGGAGATGTTTCTACCTTCTGTCCACAGTCTGCTTGAGGGGTCAATTGGAGCATCTCACCACATCACAGACTACAGCATTTACATAAAGCACTATGATAACATCCCTTACCATCATTCATCCCCATCTTTACTTTTCCTTATGCGGCACATGATGGATACAGCTCATTGGGATTCCTTTTCCAGTAGCTCAGGATATTTTTACTTTCACATCTTTACCTTAGGGAGAAGGTAAAAAAAAATAGAGCAAGCATCAATGATTTGGTGTTTCTCCTGTATTTGTGGTATGTGCTTGGCCTGTGGAGTTTTTTCCCCCCTCTTCTTTTTTCAGACTTAGTGGTGAATGGATGACATACATAAGTGTAATATGTAACATACAGTTATTGATGGAGGTATGATGTGGTTACTGAGCATTGATATTTACAGTGGACTCTTTTCCCCACAGTACAGACTGCTCCCATTACTAAGACCCTGAGACAGTTCGCTCCCCAGAGCAGGCATGGAACAGCCTCATTTTACATCCTTAAAATCCTGAGTTCTTCATTCAAGAGTCAAGGTATATGACAGCGTAAAATTGGACTTACTCAGATTTTTAAGAAATGCAGGAGGGGAATTTGAACCACATTAACCCTATTCCCAAAACCACCTGTGAGGCAATCCTGAGGTCCCCTGAAATGCAGGGGGACTCTTCTAACTGGTAAAATGGTGGAAAAGACAACCTGGGCGCCAGTGGTTTTCACTTGCTCTCCCAGGGCTTTATAGTCTTCCTTAATTCTGCCCAGGTTCTGGCTCACAGCATTGTTCATGCTCACATAGAAGAGTAACAGTGGAGAGTAGTTGGTGCTCTTGACAAGTTGTGGCACCCTCTTGGCAATGTCTCAGATCTTAGCTCCTAGGAGTCAACATGCCTCTCATGGCATCTTATCAGGCCAGCAAATGGACACCTCAGTGCCCTTTAGCAGAGAGTCACCCACTATGAGCACACGCTGTTTCTTTTCACAGTATCCATTGTATGCTGTTGGTGAAGTTTCTCCATGTGGAACTTGCTTGTGTCTATAGATGTTAAAGCTTCATATCTGTTTTTGGTGGTGATGTTAGAGGGTGAAGAATGAAGCAAACTCCTGCTTTTTTTGGGTCACCAGGGTCCAAGGTGCCTCTTTCTCCATGGTGTTTGCTACAGAAACACGGTTTTGAAACCACCTATCTATCTCTGTCTATATCTGACTCCTCATGAGTCCTGACAGCTCAGGTGGCTTCATCCAGGAGCAAGTGAAACCATGAGCCACTGCTGCCCTGCTGCCTTGCCAGACTCTAGCCCATCATGTGGCTCATGAGGAGGAGAGGTGACTGTGGGCTGAGCCAAAGGGGCTATGCTTGGCACTGGGTTGTATGGCTGCTGGCAGGAGCGAGAACCGGAGGGACCTGCAACAGTGCCAGGGCAGTGCCTGGGGCCTGACTCCTTGGTGATGAAGCCACAGCTGCTCCTGTACCCCTGAGGTCACCATCTACCCAGTGCCGAGGGGACAGGCCTGTGCTAGGTGACTGCTAGGGCACCTCTTGATCCTGCCTGGTTCCTGGCACCTTCAGGGGGTGGGAGTGCAGCTCCTGCTTGCTGTGGTGCCAGGGGGCCCTTGACATGGTTGTAAGTAAATTGCTGCCATCACTTGATTATAAGTATCATAGTTGAACAATCAATTTACAAGTATTTAATAACAAATTGTTTACAAATATTGTCTGATTATTAAACAAGAATTAGTTAATAGATACAGAAAGTATTGTATAACATGTGAAACCAAAGATGCTGCTTGGCTGTTTTCTTGCTGAAAAGTGCCTTTCTGCCCATGGATGGAGGAGCCAGTTCAGCCCTGGGCTCATCTGTGGCGAATGAGGGCAGGTGGGCTGATGGTGCTGCCCCCACAAATTGCTGAGAGGGAACCATGTGTGTGCTGGAACACATAATTTCTGTCCTTGGAAGGAGGCAGGGAGAGACCTGCCCAGACTTTAGTGAATCTGTGAGGAGAAAGGGCTGCCTGTGCTGAGGACAATGCTACTGCCTGCTCTGCTTCTGGCTGGGGACAGCCCTGGCCATCCTTAAGCTAATTACAGCTTCTACTCATTTTAGCAATGTGGGCTCTAACAAGGTCGTAAATCAGTCACTGTCATCAGAATATGAACTGCCATAATTATACATTGTCTAAATATGGACTAATGAGTTAATAACTATTCCAGCTGTTGTACATACCTCAAACAGAGTTGGACACAGAAGATGGTGTGAAAAGTGCCTTTCCCCCAAGAGACTAATCTCATACGTTGAGTTTGGCCTGGTGCATGCTGACCTCCCAACTTTGGGGACCAACTTGACCAGACCTCCACCTCTGGCAAGGGTCCATGCAACCTGCCCAATCCCTGACTGTCTGGAACCCAACACTCTCCCACTCTCCTGCACAGAACCAGCTCACTTGGTCTTCATTTCTGAGCCCACACACATGACTTGGTCTTTGCTCCAGCTCTTGAGCCCTAGGAGCCCATCTCCAAGCCCCCAGACCCACAGGACTTTATCTTTGTATCCAAACCCCCAAAATCATGAGCCAAGTCTTGACCCCCCAAGGACACACATCTTTTGAGGCCCAAAGCTGATGACTTACCCTTCCTTCCTGAAGTTAAATGAGCTGGGATTTTGCACCCCCAAAACAGGTCTCCGCTGAGCCCACGTCAAAGTCTCGAAAACACAGGACTTGGTCTCTGCTTTCAAGTACTTGAAAATGTAGAACTTAGGCCCATGTTTCTGACCCTAAAACTAGCCAAACAAGCCTGGTTTTGAACACCCAGTGAAGTTTCTGAGCCTCCTTTCAAGGCCAGAAAAAAAGAGGACTCTACCTCTGTTTCTAAGCTTTGAAAGCAGCCCATTGAACTTGGTTTTGAGCCCCATAAGCACATTATTACATTTTTAATAATCAGACAATATTTTTAACCTAATAATTTGTTATTATTTTCCTATTTATGAATTTATTATTCAAGACATCCTCAATATTAAACTATGGTACCTACCATCAAGCAATGGCAGTGATTAAAAATCCCCCAGTGAACCATTTTCAGGAGCTGAGCAGGAGTAAGAGTTGCTGAACCAGCTGATAACCACTGCCCTGCATTCCAGCGTGCCAGGGTATCAAGTATTCTGACAATATTGCTCAGTTTCTGCCCCATCCCAGATCCTATTTGTGATGTTTGGAGAAAGGGAGTGGGGACACACATGGGGCTGCTCATGACATGCCACTGAAGTGCTGGGCCGTGGGCTGTGAGCCCTGAATTGGAGTTGCCTATGGATGAGTCACAACCCACCAGAATGTTTCCTTTCCCCCACTGACTTTAGGTTCCAGAGGCAGAACCTGGACCACCTGTGTTTTTGTGGCTCCGCCCTCACCCAGGTGGTCATGGTTTGGGTGGTGGGTGAGGCCAGGACTATATCAACCAGGAGCTGATTAATTTGTGTGTGGTTTCTGTTGGGGCTGATTGCATTTTACTGAGCTCCCTTGGTAGTGTCCTTCCACTGCCAGGGCTCCCATCTCTATATGTTGTGTCCAGCAGGAGATGCTGGCACCACAGTGGGCAGCAGAGGAGCTGGGCCCACAGGAACCTATGACAAGATTGTTTGAAAGAAGATTTCCAATGGGATGTTGCTGAGTTCAGGGTTGGCCTGTGTGAGCAGGCAACTGATGGCAGCATAAAATGATGATGGGTGAACTGGCATAACACCTACCTGTGGGCCACACGGCAAACCACTGGAAAAGTACAGGTTGTGAAAGGCTGTGTGGGAGCATTACTGCACCCTCTAAATGCTTCTGGCTCCTGCCTACCCTGTCCTCTGGGGACAATACCAGAGGATGACAATTATATCCTGCAGTGGACCAGAGCACTGAGGCACCCCTTCAGCATATCTGGCTCCTCCTCTCTCCTCATTGTCTTGGATGATCAGTTGACCTCTTATGACCTGGTAAACTTGTATTTGGGTGGGATATCTCAAGATCCAGTAAATTCTGGGCTTGTGCAACTGATGGAAAAATACTGGGACCCTCAAGTTCTGGATGTGCACAGACCAAATAGTGACCCATACTGAGACCATTTTGCTCTCCTGGATTGCAGTGGGCTGAATCCAACAACTCCTCTGAGTTTGGACTCCTCTCAAGGCCACCTGCTGATGAAGTCCATGCAAGGCCTGGGCAAGACCACCTCCTTGAGACTCAACTCCCACCCATTGCAGAATGTGGATGCACTGGATTTACTCTGAACTCAAAGGGAGACACTTTTACTCTAGGCTAGTCTCTTTTACCCACCTCTCTACTCATCTAGGTGTTTGAATTTATGCATTTGCTTTTATGATGCTCCTTCCTCAGGAGCCCTGAGAACATGGTGTGGGCACCTCCCTCTGCCCCCACAAAGAGTTCTCTCAGACTAAAACTCAAAAGAGAAAACTGGAAGGTCTTCTGGAGTCAGTCTCAAATTTTTTTTAATTTTTTTTTTTTACTTTTTTTATTATCCTTTGGCAATGAGTGCCTGGTTCAGCAGGGGCTGGAGGAGCCAAATGCCACTGCTACAGCAACCTTTAAGACAATGCTGTGTGTGACTTACTAAAGCTTTTCATCTACTGGTTGTTAGTGTGAAGCAGGTGAAGGACCATGAATAACCTCAGTAACTTGAAAGTTGCAGACAGAGAAACATTTTTCATTATTTCCAGCACTTTCATTGTTTCCTGGGACTTCTACTTCTGGCCTGTGGTAATAAGCACTGGTCTGGGGTTTGGTTTCTGGAGTTCTCAACTCAGGGACCTTTAGTGCAGGAAGCAGCATGAGCAATGAACACGTATAGACACACGGGTTCAGAACTTGCTTTCACTATCTACACGCCCATCAGGATGTTGTGTCACTTGGATCTGGTGGACATGAGGCTTTTCAGCCGCACAACCCCACTCCTGGGTAGCTGATTGTGCTTAGTACAGAGCTGTTCTTCTAACAAACAGGCCCTCTTTTCTTAGCCATTTTTCCTGAAATGAAGGGGTTTTTTATTTTCATCCGCCTTTCTTTAGCACACAGAGCTGCAGCATTTAATATTTGTATGGGCTATGTAGGCTGCAGTCACACCATGAAGTTCACTCCAGACCCAGACACTCAACATCTGCTAATCCTCTTACCAAAGTTAATATCCCCTGTGCTTCCATGATAAACAGGAGTAAATAGAAATTCTGTCTTCTCTATATCTTAAAGTTCAAGAGAGAAATTAACATATATGTCTAATGAGCTATATTTAAATAATAACATTGTTTTTAACTAGAAAAACATTCATGTTATTTTCCTTCTATAATGGTAGCTCCATTTACCTCTGCTTTTCAAACTTTCCATGGAGTCAGACATTCTTTGATGCTAATTCACAAATAGTCAGTGAATTCCCATCACTCCTAATCCCTCAACCTCTCATTCTTTATAAAATGTCTTAATGCCTTCAACGAGGCCCATTAGCACTGGAAACATGGGTCTTCTTGGCCCCTGGCTGTATTAAAAGGAAGCAAAAGTGAGGGCCTATTTATAGGATAATCTTGCCGTCATCTAATCCTGTCTCATTTTGGGTTTATTTCCTGTTGTTTTTGTTTTACCTCTTAAACCAGCACATTCTGGCACCAGCTATTCAGAGCATATTTCTCTGACCTGGCCTGACACCTGTAGTGTCACCCCCCTCACACAGCTCAGGCTTTCTGACTTGGTGCCCATCACTACTGTTGTCCCTAGCACAGGTGGGTAGAAGCTGCTCATCTGCCAAGCATTTATTTCCATTTCTTCCTATACTTTCTGATTGGTTTAGACTTGTACAAGGCATTTTTAATTGTTAAGAGTTCACGTCATATACAGTTTATAAGCATCTCTTGTGTTATAAGTAGGAATAAAATGTTGCAGTGTTAATGTTTCTCATTTGAACATATGAAAAAATCAGCTTTGATGCCAGTTTAGTTGCCACCAGTTGAAAACAAGGGATTTCAAATTAACTTTAAAGCCAGAGCTGCTGTGTAAAAAATCAGCCTTCCCTTCCAGATGTAAAGCAAACAAAACCCAGCCAGACTATCTCACTATGTACTAAGTATATAGTTTCTATTCTGTAAAACATCATTACGCTCAGTCAAGATAGCAATTCATAAGTGCTTACAGGTTGCAGTTGTGGACTCTCTTAAAAGTCTAGTGTGGTGCTGATTAGTCAATACTGATTGCTTTTACTTTTAAGGAAAAAAACAACAACAAACTGTCTCTCTCCTACCTGCTGAGGGTTTGGATAACTCATTGATTTCAGGGGCAGAAGGGACAATTGACTTGTTTTTCCTATTCCATTAATCATGGACCATTGTATTTTTCTAATTTGCTACTTCTCTTCATGGTTTTGCCAAATGGTTAATTATCCTTAGTTTAAAAAATTATAATAATAATAAAATTCCCGCTTTCTAAGTAGATATTCTCTGGCTTTGGCATCCAGATGTTTCATATTACATCTTTATTTACTGGTACTCATTTCTCTTGGTGGAGGGTCTTATGAGATAGAGACATGAGCCTGTTCCTGTTCTGTCAGAATTCCAGTGTATGGCAGCCATTGTACCATAATGTGACAGTCATTATACAGCTGGGATAATGTCATTTTGATTGGGTTTCTCCTTTGCTAGAAAACCTTTATTTTAGTACATGATGGTCAGATCTTCTCTGTGCTGCAAGGCATAATTAGATGCCTCCAAAGTGGCTTATCCAGTACTGAGAGTCACCCTGCTGAGATAGTGCTCTTCCTCCATGCCCTTCATCAAAAACCTTGGCCTCTAAAGCTGGTGGAAGAAATCCTTGTCCTGAGGCTGTGTCTTTTGACAGAGAGCTCCAACTAGACCTTTAATCCATGCACCAAAGTTTTTGATTTTTAGTTGCTATCACAGTCTGAAGGTTGCCAGGATTACTGAAGCAGCAGTTATGCTCAGTTTTCATGTGCTTGGATGGAATGCAAAGAACTTCGGGCTTGAAATTCTTCCTAAATGTCAATGGGTTTGTGTCCTGGACGTTCTACAGGTCATTTGGAACATAACAGCTCCTTGCAAGTGAATGTGTGTGCATCATATACGTATTTCAGTTAGAAAATGAGCAATTGCTATGATGGGAGTGTTTCAACATCTGATAAATGAGGCAAGTTTCAAACTTCAAACAGAACTTTTCTAGATTGACATTCATTAGCAAATGCACATCGCCAATGGTAAGCTCTTAATCACTATCAATCATTAACACTACTTTCTCAAACAATTAGTCTCTAACAGTCTTACTCTAAACAGGCCAAAAGTGTGAATGAGGCTGATGCTGTGTAGCTAATGCTGATGGCTACAGCTCTTGATGGCTTTAGTGGCTGAGGTCCTTGTGATCAGGCTCAAGAGCTCTGCCAGGAGGGAAGCCAGAAGAGAAGTACATGATGATTTTCTTCCCAATTTTGCCTTGTTCCGCTATTTACGCTCCTCAGTTCTCCCCCAAAAGAGAAGGGATGGGAGTCTCATCTGCCAGCATTGCTCATCTTATTTTTAGACTCCAAGTCTCCTTGTCATGGTTTAACCCCAGCCAGTAACTAAGCACCACGCAGCCTCTCACTCACTCACTCTTCCCCTCTTCCAGTGGGATGGGGAGGAGAATTGAAAAAAAAAAGGTAGTAAAACTTGTGGGTTGAGATAAGAACAGGTTAATACCTAAACTAAGCTATAATATAATAACAACTATAATAATATTAAAATATAATAACCATCATGAAAAGGAATATAACAAAAAGAGAGAAATAAAACACAATAAAACACAATGCAATTGCTCACCACCCAGGGACTGGGGCCCAGTGATCCACCTGCCCCGCAAACCCCTTCCAGGTATGGAATGTCCCTTTGGCCAGCTTGGATCAGCTGTCCTGGTAATGCTTCCTCCCAGCTTCTGGTGCTCCTGCTTGCTAGCAGAGCATGGATAACTGAAAAATCCTGAAGTCAGTATAAGCACAAAGTCTTGGTGTGTTGCTGTTAGTCACTAGCAGTGTTACTGTGGTATGAGACACTGGTACACTGTGCAGGTCAGGCTGTTGTGCTTGCTTTGTGCACTTGTACTTTATGCACCAAACAGGCCCTTGTCTTTGCTTCAAGCTCCTCTGGTGGAATTTGGATGACCAAGTTTTAGTTACTTAAAGTGTCAGCGTACATGCTGGAATAGATGTCTCTTCCCCCTCCATAACCAAGGTGGAGGAGGGCAACACCTCCAGAAGGGCAATTTAGCCCACTCATGTAAGATGGGTAGTTTATGGCGAGATGTGTCTTGCACTGAAATCCTTCGAAAAATCTAGAGATCTTGTTGATAGTGGTGAGTTTCATACATGAATATGGCTCAGCAAGATTTGGATTCTGCACTGCCTAAAGGCTGGAATGAAGCTGTCATTGAAGGAGCCCACCAGGTTGGGTGACAGCATATCCTCTCTTCTGAAGTGTGACACAAGTTAAAATCAAAGCTGATACTTTTAAAGAGCCCTGGATTTTGCCAACTCTGTGTCAGGCTGCAAACAGCTAACATTTTCACCTTTGTCAAACTACATTTAATCGATCTGGGAAAACAGGCAATCTGATAATATATTGTAACTGTTGACTTAAAGAAAGGAGCAGAAGGCGTGCTCTCCTCACATAGATCTCCTGAGGAACTCAATATTTGACTACAAAAGCCATGAGTTCTTTTATTCAGGCACACTTGATTTTAGAGGTGATATGCAGAGCACGAGCCTTGCTGTACAGCTCACCTTCAGTGAGTTTCACATGCTTGACCAAGTGATACTGGTAAGTAAGGCATTAGTAGCTGTGAACTAAATTACATGATTGCCAACTTTCTGTCCCCACCATAAAAGTGACCCCTCTGCATTATCACAAAGGTGTATGCGTTCCTGAGAGGGCCTTGGACAGCAACTCTCAGACTTGTGTCTTCCTTGGTGTTACAGCCACTTAGACATCAAGTGGATAGCAATGTCTCTTTCCTCCACTGTAGCTCAGATTTCACCCAAAAGATTCAAAACATAAATTATGACCTGGCATGAAAGGTAATGAAAAAAAGTATTAGTGTAAAACGGATGTGATCTGAGCCAGCAAGTCTTCTCTGGGTATTTTTTTTAATGGAATACAATGCTGTTGCTCGTGGTCATGAAGCAGTAACATGCGGCAAGGGCTGTGACAGTATAAGTGTTTCCCTGAGAGTTGTTATCTGAGGGAAAAAACTCTGAGCCAGCATGAATAAATAATGCACTGATAAGTTTGTCCAGCAATATCTCTGCTGCAGCAAAGCAACCTTAGGTGATCAGCTGGAAACCAATGGCCCCTCAAGAGTATGTTGATGCCCACAGCAGCATCATAATTGTTTCTTCTGCTTTGGCACTGTAAGTACACAATGCTAAAAGCAACAATAAGCGACAGTAATAAATTGCATAGCATAAAATTACAGACAGGTGTGCACGTCCCTCTTTCTGATGCTAAAGCCACCAGTGAGAAGCAGCAGTGGGGAGATGAGACCAGCTGTAAGGGAGAGAGCAGCACTGGCATTCACAGCAGCCAGTGCAGAGCTGTGAACTGTAGCATGTCCTCTGAATACCAAAGCTGAATTTCTTTCCTAAAAGCTGCTAGTGAGCTTTTCAAACAGCCTTTTGTGGCACTTGGGCATTTTTAGGCAAAGTTCTGACAAATCTTGTCTTAGGATCTCTACCAGCTAAGGGAAAATACAGGGGGGAAAAAGGTGTTGTGGAGTTTTTAGGAATTTTTATTAGTGTGTGCATTAGCTTGTGAGAGCCTGGTTCTGTGGCTGGAGGCACCCTGGCAGCGGAGGGCTATTGTTACCTTTGTCACTGATGGAGCTGGTGACAGTGGGCAAGCAAGTCAAATCCCCTCTCTGGGTTCTTGTTGCTTCTTGAGCTTTTTCTCCATCACATCATTTCAGAACTATTCAGCACTGACTCCTGGGAGCCAGTAGTCACTTCACAGAATCACAGAATGTCAGGGATTGGAAGGGACCTCAAAAGATCATCTAGTCCAATCCCCCTGCCGGAGCAGGATCACCTAGATGAGGTTACACAGGAACATGTCCAGACGGGTTTTGAATGTCTCCAGAGAAGGAGACTCCACAACCTCCCTGGGCAGCCCATTCCAGTGTCCTGTTACCCTCACTGAGAAGAAGTTTCTTCTCATATTTAAGTGGAACCTCCTGTGTTCCAGTTTGTACCCATTACCCCTTGTCTTATCGTTGTTTGTCACCGAGAAGAGCCTGGCTCCATCTTCGTGACACTCCGCCTTTATATATTTATAAACATTAATGAGGTCTCCCCTTAGTCTTCTCTTCTGCAAGCTAAAGAGACCCAGCTCCCTCAGCCTTTCCTCATAAGGGAGATTCTCCACTCCCTTAATCATCTTTGTAGCCCTACGCTG
>VYZX01024658.1:133311-201920 GCA_013401335.1 Brachypteracias leptosomus
ATAAAACCTGTTGTTTGGTGAGGGCCCCCCCCCCCCCCCCCCCCGAAACAAACCACTAAAGCATATTGGAATAATGCAGTATTTCTTTCAGTCCTTCATGAGCTCTACCTGTAGAGGGGACTTAGTAGTAGTATTATTGTTACCCATATTTATACTTAACTCTGCCCAAAATGTTTCCTCACATACTTACTGTGTAATGAGAAGAGGACAGAAGAACTAAACATCTCCATAGAATTTTAATTCTAACTCAGTATTTATCCCAGTTCTTACAAAAGGACTGAACATCTTCAAATATACTGTCAATTACACAAACAAATGTTGGGGTCACACTTCACATCCTTGGCTTACAGGTTTACCTTGTGGGATGGCTCATTTGAAAATGTAGCTACCTAAGTACAGAACCAAATAGGAAAAAAAAGCAGAACTGCATCACTTACTTGTGTTAGGTGTCCTGAAGACCTGTGTAGATCACTGGATATAGTCCCAGTGATAGTCTTTCTATATCCAGAAGACAACAGATATTCATTTTCTGTTTAGTGATGTGCTCCAGGTCAATGGCTTTGTCCTGCAAGAAAAAGTTAAGAGCTGATTTACGCAGAAAAGGCATAATCCAAAAAACTGATTGAAATGGGTAAATAACTTTTGATTTTCTCCAGCAGAGTCTGGCTAGGTCTGGGATGACTTCACATCTCACACAGAGCTCTCACTGCAGGGCAGTTAGCTTTGTCTGAGACTTTGCTGTATTTCTCCTGCCAGTTTGGCTTGCTTTTAGAAAAGAGAAAAACAAACAAAACCAAACCTCTGGAATTTTTATGATGCATTGACTGCACTTCTTCATTTCTTCTACCAACTTGTTCCTTTACTTAGTTAAACCTGAGGATTTTATGACAATCAATTGACTTGACATATAAACTGTGCCTATTGAAGTTATGTGCTGTCAATGAAAACAGTGACAATATCCCTGAATTGTGGCTTATTTTTTTTAAAAAAATATTCTGTTTCAACCTACTTTAGATGAGTCCAAATTACAGACCACTTTCATCACCAGAAATGCTGTGGCTTTTTCATATGCTGGACACGTAATGAATACACCTGGGGTTTTTTTTTCAGAATTCAGATGTTGGTAGAGATGGGAGTTGGATTTATATCTGCAAAACAGAATCAGTTTAAAGAAAACATTGAAAATACCTTCTGTGATTCTTGCAGCTTGTATGCATCCAAACACACACCGCTTACTTGAACGGCAATATCCGAATGCAAATGGAATGTATTGCATTACCTCTTTACAAAATGTATCATTATTCTGTATATGAAATGGAGTTTTTTGTCTGTTCATGAAACATCAGTTTGCGTTAGTAGATTACATTATGAGGTTCAAATATTTACATATACAGCTTTACAGCTCTTTCAGATACCTGTGTCATTTGAATAAATGTGCTCCCTTGCTGACATGACTATTTGTGGGCTCTAGGGCAGGCCAGAAAATCTAGGTTAAAAACACTGCTGAAAAGGCTCCCCGGTTCAAGAGAGAAGGAACTACTGGAAAGAATCCAGCGGAGGGCTATGAAGATAATTAGGGAACTGGAACCTCTCTCTGATGAGGAAAGGCTGAGAGGCCTGGGGCTGTTTAGTCTGAAGAAGAGAAGGCTGAGAGGGGATCTGATCAATGCTTATAAATATCTAAAGGATGGGGGTCAAGAGGATGGGGCCAGACTCTTTTCCATGGTGCCCAGCAACACAAGATGACACAAACTGGAACACAGGAAGTTCCATCTGAACATGAAGCTGCAGTGCTGGGCACCAACAGTACCAAGCTGGAGATCTGACAACTCTTATAAACAAAGCTCAGGCTGAGTCACCTGAGGGATGAGATGCTGCTTATGCCATTCCATTTATTTTGTCAGCCTAGAGGAACAGTCATTGTTCCAAAAATTCATTGGGAAACAGAGTCCCAGCTTTGCAACTCCTTCCTACAATCAGACCTGGGTGACAGCAGAATCTCTACAGTCACTAAAGCGCAAGCTTTACAACCTGTCTCCTCACCTGTGTGCCAGGCCAGTGCTCAGGCCTTGCTGCTGAAATGTGAAGAACATGTGCAGTGGGTAGTAACTGAAAAAGTGATTCTGCAAAGGCCCACATCCATGGCTCACAGCTACCTAGCTCCTGTAAATTACTAGCACAACATTTGCATGTTTAAAAGCCACTAGCAACTGAAAACTGCAATGGAAATTTGATCTTGCCCAAGACAGCACTACATTTGAATCAAGAGGGAGATATTTTCTTTTTGAAATTTCTTAAAGAAACAATATCTCAGGCATTTTGTGAATGTTCTTATAACAATCACAATTAATATGTGCTGCTGGATGCTGGTGGGGCACTAGACTAGAAATCAGAAGTGGGCTCTCACCTGGGTTCCTCTGACAAGATCTGAAGACGCACCCAGGATTTTCCAGAGTAACTAATTTTAATTATCCAGCTTGCCAAATAGTCCATGATCCTGAGTTCCAAAATGAACAGAGAACAGCTCTGTGTAAGATGAAACACCAAACAACTAGTATCCCTAAACACCAGTCAGATTTAGCATACTTTACCAGTTTACATCCTTATTTCCAGAACTGTAACAAGGATTCCTTGTAAAGCACTCCAAGACTCAAACATGGAAATAGCTATTAAAGAAACCATTATTACTATTTCTGCTTTGACTGTCATTTTCTATTCCTGCTGTGTTGGTATTTGATTACATTTGAGATGTGGGAATACAGCAGAGCAGGCCCTTAGAGCTGTTCCTTGTTTACAAGGTGATTTCCACGCGTGCTCTCTCACTCCCACACACAGCCCCACTCCCATTCCAGTTAACATTTCGGAGGCAAGGAAATGTGCCAGTTTATGGACCATCTGTCAGGCAGCACCAGGGCACAGGATATTGATGCCGTGTTTGTAGCTATCTCTTATTTGAAACAAAGTTCAATTCAAAGCACTTCCAAGCACAGAAAGGGGAGAAAAGAGACGTTAGTGTGTTTAGATTACATTGAAGTTTTAAGATTAAAAGAAAGGGAGAGAAAAGTCTGCTAATGGGTAGAGCTCAGTGGAGAAGCATTATTATATTACTTCTAATGCACATAAAGCATCTCCTATTAAAAAGGGATGGCAGTTTTACATCCTATTAAATATATCAAAGCTGTACTTCAATTACAAATCCTTTCATATGCATGTTTTAACAAATATGCCTTTGATAATAGAGTAGCTTTTTAAATGCTAAACAAGATCCCTACAACACAGCACAAAGATAGAAAAGGAAAAGTACCAGAAGAAGGTAGGTCTACTTTGCAGGGGAAGGAGGGATTTATTTCAATATTTTCATTCCCTTTGTAGCTCACAAGACTGAGTTTACAAACCATTGCAGTGTGCATAGTAGGACGCTGATAAAATAGCGCAACCTGCAAACAGGATACTGAAGGAGTTTGGCAAGGTGCTATTGTTTTTCCACATAGTTATCTTTGAAAACAAGCTGTGTGCTAACAACGCTAGGAACAACAAAAATAAATGAAAGACGTGCTTGGCTAAGACCTGCTTTGGAAAACAATCTCAAGCCAGGCCTAAAAGCATCTTCCCTAAAGAAAGATGAATCTTCCTGCCCAGAGGAGGTGAAGAGGTGACACACACATGTCCTAGCCCCATGAACTTATCCAATGAACACTTCCACAAGCCACTGAAGTCCTGATGCTGCCCTAGAAAGCCCAGCATGTGAATTAGTGGTCTCTGGAGTGTGGTCTGGCATCATCTGACCCAGGGGGAACCACAGCATTAGAAGGATCAAAGAAAACCAAAGAGGGACCCAATGTGATCCTGAGTTCAAGTTACTGAGCCCCTTCTGCCTCTGCAAACAGTTCCTAGGCCTGGGCAGCGCACTGCAGATTCTCCTGGGCCCTCTGCTGTGTAGAGCCAGCCTCTTTCATTGCTTTCCTGTACCTGGACCCCTGGGAATGGAGAGCTGGCATTTCAGATTTCAACCTTCAAGACACCGGAGTTCAGATCCGTGTTTCTAATCATGGCCACCCCTAGCCTTACAATTATGCAAAAACCAAACACTATTCCTACTCAGGGTGGACTGGAGTCACAATGGTAATTATATCGGGCAGCAGGTTGCCACAAACCCAGCTCCATTTGCACAGATCAGGTGTTATTGACATCTGGTAGAGCAATGAGCCCATGCCTATGGAAATATATGAACCCATAATTAGCTTTTTCAGGCTTCTGATGAAGTAATTGGATAGAGGTTCATAAATCTTAAAAAGAAGGCAAAAGATGTGATAATAATGAAGAGCAATAATAAATTCTGCTTAGCCTTTTGTCCCTCTGGTTTCTTGGTTGTATGGAGATATGGAAAGCTGTATAGATTTAGTGAAATGAAGTCACTTAGCTAGAAAATAATGATGAGCAGCTGCACTCTAGTATTATAACTCTTATGTTCACAGCACCAAATACCAAACACCAAGGCTGTCACGATATGCACAGAGCTAGGTCTTGCCTTGCCTGTCCTCTGCTTCTTTTCATGTTCCCATGTCATACTGCTTGGCTCTGCTGGGCCTCTCTGCAGAGGAGGGAGGTGTTTTTCCTGGCCTATCTCCTCAACAAGGTGGAAGGGAAAACCAGAGTCAGATTAAGCCTCCTTAGTTCCCCAGAAAAATGCTATGCAGCAGCAAAAGCACCACCCCATTAAAAGGGGCTGTTGTCCCTGACTGTCACATCCTGCCCAAAAGATCTGTGGTATGGCTCCTCATGGTACCGCATGAGCAATAGACACCACTTCTAGGGCAACCAGGCTGCACAAGACAGGTGCTGTCTGCCTTGGCTTGCAGAAAAGATGTCATCTAAAGGAAATGTTACCTCCCTTTGTTTCTGGGCCAAATCCTCTGGGTGATATAGATCAGTATCACACCATTGCAGTCAATATTACAGATGCCAGATGGTTAAATTGGCTTCAATCCACTCAGCCAATGAATCAGATGTTCAGCAGGTGATATACAGTGTTTGACTTGTCTAAGCAATCATTACATCCAGAGACTCAGATCTATCCTGGAGTCTAAGCAAACAAGACAAAACATGTTCCTCTTTTGGTCTTATATGTATATTATTACTTCACATTAAAAAGATTTCTTGTGTTGGCAACATCAGCATTACTTCCAGCAGCCCCTGGTGCTGAAAACTGACAGTACTTATGGCTGTGTTTATTTGTGCTGATTTTTTTTTTTCCCCTCCTTTTTCCAGCTGCCTCTATTAGCACAATGGCTAAATGCAAATTCAAATCACTGTGGTGATTAGCTGTGAATATTGCTTTTTGCAATGGATTTGGTGTCCCAAGCAAACAAAGGATGCTCTCCAGTGCACTGCAGACAGCAGGATTGTGTACTTCACAGATGTCTTCGTGCAATCAGCTTTTCATTACTGGCCTAAACATAACTTTTGATAGAGCTGAGAGAAAGAGTGGCTGCAGTGGGAAGCAAAGGTTCCCTTACCTGGCACACAGTATTTCCTCCCCTGCAGACATATTGATTACTGAGGAGCTGCTGACTGAATCAGATGCTACTCACCATGAGCATGGCTGGAACAAGTCCTGTATGATTAAAGAAAGGGACAAATGACCTGTCCAAAAACTTAAGGTGACTATCCCATAGCACTGTAATTCATAGCCAGGTGCTCTTGCTTCAGTTTTTCTCTGCTATAGGCAAAAAAACCCAGATGAAGGCTAGCAAATTATATACAAATGAAGGAGTCATTTCTAGAGCTAAGGAGATACTGGGAAAAACTGCTCTCTTCTGTAGCAGGAGCTAAGGCATCCTTCTTCAAGGACGTAAAACCTACCTCTAAGAGTATTACAGCTGGGCTAAGCACAAGCTCCTCAGGCACGAAACCAGTCTGCAGAAGACAGAGAGCTGACCAAATAACAATTTGCAAATTTAAAAGAAAAAAAAAAAAAGACAGAAATGAAATATTCCCTATATATGCAGGGAACAGATCAAGTAGTCATGGCTGAAGGAGATTTAGATTAGACATGTGTGAATGTCAGAATAATTGCTGCACTCCTACTACTGCTCATTTTCAAGGCTAGACAAAACACGTTGGATAAGAAAAGGTAGAGCTGATCTTGCCTTGAAGAACAAGAAGACAATGATCTCTTAAAGTGCCTTCCTGTCCTTTTTTCTATTATTCTAGTCTAGTATTGCACAGGTACAGCCTTGGTCCCAGGAAATCACAAATCTCACATCCAGAGAGAATGAGAATCACTATGTTGAGAAAGAAGCAGTGGGTGTGCATCTGCCCCACTGCTCTGTTGTCTTCATGAAGAAAGGCATTTGCTCAAAATAGGAAGAAAGGGGCAAAAACCAAGCAGTTAAGAGTGTGCTTAATTACAGCAACTGAAATGTATGGTGCTTAAGAACATCCCTATGTGCTTTGCTGGGCTGGAGTTGCCATTTTAAGGCATGAAGTTGGAGCACTGGAAGGAGAAAGGCAACCCTGCACAGAGAACAGGAACGTTGTAGGGTGTCAAGGCAACCCAAAGGGAATGATTAAGCAAATTAAGAACAAAAACATTTTTAAAAGCCAATGCAATTGTAAGGAAATTTTAAAATACATAGCCCTGGACTGTGACATAGTATGAGAGCAAATAAGGCTGAAGATAAATTTCCGCTTTAACATGCCACTGTTCTGCTAAGTCAGCTTTTTCTCTGCAAGGGATGATGGGTAGACAAAGAATATGGTGGTAGAGAGGAAAGGGGGTATGGCAAGACAAACACATCCAGGCACACAACAGCACCTCCTAGTACCATGTTGTGCCACTAAAAGAGTAACCAAAATTCAAGGGAGTAGAAAAGACATAAAACATTTTAAAGGGATTCCCAACTGCTCCCAAGGAAAGGGCTTGAAGCAGGTCTCTGCTCCCAGGGAGGTAATGAAGAAAGATAGAGTCTAGTCCTGGTTTTGTCAATAGTTTGCTGTGTGGCTGAGCACACCATTGCCTCTTTTTGCCTCAGCTTCCCCACTATCTGACTATATTCACTGTGTTAAAAATACCATGAACAAATCAATAAATGAAGTATCTGAAGTCCCAGAGAGGGCACAGTATGGGGTAGCATATCAGTCTCTGCCTGAGACTTGTTCCAGATGAGTGCTGCAAGGGTTCCACCCTTAAAATTAATAAGGTTTCTTAATACTGATAAAATTCTGGCAACAAAACTGATGCTTCATTATCAGAGAGAAAACTGTGGATACAGTAAAGACCTTCTCAATGCTTCAAGGTCTAAGCAGTCTCCCAAACACCTTTAACTCCCTCCCTTGCCTTATAGCCCAAAACAGTAAGAAAGAGAAAAGGAAAAGATGTGATCAACAATTAAAGGACTGGAAATGAACAAATGGAATTAATTGTTCCAAGAAGGGTGAGGAAAGGAACCTGAAGTATCATCTATCTTTATCTCTCAATCTGGCAGAAAATTTACAAAGCATCTTTAGAAAGAAAGATTCTAAAGTTATATTTTCACTGGTTCAGGTTTCTGAATGATGCAAATTTAGGGTTTTTTTCCAGTTGTTTTTTTTTCTTTTTACATTATGCTTTCTCATTTTATGACAGTTCTCAGACTTGAATCATTCACAGCAGATGGCTCCATGAATACTGGATATTTCCATAAATAATGACAGATTTCCCTCCAGTCTCCCCACCCTTCTCCACTCCACATGCCCAAGTCTTTTGTGTGCTATCTGCAGATACACATTCAAATTCTGGTCAGCAAACAAGCCTATCTACTACCATTGTCATTCCTGCAAGCCCAGTAGAATCAGAAAAACAATGAACTCATCATCCCATCTGATTCAACAGCATGTTTTCCAAGCAATTCTGAGATAGAGGGAAAAATCTACAAGGCATTTAATAGAATTTAGTATCTCCACAGCTAACAGTAGAGAACCACTGTAGAAAGCATCCTGACGCTCTGCAGCTCTGGCAAGACGGTTTTCCTGTTCACTGGTGGCAAGGCAACATGCTCAGGTGCTCAGGTCCTCAGGCCACCAAGGAAGCTCCATGCCTTACAGCAGGTGAGGAATTGGCCTTGAATTTAGCTATGGAAACTCTCTCTGAACAGGAGGAATTTCTAACAAAATAAGGAACCTCAAGAACCAAAAAGAGTGCAAAAATTCTCAATATTGGGACATAGTATTTCTGTTTGATCTACCTACGATAAATGATGTGTGATGCTACTGTCTTACAGAGGTAAAAGTAAGGTGGCTTTTAATTCAGGACATTAAGAGGAAAATATTAAAAGATTCTTATCAGAGCAATAATTTATGGTTAATTTATTGCTTCAAGTACTCATAATCTGCTATCTATATACATTTCTATCAAATGACCCTGTAAATAATTAATAGATCTAATTCTGTCAGTGTTGCCAGGGCAGGTTTCCCTGTAGAAGGTTAATGCTATGATTTAATCCTTTATTTATGTGATTAGCAGACCAAATCAGGCTGTTTTAATGAGGTCACAGGCAGCAGATTATCACAACCGACTCGCCTGGCAGGAACCCTTCAGCACTCCGTGTCTGGATGATACTCGGTCCTGCCACACTGTCCAGGTGCCTATGTGAAACTGCCAGCAGGTTTGGGGAAACAGAGCCGGTTCCAGCCAGGCACCAAACACCACATAGGCCTTTCCAGGTAGTCTGACCCATATTAGATAGCCACAGTAGTCCAGGTAAAACATGGAAACATAGAAATTTCTGAAGCACATCAGCCCCAAGATCCATCTCTGCCACTTTGTTTCAGGGTGTCCAGACAAGGAGAGACAAGACTGTTACTATAAGGAGATGTAGGGTAATTTAGCACTACAGCAATGCCTTAGGCTCATCTGTAATAGTTAGTGTTTGGTTTAAATCCAAATGATGATCCTCCCCACATCAACAGCACCTAGGTTCTTCACGGCCAACACTAGGGAAGGAATTAATAGAAGCACAGCATTTTTAAGATCTCATAAATCTGCATTTCTATGTACAGAAAAGCTTTAAGCATACAAAGAAAGCAGAACCAGTGTGCTTTTCTTTCATTTCCTTGCTCTTCTTCCCCCCCCCAACGCACTCCAGCTCTCTAGATCTCTTTGCAGGTTGCTTAAGGTATTAAAGGGCCAAATGCCATGTTAATTTTTATAAGGACACCTGAGACCAGAGCATTCACCTCACACTCTAACCTCCCATCTAGCTGGTGTCCTCACTCCTCATGAGAAAGGCTATCAAGGGACACTCTGTTGCCAGCCATTCTAGTTTTAATGGGATTGATAGTAATAAGGGAGCACAGAAAAAAACGTGGTCTGACTGCATAGGAAATAGTGAGTTCTCTGTTTATTATTCGCAAACCCCATCCAAACTGGTTGAGAAGGGCAGGAGAAGTAGCTCAGATATTTCTTTTCCTTCTACTTTCCCTCTTCCTCTGTCAACAAAAGTGTCTTTCTACCTCTTTACTGACTAGCTTGGGGGTTCTTTTTTTTGTTGTTGCCTTTTTTCTTTAATTATTGACTCTTGTTTCCCCAGCCAAACTGTCTTCAGCTCCTGTTCTGTTTATTATACTAGGCACAGAAAGGGATGAAGAGAAACGAATCCTGGAAGAGAAACAAAAGCCTGCAATAATCTGTATTCTCAATTACCCTGTAGCATACTGGCTGGCAACAAAAAGACTTTCCACACTGACATATACAGCTGAAAACTGGGTTTGCCACGTACAGTGGTGTTAAAGAAAGCCTTTTGCTGCTTCCTTCCTTGCAGACTGCCACTGTGCCATGCCCTTGGTGAGCACTCCTCTGCTTATTAGCACAGATATAAAAGTGTCCTTTGGACAACAGACAGTTCAGGTGAGCTCTAGAGAAATCAAAGCAGGAAAGCAGATTAAAAGGCTAGCAATATTTCTATCACTAACTTGCGGAGAGGTTTTTTCTCTCTAACAATTTCCACTTTGGCAAGCTCCAGGTCACTAAAACAACATCCAGAACAATGAATTAAAGATACTGAAAAAGATCACACAAAATTCAGTGTTACCACAGAAATGCAGAAACTCTTTCCACTTCCATATGTTGGTTAAATCCATGCCTTCATCAGGCTGAGCACTTTTCTGCCTCACTCACACACTTACTCAGTTTCCTGTGCTTAAAGCCCAGTGAAAATAATAGAAACTTTATGGATAAGACAGTGCATTAATTTTATCACCAGATGGGACCACCTCAACTCTGATCAAATTTCCAGGAGGCTATAGACCAAAGATTCTCACTCAGGAATTTCTGCGCTATGCACAGGGAAAAAGATTCACTTTTCTGTGTTCAGAGCCTCAACATCACAACCCCTGCTGGTAAAGTACCATTAAGGCTGCAAGTCCAATGGCTGAGATATCACCATCCAAATTCCCGTGTACCAATCCCAGCAGCAGGGAAGGGATTGTGTCTGTGGTCACAGAGTACTTCAAACTGTCCTACCACAAACCGAGAATGCATACGGATCACTGTCCAGTGACCTGGCTGCTGGGCTGGCAATATTCCCACCAGGAATCTTCTGCAGGACACAAGCCAGTGATGGACTTTGGGTTTGGTATAACTAAGCAGGACTAGAATGATGTAAAGCTACTGTCTATCTGCATAACTGCCCCCCCCCGCCTCTTGCCCTGGCAGGGAATGTTAGCCACTTGTTTCCGTATGTTATTGCTTCCCATCATTTTAAAAGGAACCATGAAGGTAACAGCAATGTTTTCCCTCAACAAGCAAATAAAAGAGAGGAAAGTGCTGAGCCCACCAGCGCTGCCTGCTCAGGCTGCAGATTATTGCAAGGCTCAAGAGAATAGCTGGAGAGAGCTTTCCTAAAGACCCTACTGAGGTGGTATCACATACAGAGCAAAGTCCTCGTTACTCTCATGCAGCAGAAAGCAGCTTCAGGGGACCGAGAGGGAGGGAGCAGAACATCCAGGCAGCCTCTCGTACATCTTCACCTGCAGCATGGAGCCAGCCTGCACTCACAGAGGGGAGACAAACACTACCCCTTATGTTTGTGCTGGATCGCTTTCTGGGGCTTGGTTTACATGTCTCTTAAGGAAATGTTTCTCTTCTGACAGTTTATTTACAAACAAAACCTCCACTGAAGATCTCTTACTCCCACAGATCTCCTTGGTTTTCTCTTTTTTGATAGGGGAAGAATTAATCTAGAAAGTGGAGACTGATGAGTCTTCCTTTTCCCCTATCTACAATTAACTCAGAGGGCACATTCCCCTTGTTCCCTCACATCTTTACAAGCATTGTTTACAATGCTATTCTCTGTGATATGTCTTTTAACATCTGGTTTTATCCTCTGAAATTTCCCTTTTCTATTTCATATCCTGAGTCTCTTAAAACCACATCCTAATCTCTAGGCAGCTCCAACTGCAATTATTTACATTTCTGAGTCTTCTTTTTTCAGTAAGTTACTGCCTGTCTTCAGACTGGGAGACGTATCTGTGCAGTGCAGGACATTTTGGAGATCAAAGCAAGCACAGCTCCTGGAGCTGTGCCCAGTCTAACCTGAGGAAAGGGGTAGGAGAGCTGCCCCATCCACATGTTGACTCCTCCAGTGCCACCCAACACATTAGTAAATCATGATTTTCATCACAAAACCCTGGCTTGCTCTGTCACTATGGTATTTATTGATGCGCCCACTCATTCTGTCATTATTCCATTATTATTCTCTTATTATAGCTTCTATCAAGGTATTTATTATAGATAATCAGGTTTACTACTGTTGAGCTCTGGGATTCTCTCAGGAAACCTCCTGGAGAATGTATCATCTTAGAGCACACCTGGTTTCTAGAAGGAACTACATTTGGACTTAGATCCTTAGGCTACCAAGGTGTTTTTCTGTGTCCTGTAGGCTCAGTCTGGTTTTGACAAATTTTACATCATAACTCCTGTGGACATCAGGGATAGCTGCATTTTGTCCTGCATGCATTGCTTGTACAGACTACATCTTAAAGTCTTCCTTCATCCTTTAAATGGGAAAGGAGCAGAGCTCTTACCAAACTGCTTTGTTCTTATCGAAGACTGCTACATAGGCTTATATTCTCATGCACCCACTGATAATCACAGAATCACAGAATGTCAGGGATTGGAAGGGACCTCAAAAGATCATCTAGTCCAATCCCCCTGCCGGAGCAGGATCACCTAGATGAGGTTACACAGGAACATGTCCAGACGGGTTTTGAATATCTCCAGAGAAGGAGACTCCACAACCTCCCTGGGCAGCCCGTTCCAGTGTCCTGTTACCCTCACTGAGAAGAAGTTTCTTCTCATATTTAAGTGGAACCTCCTGTGTTCCAGTTTGTACCCGTTACCCCTTGTCTTATCATTGTTTGTCACCGAGAAGAGCCTGGCTCCATCTTCGTGACACTCCGCCTTTATATATTTATAAACATTAATGAGGTCTCCCCTCAGTCTCCTCTTCTGCAAGCTAAAGAGACCCAGCTCCCTCAGCCTTTCCTCATAAGGAAGATGCTCCACTCCCTTCATCATCTTTGTAGCCCTACGCTGGACTCTCTCCAGCAGTTCCCTGTCCTTCTGTAACTGAGGGGCCCAGAACTGGACACAATATTCCAGATGAGGTCTCACCAGGGCAGAGTAGAGGGGCAGGAGAACCTCTCTAGACCTACTAACCACCCCCCTTCTAATCCACCCCAGGATGCCATTGGCCTTCTTGGCCACAAGGGCACATTGCTGGCTCATGGTCATCCTGCTGTCCACCAGGACCCCCAGGTCCCTTTTCCCTACACTGCTCTCTAATAGGTCATTCCCCAATTATACAATAAGCTTGTATCTCACACCAGATCTAAAAGAGCACTATGAAGTGACATTTAGGCTGTGAAGCCTTAATTTAGGCACCACAATGATTAGAGTGTTTTAATATCATAATAACTGATAAATAGACTATGTGTCAGACATTTCATTCCCTTTTAATCAAAACTACTAGTCTGCTAAATTAATCACCCCCTTAGGGTACAGTAGCAGATTTCCAATTTAGTCATAGAGCATCATTAATAATGAAAAGTTCTGGAGGCAATTTTTTCTATTCATGTTCCTTTGTATGATCCGGCAGGTTTAAAGAGACAAGACAGAGAAGGTAGAAGACATCAACACCTTCCAGCAATCCAAAAAACAAACATCATTTTTGATGTCAATCTTCTAATGACTGTCCACCTTGAATGTTAAGAATATCAAAAAACCACAGAAAACCATCCAGAGGAGTTTTGATTTTACTCAAATAGTATTAACAAAATCAAAGCTAAAATGCATGAGAAATGGAGAGCAATACTGCATTTTGAACAGCTTCTCTATTGCAGCTCTGTAAATTGGGTCACTTTGAACTGGCTAATTTCAGAATGAAACTGTTTCTGAGCAAGCATTCTTTATCTGGTATGTCTTGATTTTTCTCACACACACACACAAAAAAAAAATCACTAAAACATTTGTTTAAGATTCAACAAAAGAGCAGAAAAAAATTTCCTCACAACAAGGAAGTTTACGTCTACCCGCTAATGGATGTGCTTCATTTTCTGTTCAAGTGTTATCTAACTGTATATATAAATTTTTGACATATTTGATAATCGTATTTGGGAAGAATGAGTGGCTGTGACTATATGCTGGATTTTAGAGAAGCATTTTTCCTTGCCATCCACACTTGCATCCTCTAATTCATTTAGAATATCAGGCTGACCCTGAGCTGGTGAAACCTTCTCAGGATACAGGTCAAGCTACATTTAAAAGTGTCCATTCATTTCTTCCTATCTGCTGTGTTATATGCAGCAGTGGCACAGATACTTGAGAGTAAGTCCTTTGCCATTCCCACAGTGCCATACTTTTATCTTTTGGCACTTCTGCCAGAATCAACACAGGGAGAGCAGAGCTTTAGGTAGCCACCAGCTACTCTGGATTTACAAGCTGACAGTCTCCACACACTTTGTTGTTTGCAGTATATATTGAGCTGTCACATTTAGTACTAAAAAAAATAATGCACATTCAGCTTGCTTGTGTTTGGATGTCAACCAAAGTAAATATATTGTTGATTTAAACAGACAGACCTACAGCTATTAACCCAGCATGTATCTCCATGCATCTGTGACTCAGTTGTCTGTGTTGAGAGACTGTCTAATCCTGAGGCACTGATCAACTTTATACCCAACGAGTAACAGGCAGGCCTTTGCTACATAAGCAGGAGACATCTAGCTGTAGGAGCAAATTGCTGATTAGAAGATTTCTTTTTGTTCACAGAATCACAGAATGTTAAGAATTGGAAGATCATCCTTCGAAAGATCATGTAGTCCAATCCCCCTGCCAGAGCAGGATCACCTAGACTAAGTTGCACAGGAACACGTCCAGGCATGTTTTAAATGTCTCCAGAGAAGGAGACTCCACAACCTCCCTGGGCAGCCTGTTCCAGTGCTCTGTCACCCTCACTGTGAAGAAGTTTCTTCTCATATTTATGTGGAACCTCCTATGTTTCAGCTTACACCCATTGCCCCTTGTCCTATCATTAGATGCCACCGCAAAGAGCCTGACTCCATCCTCCTGACACTCTCTTAACATATTTATGAACATTAATAAGGTCACCCCTCAGTCTCCTTTTTTCCAAGGAGATGTTCCACTCCTTTAATCATCTTTGTGACTCTGCGCTGAACTCTCTCAAGAAGTTCGCTGTGGTTTTTGAACTGAGGAGCCCAGAAGTGGACACAGTATTCCAGATGTGGTCTCACCAGGGAAGAGTAGAGGGGGAGGAGAACCTCTCTTGACCTACTAACCACACCCCTTCTAACACACCCCAGGATGCCATTGGCCTTCTTGGCCACAAGGGCACAGTGCTGGCTCATGGTCATCCTTCTGTCCAGCAGGACTCCCAGGTCCTTCTCTCCTACGCTGCTCTCCAACAGCTCAGTCCCCAACCTATACTGTTACCTGGGGTTGTTCTTGCCCAGATGCAGGATTCCACACTTGCCCTTGTTATACTTCGTTAAATTTCTCCCCGCCCAACTCTCCAGCCTGTCCAGGTCTTGCTGGATGGCAGCACAGCCCTCTGGTGTGTCAGCCAATCCTCCCAGCTTTGTGTTGTCAGCAAACTTGCTGACAGTGCACTCTAATCCCTCATCTGAATCATTGATGTATATATTGAATAGTACTGGTCCCAGTACCAACCCTTGGGGGACTCCACTAGATACAGGCCTCCAACTAGACTCTGCCCTATTGACCACTACTCTCTGGCTTCTAACCTGCAGCCAGTTCACAATCCACTCTAGGTGCATGAAGCTTTCAAATAAAACCCTTCTGTCAATCTCTCTGGTGTGCTGACAGCCCATACCACTCCTCTCCCTCCTCCACTGGGAGAGCCATAGAAGACCAAGACCAGAGACTGATGCTGAACCAACAAGCAAGAATGATTTATGGCTGACAATAACACCTGACCTCATCAAACCCCACTCTGGGCTATTTTTCACTCCTCTGTAAGAAAGCAAAAGCATTAGGATCAGGGAGGGATTAGGGGAGAAGGGAGCGAGAGGGAAACACAGTCACTTTAGCTCCACTAAAAGGTACAGAAAAAACCACCAGGAATACAGACAAGTGTCTAAATGCCCTTCAAAGCCAATGTCTCAGAAAAAACCCCTAGGTATTAAGTGAAAGCATCTGACCTGCTAGCAAATAACACATTCAGACAACATATATGCAGCCAGAGCAACTGGTTCAAGATGGGCAGCAAGTGGCTGCACTGGACTGACCACAGACTCTCTTACTGGTGTAAGACATAAGCTACAAAAGACAACTAGTGGGAGAGGTGGACTGTGTCCTGCAAGACACATAGAAAGATCTTGAAGCAACAACTTGGAGGAAGTTGAGCAGTCTGATCACCTGAGCCTTTTACTCAAATAAATGTTCTCCCAGAGAAATGTTTCTTAATATTTGCCTCAACAGTGATTCACACTCACTGGCTTCTCTTCCTTTGCCCTGTATTTTTGAAAAATATACACACAAAGAGAGCTAATGAAAGGTTCTCTAAGGGCAGCAACAGAAAATCTCTGCATATATGGAGTAATAAAGTAGAACAAAGACTTCATAAAAAGAAACTTCCACAATTTCTTTTTTCAGTCTCTCCAAATTTCAAGCCTCCCAATGATGCATTTAGACAGGAGCCTAAAAAGAGAGGCACTCCAAACCACTACTGGCTTCTAAAAATCCCAGCTTTACATTTTATGAGAACAATCTGAAGCTGAGATGCACCTTCATTTTACCTGAAGGTAACTGCTGAGAAGGGGATCGCAAGGGTACTTACCAGCCCTCTGAACCACATATATTGGCTTGATTGAGACAGCTGGGATTCCAGTGGCCATTCATACCATCAGGAGATGGAGCTGTTCTGCATTGTAGCCACCCTGTTTCTCTTCATATCAGCAATTTCTAGGGAAACAATGTTTAATGCTAAGGTGCAAACACCCTGACATTAACAGTGAAATCACCAGTTCTCAAAGAATCCCAAAGAGCTGATGACAGACAACACAATTTCTATTTTACAGCTGATTCACTCACTGCCATAACTAAATAAAGACCAATGCAACACTGTGACACAACACAATAAATTCACGCACAGCAGTAATAGGCAGGAAATATGTGAAGATTATGGTTTAAGAGATACAGCACGGAAACAAAAGAATGTTAAAGAAATGCAAATATAAGCAGTCAAGAGCAAGGAGTATCCCAGAAAAACACACACAGAAAGTTACTGGTTAGAGGAGTGTGCTGCTAGCTCTCTTCTTCCTCAGGCCAACACCAAACTCAGCAACATCCCCTCAGCATACCTTCATCTTTTATTCTTCATCTGCTTGTTCTTCTCCATATCAAATCAGCCAAGAGGGAACATACCACTGAAACGGCTCAGCAAGCTGCCCCCAACAGGAACCCACTTCAACAAAAACTCTCTTCCAACTAACCAGCTCCCTGTTACTTCTTCTCTCTTCTGTTGCTTTTCTCCAACTGATTCAGTTTCTGTTTTAATATATCTCTAGTCTTGCCCACCACCCCAATGACAATCCCCTGGGGGAAGGCAAAGCCTCACACAGGTAGGCCAGGTTCTGCCTCTGGGGCCTTGGAGAACAAAACATGTTGCTGGGTTGTGACTCATCCATAGGTCAACTCCAACTCGGGGCCCACAGCCCAAGCCCCAGTACTTCAAGGAGAAACACAAGTTATGTAAGCACAATAATAAATATTGAATTAAATAATTAAATGTCAAAGGGAATTTCAACATCTGTCAATGAAAATCTTTACTAAACACAGGCTCAAGGATGAAGAATTGGACTCAAGCTACCAGGTATCTCTTTTATTGTCTTAAATATGACATTGCTAGCAGATGATTTTATAAAGAAACAATCTTGCTTTACTTTGATAAGGTATAATACATATGGGGCACTGAGGCAGGAGGAGTATGAGGCAGTGAAGCTATTTCTGCTGACTTTCTGCCTACAGAAAACCTAATACTTTTCTTGCACCCCCAATAGTTTCTGTTACTTCTGTATAACCTAACAAACTCAGGTTACTTAAGTTTTTCCTACTCATATTCACCAAACTAATACTTATGATTTTTAGCTATTTTGTCACTGGTCTACAACAGCTGATGTTTTTTTTCAAGTTGTTTAAAGTCAAAAAGCATTTATGAGTGAAACAGGGGCTTATTTTTCTTTGTGAAAAGTTTATATGGAGTATGAAAAGCAAATATATTAAAAAAATCATCCCTAAACCTGAAAGTTGTCCAGTTGGACACAGTAGATTGAGAGATGCAGTTTGCATTTCTCAGGTGCTGATTCTTCTCCACAGATCTGGTGAGACCATGTCCTCAATGACCCAGCACAGCCCTCTTTCCAAAGGAGGAAAACCCATCGCAGTGCAGGCTCTGAGGATAGTGCAGCACAGCAAACACAGCCAGACTTCTTGAGACCAGTTTAGATTATATGGAAAACAAGACTGAGGCTCCAGAGCTGCAGCTTCCAGAAAGCACCATCCTTAAAAGATGACCAAAATTACTGAAAAAGTACTCTTTCCCTGAAATATGTTATAAAAATTATGTATTTTCCATCAAAAGTCAGCATTGGCTAGCTTTTCAGTAACCTTAGCACCATACAAATTACAACATTCCTCACGATAGCTTTCCAACCCAGTAATCCTACAAAGAACTGTGCAATCAGAATTTTAAATGCCCTGGGAACAGAGTTGATACCAGATGGTATCCAGCTATATTCATCATTATGATTTCCTAATATTATATTAACATTTACTAGTTCAGCACTTGAATCATCTAGCACGACACTGCTAAAATGCATGCCTTGAACTCAGTACTGTGCGGAACAGTTTTGCTCCTCCTTTCTTGGCTGTCATTTCTTCAAGTTTTTAATAATCTTGATCTTTTAACATTTACGTCCTTATGAAAAGTGTAGGCTTCCACATTCAATATTGTTTTGTCTTTTGAGTTATAATCACAGAATTAGAATAAATCTATAGGTGTGTCTGTCTTTTCAATTGCTCCATATTTTTTAATAGTATTAAGATGAAAGTGTTACTTTATTTCAGCTTAAGTAAAATATGCTTCATGAATGGACTGTGCATTTTCTGCAATGGTTTGTGGTTTTTTATCATATCACATATGTTTTCAAACTCCTTTGGTGCACATTTTCCTTGGAAGAGTTTTACATTTTGTTTAGTGTTCAGCTCTGTTTGGCAATAAAAAGCAGCTTCATCTCCTACCCTTCCCACCTTGTGCCTGCAGTATGTGGCTATAATCGATTCATAGCTTGAAGAGCTGACTTAATCCCTGCTCTTCCAAGAAATGACCCCCTTTCCCAAGCAGAAAAAGAATCAGCCTACCAAATGGCATTTTAGAATCATAGGATAGTCTGGGTTGGAAGGGACCTCAGAGATCATCTAGTTCCAACCCTCCTCCCATGGCAGGGACACTTCCCACTAGACCAGGTTGCTCAAGGCCCCACCCAACCTGGCCTTGAACACCTCCAGGGATGGGGCATCCACAGCCCCCCCTGGGCAACCTATTCCAGTGTCTCACCACCTTCAGAGTGAAGAATTTTCTTCTAAATTCCAATCTAAATCTACCCTCTTCCAGTTTGAACGCCTTATCCCTTGTCCTATTGCTACAGGCCTTTGTGAAAAGTCCCTCCAAAGACTTCTTGTAGGACCCCTTCAGATACTGGAAGACCACAATGAGGTCTCCCTGGAGCCTTCTCTTCTCCTGGCTGAAGAAGCCCGATTCGCTCAGCCTGTCTGTCATTTTCTTGGCTTTCAAATGACTAGCACAGTATTTTGAACAGCTACTTTTTCAGTGTAGTATGAAATAAATAGCTTGGAATAAATGCTAAGGCACACTTTCATTTAAATCATAAGACAGTACCCAACACCATGAGTGCACAGCACACCCGTTTCCCTGTATGTACTGCAAATTTTCCATATATTCTCTTCCAACAATATCCATTCATTGTCACTAGCAAAGCAACAATACTTAGTGCTCCCTCCTTGAAATGATGCTGTTTGGGAGGGGGCCCCCTGAACATACAATACTGGGTGGGTGACCCATCTTTTCCCTTCATTTTATTTATTCCAGGTAGGCTACTCTTATACAGCAAACTCCCTGGTCAGTGGAATTACATTGAAAGTGTATCATGCTAAGTCTCTTCTTCATGTGATTCCTCATAATATTAGGTATAACCAAGACTATCCAACTCCAACATCAACAACAGAAAACACTCTGAAACAACTATTAAACCTTGTACTCTGGGACATAAGTTGTTTCAATTACAACTCAGCAGAAGACTTACGTGGGAGTAGATGATCATCATTAACATCTGTTTACACTACAGGTCTTAACCCTTCCACTGGTATTACTGGTTCTGCCCACGCCTGGAAACCATCTGGACTTTGAGTTTGATCCAGTCTAGAGGTTTCTGTGAGTCTGTGTATTTGGATAAACTGTGAGCCAGCCCAGTTAAAGCATAATAGCATTTGTATTCTCATTAGAAATGCCATTGTTCCTCCTTCAATTACCCTCCTGCCCTTTGCCTTTCTTCATTCCCGGCATGAAACTAAAAGGTGCATACATGGTACCACTGTGCACAAGACTGGCACATGAAGAAACTGTGGTCTCTGTCAGTCTGACAATTCACTGGTCAGATGCTTTGCTGGGCTACATTGCTATTCTTCTCCAGATGTCAACTTACTTAGTGGATGACATGTCTCCATAATGCTATCTCTAAAAGAAGATGCATAATTTAGCCTCACAAAGATGACATCAAGGCTGGAAGATACTTCTATGATCACCTAGTCTGATGTCCTACAGATAATTTCACTTAGTGACTCTGAGATCATGGGGAAGCAATGTACAGAGATGGCTTTGAAAGCTTGCAGCAGTTTCTAAAATACCATTCTCAAAAACAGCATTAATTAAAAAGAAAATTGACAAAAGAGCATGACATCAATTTTTTCTCTGAAATGGAGTTATCAATAATGCATCATTTGTTTTAAGAGAATGGATGCAAAAGTACACAGGTAAATGACTACAGTAATTTACTGTGGTTCTTTATTGCAAGGCAGGCTAAATATATCTTTTGAGATTTTTTTTTTCCTGCAAGTAAGCATCTTTGCTATTGTGCCTACTATGCATTAACTTGGGGAGTTTGGCTCAATCTCCCACGACACAAGGAAGCGACCAACCTGCAGCATGTACCTTCACATGTTAATGAGAACTTTTGCTAGTTCTGTGTTGACATCATGAGATGTGAATGGTGGCATTTTGAGCATGCATGTCTAAGCAATATAGGAGCCTAAGTACCATTCTCAAAATTGAAGTAGGTAGACACTTGCTTCAAGATCTAAAGAATTGAATTGTAAGAGTTCCATCTAGCTCAGCTCTCACTGAAAAGAACAACAATGCCTGGACACTCAATAAATTCCACAGGAACCTACAGCCTCAGTGTGCCCTGAGATCCATGGAAGTAAGATGTCTTTGAGGATCTAAATGCATGATAGCTCTAAAAATGACACACTTAAGGTCCAAAATTAGGTGCTCAATAGATTTTTGGTCTGGTAAAATGAACAAAGAATTTATCAGAGCAAAAGGCAGCATTGTGAAGGTAGACCATTTATATTAGCAGTGTTCCAAGTTTGCATAGTCAATGTCTTCTGCATCTTCAATTTCACCTCCAAAAGACTCCTGAGATTCTCAACCTCTGTATTTGACATCCTGTGTATCATGGTAAAAGATGACCAAGTCTCCTTGTTCAGATCCACTCAGGCTCTCTCTTGGACAGGACTTAGGCCCGCTCACCATCATTCTACGTCCCCAAATTCTGTCAAACATAAAATGTTACAGTTTGCTAAAAATAAGGAGGAGAGATAACTTGGTGAAAGCTTGTAGGAGACTTGTCCTGAGAAGTTTAACAAATTCTGAATCAAGTTCCTGCATCATGAGTCTGTTCTGGGCTTCCCCTGTGTGGCAGGTAAGATACCTGTTCTACAGAGTAAGTTTATTTCTATTTCTCTTGCAGTCTTCTACTAGCATTAAAAACAAACAACCAACCAAAACAACAAGCCAAGCACAAATCTGGCTGGAGAGCAGCAGGAAAACCATCTGGATAACCCACGCTTAATGACATTCATTGATATACAAGGCCATGGTTTCTGTCCTTATTCTCTCACACACCTGATAAGTAACTTGAAGAGATCAGATAAGAGTAGAGGGGTTAATTAAGAAGCAGTAATTTGTATTATATTCCAGCATGATCCACTGTCCACTGAAATCAATGGAAAGGATCCCTGCAGTTAATTCAAATTAATTAACCAAACTATGATGACCTCTTGAGTGTGGTATATAGCAAGCTGGAAATCAGAAAGAGTTATATATTGTATAACTTTATGTAGGAGATTAAAAGTCAATAGGTTTAGGACACATGAAATAGTATTTTCTATGTTTTTAATGTCATGTGTCCCTTTGCATGTTAAATTTCAGCAGAAATACCCCAAGCAATTAATATAAGCACTATGTTTGGCAAATCTCTTAAAAAATAAACATCCCTCCTTTCCTTTAGACATGAAGAAAAACACAGATCACTGAGAAAAAATTCCAAAAGAAAATCTGTAGCAAAGAAATAAGGAAGCAGAACTTAAACTTGCCATTTTGAAAAATATGTTTTCAATGCACAATTTAAAAATAGCTCAGCAGTGTCTAAACATAAAGCAGCCACAGACAAGAATAGTGTGGCTTAGAATACGCCTTTCCTGCTAACCCAAGGATTCAGATCTGCAAGCTAAATCGTTGGAATGATACCTGTAATTCATAATTAAGTGATAAGAACTAATGGCATTGTCCTGAGCCTTGTTCTCAGCCAGAGCTCTCAGGCTGCTCCCGTCCCACAGCACTGTTGCTTCTGATCACAGTTACTCCCACTGCCCACCCTTTCCCTTTAAATCCTCTAGGTCTTTCCACTCTAGGCGATCAATACTTTATTCTCCACCAAAAAATTTCTACTGAAGAGAACACAAACTATACTGTCACATCCTATGAAATGGCATATGAAATAAAAATTTCTAGTTCAGCTGTCCAGCACCCTGCTTTTAATTCTATGTTAATATTTGTAAGTTGGTAAACAGATTTTCCAAAGTGTCAAGCAACCAATAACTTAAAGATGCTTTTCTTTAAGCATCCAGAACTTGCAGCCTCAAGAGGAGAACAGACACAATCCAAAGGACCTGGGTATTTGCTGAAACAAAAATGTTTTGTTTTGACACACCCTAGTAAACAAAGTTCCATTGAAACTGGCTCAGCATCCTGCATTTTGTCAGGCTGGCTACTACTGAAACCAGGATTTTCTGGGTAAGTTGCTCTTGAGTGTCCCTCTCCCATGGAGTTCCCAGGATCAGGAAATTCAGTCTCTGGGAGTCTCCAGAGGGCAGTGCACATCCTGCATTTCTATAAACCCCTCATCTATGTCTTTTAAAGGAGGTTGTGGAAACAACATTATTTTTTGTTTCTTTTTCCTTTAACAAATATCACACAGTGGGAAAAACACTGTGGAAGCTTTAAATCCAAATCAATGAGCAGTTATTACCTCCCCAAGGTCACTCTGACAGTTTTATTATCAGTGACACAGGAGCAAATGTTGCAAAAGCTGTGTGGCAAAAACATCTCTGTATTATGCTTCTGTGCATGGTTTGAAGCTAAATTACTTTGGATGTTGTGTCAGTAATAGTTCCGATAATATGTTTTAAGACCAGACATGGGTCATACCACATCCGTGGATTATGTACGGAATTGTCAAAATTTCCAGAAAACCTTCTGCTGCTTTGTGCTTACATCTGTGTGATGGTAGCCAAGTCTGTGATATTATTTATAACTATAAAGTGCCAACAAGTATAAACATGGGAAAGAATTTAGGATTTAGTCTTGCACATATTGAATAACAACATACATTGACTTCTAGCTGATCATGACAGACCTTAAAAATATATACACTTTACATGTTGTAAAGCATAGAACAGGAAAAGTAAAAACAGAAGAAAGCAAGTATAATCCAGTATATAGAGAAATGATGCAAGGTTCCTCCTCTGTTTCCAGTGAACAACATCATGAGGGCTTGAGAAAATTTCTCCCTGCAGATCACAAAATGCTGCACTAATCGAAGGGTGGGAGACAGCCTTTTAGCCACAGCCTGGCATTCCTTCTCTGGCTGACATGTGTTTTGCTGTCTCACTTGTAGGTAGACACGCATATACACACGCACACACACAGCGCCTGGTCTTGCAAACACACCATCCCCAGCTAAAAAAGCTTTACACAGGTTTGTTTTGAGAGGCGAGCTCAAACCAGATGAAAATATATCCAGGAGCACTGGAAGCAGTTTTATGGAAACATGCTGCTGGAGTTGAGTGGGGTTTATCTACGCTGTCAAAGGCAGTAGGGGTTGGTTTTCTCCTCTTAACAAGTACCAGGGAGGCTTCAGTCACAGAAGGGAAATCCCACTCTGGGAACAACTCACCCTTGCAGCTCTTGCATGCCTAAAACTTTCTCTGCTCATCACTTTCTCTAATGCACTTTGTTATGTTTCTCCAGCTGTTCTCTAATGCCAATAAGGGCAGTAAGCAACTAGGAAGGTGCTTTTAGCACACAGAAAAACAGAAGCTTTGACAACTCTTGTCTTGAAAAACAATAGCGCCTTTCCTTTGCAAATTAATTTTAATAACTGTGGCTGGTTTGCTGTGAGTTGAGTAGTTTTGCATGAATACACACAATTAAATTAATATGCAAATGTTCCCATTCCTCTGAGAATACTAAGAGGCATTCTTTACAGTGTGTGAGACAAGGAGGAGGAAAAGGAAAAAAAAATAGCAGGCCCCAAAAGAGTCTTGTTTAGGAGGGTGGGACGTCTTTTCTTTGGCTAAGCTACTGAAAGGGGATTCAAGCCTGACTGAAACAATGCTTGTTGATGAGGCAGAAATAAAGGAGGAAGAGAAGTTTTTGGAGATAAGGGAGGGAGGAAAACACAGGAGCATCCCAAGTTGTTAAAAACTGACCTCAGCAAGTCTAAATCTACACAAAGGTGGCATTTACTGCGTCAGGCCTCACAAAGGTTCCCATTCTTCCCCTGCCTGCAGGGACCCCCTCTTTTTCCAGCCATGTTTGAGCAAGGGCCTCAGACAATTAGAACGGACTCTGGCCCCTCACCCTCTGGATGTCAATCACCTTCACAAGCAGATGGGCAGCAGAACAAGAAAAGGTGGTTTCCAAGTGGCTTTGCCCATTGGCTCATAACTATGTTCTGGGGGCCCCTGGGAATCGTGGCCTGGCTCCCTGACAGCAGATGCCTCTGAGAGCGGGAGTGCAGATGGGCTTCCCAGGAGCCTCTGTCCTCTGCCACAAAAGAGTCTCTGGAAACCAAAAGGCCAGAATGACTTGACAGTCACTAAAAGTTATTACAGAAAAAGCAGCCCTTTCACTTGGGCCCTTGCTTGCTGGCTTTGTAGACTTGGACAAAAGTAACCGCTACCCAGACAGCGGATGTATCACAGGAGCAAGTGAGTATGTGACAGAAAGATAGATTAAACAAGACTAGGAACATGGAGGTAAATAGATATAGATGTGGACCTCCAGGGAGAGGAGGGAAAGAGATGGGACACAAAAGTGCTCCTGTGCTGCTGCTGTTCTCCACACAGTCCCTTTCTCTGACCTCCCATACAGGGTTTAAGGGAACCATGACCACTGGTAACACCACAGTGGGAATGGGTGTGAAGCAAGGCCAGGAGACCACGAGTGAGGACACAACTCCCAATTCCACTCCCACTAGCCTGCCCCAGCCTGGAAGCAAAAGAGGGGAGGACTGGGATGAACAAACATGCACAGATAGCAGTGTAAATATAGCCTGGTAGGCAGGAAAGCATTCACCCCTCATCCGAAAGGTAATGGAAAAGCAAGCGGAGAAGAAGCAAAATCTGTTTTGAGCTAGGATGAGACAGTATGAGTCTGAGATCAACTGTGAAGGGCAGGGCTCTGATCTGAAACAATAAACCCTCTACAGATGACTGGTCAGCAGGTCCCAGAGGATAATTGGGATAATTCTGCTCACCCTTCTTGGCCAGGGAGGGAAACAAAGGGGCTTGAAAGCACCCATCTTCAATTATCTGGCATATTCTTCTTACATGCTCAATTTGCTCAAGCTTTGGAAGATCAGTGGTCTGCAACAAACACGTGCATATGACAAGTGAGAGGAAGTAACCATACATGTCCTTCACCCACCCAGCACCGCTCAGGCAGTGTGACACAATGAGGATGTGATGCGGGGGTAGCCAGGACTCCCAAGGAGCCATGACATCTAGCCTGTTGTTGCTTCTCCTTTTTACTTTCTACCGTGTCCCCCTTTCAGACATGACAATGCTATGAAGGAAAGGAACTAAAATTTATCCAGAAGAATCTGACAGTCTAGATTATTACTTACACAAACAAGTGTTTAGCTAGAAACTGTACCTGTTTCTTAAAATCTCATAAGCATAACTGCAGGGAGATGATGCAATTTATTAATGTCCTCTTCTTTTGTTGATGTGAGCCTGCCATCTCTCATTCTGAGGAGTCCAGTGCATCTGAGAATGAAAATAAACAGCTTCCCTCTCCCCCTGAAATCCTCTAACTGGTTAAAACCTACATGAGATTTTAATAAGAAGTATCCAATTTGGTTTTTATTTACCTTCTGGTTTAAAGTCTTTAAGAAACAAATTGCTATGCGGCTTTGCTGGCTAAAATAAATAAATCATTACATAAATCAATCAACAAATACAGTGAACAAAAATAAACAAATAAATCATTTTTTAAAAAAAGAAAAGCCTGACACTTCCACAGTCCCCAGCTCCCACGAGCTGGCATAGTGAGAAGTGTACCAGATTGTGCCATGCTCTCAGAAACAATAGCAAAATTTATTAAGACTTTATGCATTATTGTTGCCTTTCTGCTGTTATTACTGAACCTATTCTGTCTTTCTCATTCCTTGCCCTGCACACACCATCTGCTAGTAAGCACTAGGAAAACAGGAAAAGGGTATTATTATTTGTAGCTACAGCATGTGAGCCACTGTATAAATTGAAAAGGTAAAGGCAATCTATGCACTAGAAGGATCAGACATCAAAGAAGAGGTGGATGAGAGAGCACACAGAAGCAACAAAACCATTGCTTGGCCTCGGGGGTCTAGGCCTCAATGGCAGAGGTGATGCCCTTAATTTTAATCTCCTTGAGGAGCACAAAGGGAAGAAGGATTTATGACACAAATAAAGAAATTACAATGAATAAAATGTCTGTCTGAGCTATAGTGAAAAATGCCTGGCCCAGAGTTTTATTGTGTTTTTGTTTAACCTCCTCACACAAGGCAATGGGAAGGAACAGGGGAAGCCTCATCCAACACATCCGTACAGCCAGCAGCAGGCAAACAGGCCACAAACACGGGATCAGCTCTCATTTTGAGTGGGCTCTGGAGTCCCAAAGGGATCTGCAGACACAGACACAAGTTTTTTAATATGAATGTGCAGGTAGTAACAATATTACTTCATGGGCACAGAGGTCCCTTCTGCCCAAGACCAAATATTCCATCAAACCACTGAGACTGAAGTAAATTGCTAGGAAATATGCTATTTTTTCAAAGCCTAGTTTCTGGGGAGGTTTTGGCCAAGAGCTGAAAACCAAGAATCTAATTAAGTATAGTTCCCCTTTCCTGAGGAGGAGCTGCCTGGAGATGCAGCAGAGGTGCAACTCTCAGAGGTGCGTTGACTTGTCACAAAAATAGGTAAGATACAATCTGAGGTCTAGGCTCTGGTCCCTTGTTGTATACCAGAAATAGTATTTCTCTACTTCATGTGTTTACAGTCAGACACAAGCTTGAGTGCTCAATGAACTAAGGCAGGAGCTCCTGCTATTATTTAACATATTCTAAATACACTTTGGCATGTTTGCTTCCTTTCATGAGAATTGCCTATTTTTCACTGGATACCCTCTAATTTTAGATGGCTGTGTCTATATATTGATCACCTGCTGAGGAGCAGTTAATCAATTTTGAGAAACTTTAGACCTTTGTAGTTCAGCCTGTTACCAAGCAGCATTTATTTTTCTGCTCTGAAAATATGAATATTATAGAAATTAAAAGCTGTGACCTGAGCCATGTGAATTGACAGAGAAATAAAACTTATAATAACAGACAAACCTGGAATAGCTTTCTGAAAGCAAATGCTTCCTGTGAGGGCACTGGTAACAGTTTGTAGTGGATAAAAGCACATTATTATTACACAAAGCTGTGGCTACTTATGACAAATCACAAAGAGCAGGTGAGGATGAAGTCAACTGATTTAGAACTGTTTGCATCTATACACCCTCCAGATACTGAAATTTTGGCTTCACACTAGCCTGGGGAAGCTGCTCGTTCACCTTTACGGATGAAATGAACAGTTAGACAGTGATGCAATGAGAGAGGACAGATGGGTAAAAGCATTCTCATGACTGTGTGGCATAGCAAAGAAAGTAATAAAAATACTAGACAGGAAACAATCAAGATAAGTTAATTCAGCAACATGAGGGATTTAGACTTGAATTTTCAGCAGCTCAGTGATTTAAACACAAAGTTTCCACTGCGCCAGAAGGGGAAGTAGGATCTTCTTGATATCTCACTCTTCTGGGTTTCTTACAAAATGATGTTCTTCCGCAACATGTAAAGGCACCAAAAAGACAGTTATATTCCATATCTGTCAGGAGCACTATATTCCCATTGCCTGACACTCAGAAAATGGAAAATGCCAAAAACCTTGTAATACTTGAGCCAGCAGCCTCTGTGAGAAAAGATGGAGTCACTGTGATTGGGAGCTTGCATAGCAAAGGATACAAATACAAGCAGGTGCAGAATCATGGTAAGCATTGTACAGTCTTGGACAACACGCATAAAACAGGTGACTGGAGAGAGGAAGAAAACTTCGCTCTTCCTTTCCTTGCCAATGCTGGCCACAGCAGCACCAAAGCATGTATCATCCAGCTTCCAGGCCTCTCACTCCCACTCCACTGACTTCATCAGCCCTCTACCTGCATGGTTTCTTCCCCAGTCAGCAAGGATGCCTGGGCAGAGATAGCACAGACTAGGACCAGACCAAAAAGCTGTAGGGCTGCAGCTAGCAGTAGCAAACCTGGCTCAGTGTCAGTTCCCCAAGAAGCAGCCTCAACAAGGATGATGCTGGAGACCTGTTCTTCCACAGCTTCACCTCTGTCTTCTGAATGAAGATGTAGTTCCTCCTACAAGCCCCAAGATACATGCTACTGTCTGTAATCATCACTGAAGTTTCAGGGCTGAGGCAGTATTGCCAGCATTAGTACTCCTGTCATGTACATCTTGCTTCATCTTTTCCCCAGCTCTTTATCATCATCTCCAACAATCATTCCTAAAATAAACTGCACCTAGACCCTTCCTTAAGATGAGGACACACTATGTAGGTCATCAACAAACAGTCCTGAGCAGCCTGATTTCATCCCAGGAGAAAAAACAAAAGGCAGTTTCAGTCTCCACCCACAGTGACGGACTGGGAACAATGCATCTGTGGCAAAGGATTTAAACCTTGTTTGAAGAGCAATGCTGTTTTAATGCATGGAAGGAAAGTTGGGCTGGCCCCAAGGTCAGCACAGGAAAGATGAGAGCAGTGATATCACTGTGGCTCGGCTAGGAAATACATATTTGGATTTTTATAATAAGGAAATCTTGTTCTTGTCTTAAGCAGCGATCAAGGACAACCAACACAAACATTAACATTTCAGGTTGTTTTTTCTCCACAATACACAAAGCTAAAAACGATTGTTAGAATTAGAAATATGCTGTGACAACTGTGTAGAAATCATGCAAATCTTCCTTGAGCAGCAGGGAGCAGAAACATGATAAATCATGGAAAGTCCTCTTTGAACAGGTGTTTTGGCAACTTTTGATGAAACAAATACAGCTCCGTTGTGATACAGAACAGACCATGGCTTGTTACAGAGTGCATTTTTTTAAGGCAATGTTGAACTTCCCATCTCAGACATGAAATGCAAGCCAGCTTGAGATTTACTTTAAAAGATGTATCTGACTGCGACTCCAGACTCTGCTGTCTCCAGCAATAAAATTATGGTCCTTGGAAAACACTTTTCTAATGTGCTTAAAAATACCCAGACCAACCTCTGCTTTCCAACCTCTCCCTGAGGGATCCACTGATGTGCAGCTCTGTTAGCACATACCCCCAGGGCTGTCCTCCTACCAAGAAACCTAAGTCTTGTCATTTCTACCTTTCCCTCAGTCACTCCAGCAGTGTCCATGAGCAAGGTGGTCCCTGCTGCCTAAGCACTCTTCCAAGCAAAAGCAAATCCTACCTAGTCCAGCTGAGATGACAGGTGAGTAAAAGCCAGAAATCCTGCTTTCTCCCAGACAGAGCAAGTCCCAGATGTGATTCTCATGAGATATGTTTTTTTCAAAAAATCCTTTGGTCATTTCTGTACAGACTCAATGGCCATGATTTCTCTCTTAAGCATTAAGAGTGACTCATAGCTGAAGAAACTCTCAGCTTCTCCCTACATTTTGAGACCAGCAGAACCCCTCCATGCAACCTCAAACAGTCAGCCAAGGCTATGGCATATGACTGCTGCCAGAGAAGCACAGGTGCTGTAGAAGACCAGAAAATTTTGATGGGAGATTAAGTCCTTGATGTGTTACTACCACAGGATATCACACATGTCAGAGTAAAACAGAACACAAGCCAAAAGGAGGAAGGCTGATCTATAATCAAGCAAAAAACCCTAGCTGTTTTCAGTAAGTCAATGCTCCAAACAATTCTTCTCACAGTGGAAGTTAGAGAATATCCACAACAGGGAACTTCTGGGTGGAGCCAGGTGGAGCCGAGCATCAAATAAACCAGGTTTCCTGAAAGCAAAGTGAGCCCTAAGTGATCACAAGCCACTACAAATACATCTTTGTGATTGCCCATTCTCACTTATTCGGGAAACAAATGTGATCTTTAATCCTGTGGTAAGACTCGACAGAGCAGAAACCCTCAAAGCAGAAAATGCGTGAACACCTTCTCCCTGAGCACATATCTACAGCAACACCTGAAGGGAACACACCCTTGCTCTTTCTAGGTGAATGCCATGCCCAATACAATCTTAAACTCACTCTGCATCGGTCAGTCCAGCTGCTACATGAGCCAGGCTCCATTTCAACACAAGAAAGGCTCCTCTGGAAACGACAGATTGCCTTGATTTAAGTACTGCTGTTTCCAGACGCAAGAAGCTTTACAGTGAAAGCATTTAATGCTAAAATTACAGTGAATATTCAGGGAAATACTGTGAATTATGGAAAAACAATATTTGATACATCACAAAAAGAAATCATGCGTGGATGCTTCCCTTCTAAATCCTTAAATTAGTCTAAGAATTTACATGTTTAAAAGAGTGCATATATAATCTACATGCATACATCTAAACCATACCTTTCTGTATACAGTCATATACATATATATACATATGTAAACAACACATGTATAAAGACATACAGGGCTACATATTTAGCTATGCTAATACATCAGATGCAGCATTTATATCTGGATGGAATTTCTACCTATAATTCAGCTAAATTCACACACCTAATCTTATTGCCCTAGATTTGTACAGAAGCAAATGGAAACAAGGTACAGAAATAGTGGCTGTAAATAAAAACTCTTTGTCTATGTGGTAAAGGACTAACATTGCTGAAACAGGAACAGATACCTTTCAAGCAATATAAACAGGGTAGGTCTAAAAAGAGGGGTTTATATAATAGCGAAATAATGTTTTTCCAAAATGAATATAAATTCTAAGTGCCCCTTATTAGATTTGATTGGCTGCTACATAAGAAATCACCATGATCAATCTTTTAGTTAATCTCTATTGTCCTTCAAGCATCACAGTGACATGGCTGGGACATGCCAGCAGTCGCAGATGCTTCATTAAGTAGTTAATCGGCAATAGCTGTAGGGGTAATTCAACATTTTCGAAAGAGATCAAATAGCACTTTAGGGTAAAACATGCCCCTCCACTGATATCTTTCTGGGTTGTTGTGATTAAAGCATAATTAGGGTTCACCATCTCTCTTCCAAATAATAATAATAACACATCAGTGGCTTGTGAATTACAGAGGGTATCTGGCATATCAAAGCCATATTTTTAACCGTAGATGTATGCGTTTTATCACCAGGACCAGTGAAATTTAGCAAGTGTGCTCTGGTCATGTATTAGAGGGAATTTTCTGTACTGAAAGCCCCACAGTGAATACGGTCTGTGTAAACAGTTCAGTGGAAGGATGTAAAAGCAAACACTGATTTACTGAGCAAACTAAAAGTAGCCATGCTGTAATGTTCTTGGCTCAGATCAAATGCTTGTCTAGGGGAGAATCCCTTTATTAACAGCAACATAAACTTCTAGCAGCTACAGAACTTTTAGACAGTTATGCCTGCAAAAAACTTAGCTAACAGCTACTAGAGAAAGTGCAATCTTCCAGCAAGCCACACATGTACAGTGATCTGAGCAGTACTAACAGCTCTACCAGTTACCCTGTTCTCTGCTCTCACTCAAGCTGTCAGTGAGGCTGGTCAACCATATATCACACATTCAGTCATGAAACAGCACACGGTTTACAAACCAACCCTGATTTCTTGGAATATACTCATACACAGTACAAGCCTGTATTTCAGAAATAAGTTTTACCCCATAAGATGTGTATTTCTACCATTTGCTGTCCAGTGGACATAGATAGTCACTGGAGTACTTAATGAAATGATTAATGTCAGGGGAATGGTGTCTAAGAGCTCTGTTCTTGGACCACCCTGTGGTCAATGCACAAAGTATGACCTGAGTTCCCGCAAAGTATTCATCTCACACACTTGTTTCCAAACCTCTTGTAGATGGAATGACCCAGTAAAGGGAACACTGAATTTCTTCAAGTATCTTAGCATGAAGGGTAGGAGTCGTGCTTTGTGCTCTAAATCCAAGCAGCTTTTGGCCTTGACAGATGTTTTCATTAAATTGGTATCCGCCTGACTCTCAGAACATTCAAAAATGAGAGATCTCTGAAGAGACACCCAAACAAATCCAGTGTTCCTATTTGTCAAAGCTTTCAGTCAAAATTAATTACATGTCAAAGATGTCATGCTGGCCAAGTTGAGTGGCACTCAAGGGCTGCCAGAGATACCAGCACTGGTGTATTCATTAGCAGCCGTGCAGAAAGAGTACAGTGTTCAGCTCTCTTGGAACATGCAGCTATTGGAAATTACAGAGCTGTTCAGTCACTCCAGTGCTTGCCTGCTAAATCAACCTGCTGCCATTGCTAGCAGTCCTTTCTTTGCCCCTTTCTCTCCACAGAAAGAACAGCCTGACACATGGATTCATTAAATAAAAAATGCTGGTGAAGGCACTGGGATGCGTTGCTGAGAAGAGGAGGAAGAGTTCACCCTAACATACTGATCAATGAGTCTGGTGAGAGAAACACATGTGCAATAAAATAATTACAACCAAAGCATGAAGAAGAGTAGGCTCCTGTGCTCTAAATCTTCCTAGAAGGTAAACTGCAAAGAAAAAGAAAAGCTATAAAGTCAAAACTTCTGGCTTTGATATATTTGCTCTTCTTCAAAGTGAAAACACGCTTGATTCTTATAGTCGTGTCCACACTGCAAATACACATCAAAATCCTCTTTCAACTGCTTATTGTACAAGTGGATTGCAAAAAATGCTCAGCTCTGACAATATTCTGACTATTAGGGCCTCACACCTGGTACAGGACTGAGCCATATGTGTAAATGTATACTGGGACCTTAGATTTTGTTAATTCATACAAGGGTTAACAAGGATAACACAGCACAAGGTGACAGAGGGCTGTGTTTATATACAAGCAGGGTAGGATCACTTAGAAAAGGTACATTCTGTGTAGGACTGCTCAGGTATATTTGAATGTTTGTTCGTAGATCGACCATCCTGCTTTCTAGAAGGCTTTTTTTCTCATTATGGTCATCAGAGGTTGCACAGCTTACTTTTTCAAAGGAAGAGGGAGCATCTGTGTCTTTTTGTGCTGTAACAACTTGAGTACAAGCACAGATTTGCTATCAGCAATGTAACATTTATGGTTTCCTATGAACGCTTCCATTTCTAGGCATAAAAGCAGAGCGGCAAATAGGAGTACCTGCTAGGCTCCAGAGTGAGCTGCTCATATTGGGCAGTAGGGTTCTCCTGCAAAATATCCTCCTGCATTTACAAAGCACCTGTGCAGGGATGGGCAACATATGCTTCTGAAAAGTGATTATATGCAGGGATATGTTCTGTGAATCTTTCAGAAAAGTAATCTACAATGGTTGGCCTGGACTTGATCTGGTTCCCCAAAGCATCTTCTCTTGTAAATAGTCATTTGAAAGTATAATTTCAAAACAATAAATAGAACTTAATAAATGATTAAAAAACGAACAAACAAACAAAACCACTAGGCAATAGACTTAACAGAAGGGAACAAAACCACCTCATAAGATGGCCAGGTTTTATTGAAAAGGCCTTTATGAGAACTATCACAGAGTGCTGTGGAAGAACATACCCCCATTCTCAGCCTTTTTACATTTTCTTAGGTGGCTTTTTCAGCCCAGTTGCAAGAATATGGGACACAGTAATATGTGGCTGCTCACAAAACATCTGACTTCTGTTCCTATATATTGCTCTATCCCCTTTGAAACCACAGGCTATCAGTTTCAGAGAGACTTTGTGACTGCTTAAAGCTAAGTATGTGCTTAAGTGTTTGGAGATTCAGATTCTTAGCATACAACTGCCTGACCTTTGCATGTAAAAATAACATATATTTGTTACTGGGCATCTGAAAAGACCACTCCTGCTCAGTGACTGAACATGACAAACACCTTGATCATAATAGAGTTTGTTCATTTGAGTGATCTCTGAACGTACACATGACCTGGCTTACAGATCTAATGAGATCCTTCCTACTTCACATGCTGATTTCAGAGTACAGGCCTCTCTTTCCTCCAAGATATTTGTCAGGCCTTTAACTTAAGCACTGAACACATCCTTTACATTTAATTAAAATGTGAAGGATTCTCTGTTACCCAAATACTAGATTGTGAAAGAGTTTTCATATTTTCTCTTGCACTTTAAGGATTCTTTAAAGTTTCCCATATTTATTTCCAAGCGCAGATCCTTTCCCTTTTGACAGAATTATGGAGAATATATTTTTCTTTATCTACTTTTATAGCTTTCTCCCCTTCTACTATTTTGAGAATATACTCCAAGCTTGCGGATGTATAACTCTCATTTCACATGAACATTATTTTCTTTGTTACTGAATATATACACAACTTTATTTACAGTGACCTGCTAGTGGAATTAAATTAAGACTAGATGGAAATTGCAGTGAGATTATTTTGCCCATTTAAAGTATTGTAAAAGTATTGTAAAAAGTATTGTAAAAGTATTACCTCTGTCTCCACAAGAATTAGCATCTTATTCCATAAGCAACTCCACCTTCAGCTTTATCTTCATCATTATATTTTGGCACAGCATAAAATGTACTTTATGACACTAAAGTGCAGGTAAGGCCTTAGAACTTGACTTGGATGTTTTAACTAATGTCTAAATGTCTTGCACCATACAGGGTAGTCAGTCGAGAAAGTCATTACTTAGAAAAAGGAAGGCTTTCACCCTCTGAAATTTGGTAACAGCAGCATTGGAATCAATGTATTCATGCAGATGTGGACCCTTCCCACTCTCTGCCACCATGAGACACCCAAAACCATGTAATAAATCAAGTATATCCCAACTGCACAGCCACTAAATATTTCTAGAGACATGCAAATCACCTCAAATTCTCATAAGACAGGTAAGTTTCAATGAGATTTATTACTAAGAGCTGAACTATAATATTCTCCCCCTTGGCAAATGTTTTTTTACTCCTTATGCAATCACATTGACAGTGATTGGGCATATCCCCATCTTGATCACCTGAAGGGATGCTGACAGTATCAGAACAATCAAAACAAGTACAGAAAGTGAGGCTTTTCTATGCTGGCTTTGCAACCAGGCATACCTGCTTAGCCTATTGCAACTGGAAGTTCTTCCCCAAGCAGATTGACTGCAAAATGAATAAAACAGTACTAAAAATGTTAAAACAACATTGTCTGTGCTGGAAAACCTGCTGCAATTATGCTCATACATCCACATGCTCTGGTACAGGGTAGATGAAGTTTTACTGGTGTCCTACACTGCAAAGCACATTCTCAGCCTGTTCAATTAATAGGCTTGAACTGAGCAAACTGTCTTCAGCTTTTGTTTTACTCTTCCCAGCCTCTGATTTTGTTCCTAACACTCTTGCCTGCAGAAAGCCCGCAGAAAGCCCACAGAAAGAAAAGCAATACAGGAAACAGTGCAAAGGGAACTGGTGAATTGAGCATGTTGTCTCTAAGGAGAGGCTCTGAAAACAAGTTTACTTCTGAAGTTAGGACAGAAAACCATAAAACTTGATACAATAACCACAGGGTAAAATTCGATAGTCTGTACCACCCAAGAGGTCAGGCTCAATGATTGCAATGCCCTAAAAGTATTAAAATTGAAAGCTGCTTTAAGATTTGTGGACAGGTCAATAAAATTTACACTGCTTATGAAGTGCTCCTGGTACACACAAAATTAACTCTCTGTAGCTTCTTCCTCATTTCTGCCCTTTGTCATTTCTTTTCCAATCTGCTATCCTTCCACTTGTGGGTTTGTTGCCATGTCTGCTGAACACACTTCTACCTGTGTTCAAGATTTTCTTCACCCTGCTCTGCTCCTTTACTCGTTTGTTTACTCCTCCATGACCCTACATAACAGCAGACATTTACCTTTCTCTGATATTCAGCTGTTCCATGCATACATACTCTTTACATTTCATCACTGTCAGCCTCCTCTTTATTTTCTACATGGAGGGAGACACCTCTGAGCAAAGCTCTCTGGAGGACTGGCAGTGAGGACTTTATATGGACCCTGACATACAGCCACTAGATGCCAATGCATTCAAAACTTAGGTTAAATAGCTTCTGAATCCTTGCTTTCATGATTGATCTCTTGTCTTATTCTACACTGGCAAAGATAGGCAAAACCCAGGTATATCCTTATCAGATCTTGAAGGTCAAATGACTCAGTTGAGTAGCCTTAATTTGAATTGCAGCTTCTATAATTAATTTGACAGAAAGAGTTTTATATAAGGGCAGTTTTGGAAGGAAACCAGAATTTTGGGATCACTAAACTGGAGAGACTTCCAAGGTCATTAAACTGTCATCTCACAAGTAGAAAAATTATGAAAAGATGCTAAATCCAAAAGGCTCCATGCTACCTTTGCCACCCATACACACCAGTGGTCATAAAACACTCCACTAATAACAAACTGGACGGTTACAGCATGAAAGACTAAAATCTGCAATACTATAACCAAAATGAAAGTGAACTGAAGTATCTGAAGGGGGCCTATGAGAAAGCTGGGGAGGGACTTTTCACAAAGGCCTGCAGTGATAGAATGAGGGGTAATGGGTTCAAACCGGAAGAGGGGAGATTTATATTGGAAATTAGAAGGCAATTCTTTACCCTGAGGGTGGTGGGACACTGGAACAGGTTGCCCAGGGGAGTTGTGGATGCTCCATCCCTGGAGGTGTTCAAGGCCAGATTGGATGAGGCCTTGAGCAACCTGGCCTAATGGAAGGTGTCCCTGACATGGGAGGGGGATTGGAACTAGATGATCTCTGATGTCCCTTCCAACCAAAACTGTTCTATGATTCTATGAACACAGTAGTAGATCTTCATACTCCAGCTGAGAAACACACCAGGTGAAAACTTGTCACACAGACTGTTCTCAGATACATGTTATTTCAGCATGGAAAAGAGAGGTGTTATTTCTCATGAGTCAGAGGGTTCAAGAGATTTACTTTACAGATACTGTATCCTGGAGAAAGAGGTTGTGATTCCCACAATTTCACAAAGCCACAGAGGAGAGGCACTTCCATGGGGAACATCCTGACCAGGGCACAGTTCTGAGCCTTCTGGTGGAAAAAACCAGGACCACTCAGTCTGGCCATAAGACCACCTATCCATGCTACCCTACTGACTGAAGGAGAGCTAGGTCAAGAGTTTAATTTCAAGGTGGATCATATCAGCCCCCAGGCTCCCATTTGCCATGCATTTGAGCTGGATCCTCCACTGTCTCCTGTGACATTGAAAATTTCCGCCAGTGTATTTTAGCTCAGAGAGGACCTGAGTGGGAACTGGAGCAAACCAGCAGACTGCCCTGATCAATCCCAAGTGACAGATTTTAGTTGGAAGCCATTGCTTTCTTTCTTTTTCTTTCTTTCTTTCTTTTTTTATTTTTAACTGCTTGCTTGTGATAAGATTTTTCAAGGTTACAGACAGAAACTGCATCAAATTACTGTATAATTTAGTGTTTAAAATACTTTTTCCCTGTCTATATATGTCTGGCCTACTCCTGCAGGAAGTATTGAAGTGAGAGAATTAGTTCTCTGGCTGACAAAACAAAACTATAAGATTTGTCTTCAAGAGAAACCAATTCCCCTTTTGTCTGGTTCCCCTCTTCTCATTTTGGGAGAAAGTATAACACACTCTTGATTTGTCAAAATATTTCACTTAGTTGAAAATAGAAATCTCTCCTCTACTGGAGAAGGTCTTTTTTCCCCTTTAAAAGTTAGAAATTAGCTTAAGCGAAATGTCATTCAGATAAGAGAGCCTGAAATATTTCAAGGATTTCCCAAATTCTTATCAACCTTATCCTCCCTCAGCTCAAAGTATTTGACTCAAATTCATCAATGCTTTTGGCTAACACGAACAAGGTATTACTGTCAGGGAAAAAAAAAAAAAACGGACATGAAGAAAAGAAGTTTTGTTTGAATGTTTCCTTATTCCTAGCCAGAGGCAAAACTGCCATGTGTTCACTGGAACAGAAGCTGGGTTCCTGTGTCCTCTAACTCCCCTCCAAGGCTAGTAATTCATACTCATTTTTCCTCTTATGCTTGGGAACCAAGTCCTTAATTTCACTGGATTTTTTTTTTGTGGCTTATGGGTTTGTTTGGGTTTTGTTATTTTTTTTTTCTTTTTTGCTAATTGTGGTGGTGGTCAACTTAAAAGATACATGCTTAAAACATGTGAAAATTTTTCCTAATAAAAGTAGATTGGTTAGGGACACTGAAAATTCACAAACTAGCCAATGGATGAATACATGGACAGCACGAGGCACTTTCACACATTGCGTTAGGGCTAAGAAAAGAGATACAGAGAGAAAAGAAGGGAACAAACCTGCTGAAGGTAGCACTTGCATTAATGACGTTTATGGAGTAAGCTGCTATAAGCAGTATCAGAGTGCTCAAAGCAATAAAGACGTTAAAAGAAGATTCTTCATAATTTCATTTAGAAAAAACGAGGAATTATATTTTTTGGATCTGATTCTTTGTTTCAGTACACTTCTGGGTGGAACTTGAGTATAGAAAGACAGAGATCTAAATCACAGACCTGCATTTCGAGGGGACAATATAAATGGGGTAAGAAAGTCCTGCCATAAGGGGGCAATCAAGCTTCAACTGATCAGAGCAACTGCTTTACCTTTAAGTTCAAGAACCAGAAAGGAGAGTAATCCTTATTTGGATAAGAACTCCTGTTAGAAATGACTGGTAGGCTTCCACAAGCTAGTCCCTTGGAGATGCTGGAATGAGGGATCAGTTGCTAAAAACTAAGTATGTTCAAACATATATGTCCAGGTTCCTTTGAGTGCCATATGCCTCTAATAAGAATATAAGGGTTGCAGTTTCTCTGCCTCAAGTCTTGACTGCATGAAATTCCTACTTGTTCTGTGACTGCAGATGCAAAAGTGATTAAAATTTCCTGTGGGAAATTACAAATGCCATTCATTTAAAGAAATTCATAACTTTTGTTTAGAAATTATCATTTTGATTTGTACTTTTAATAGAATGGAAAACTGTAAATGGATGTACATATTAGATTATAATTATGAAAGTAAAATTAATTACATTTAATACCATCTGTGTAGGCATTTAATGAAGGAACTAGAAATTAAAATTTGTCAGTTGGATCTCAGTAATTTTTTAAAATATGAGCTGTACCTGGAAGTGGGGAGTTGGGTGCAACTGTATTTTGATCATCTGGCTCATTGATTTCTGTGCCATTGTTTCTGATTTCTGAAGGACTGTATTTTTTGAAAGTTAGAGGGTCCTAACTCTTCCATGACAGTTTTCCTTCTCTATTCTGCTGCTACTCGCTCTATGTAACCGCCAGAATTTCCTGTACTCAAAAAGCTAGTCCTAATAAACTCAGATACATAATACTTTATACATTTCTGAAAAAAAGGATCTTCACAGCACAAAGGACTTTGAAATCTATCTCCAGCTGAAGAAGGAATGGGAGCTCAATTCGATTAACAATCCAGCCATATAAATCTTGGCTAGTGCACATACTGAATTTAGCTTTTGTTTTACTATTGTAACTGAAAAACTGCAATACAATTCCCAGTGGGATGTTAAAAAAAAGGGTAGTATAGGTCCTTCAGAAAATTCAATTGCCTAATACTCACCCAGGAGCAAACTTTTATGACAGTTTTTAGAGCTTCTGAAAAACAGTTGGTTGCAGTGATTGAAGCTGAAGTGAGATTCGCATCCATTTTCTAATGCCTTAAAAATAACAACAGGAATAATGGCCCTTACACAATAGAGTTGTAAAAAATTAGAGGTTTCGCGAAAAGAGTTATTTAGATGAGAAAATTATAGCTGCATGTTTGCACATCTGCACCTTGACAATCATATCCATGAGAATGTTGTAATTGCCATGAATTATGCAAAATGCTAATTAAGAACTCTAATTCACTAGTCATCTCACAGGGTCATAACTAAAGTTGAATTTTATTAAGGACATACAATTCTGTGGAATGAATTTCTGCACTATACATCTCTTTCCAGAGGAAAGAAGGGAGGGCACACAGTCTTTGTGGTTTAGTTGGAAGGAAGGGATTCCAGAGGCAGCCCAGCCACTGGCAATTTTTATGACTTCTGACGAACATCTTTGTTTCTCCATTTCCTTCTGTATGAGATTAGGAGACTACCTTCCTGCTCTCCCCAGGGATGTGTAAGGCTTAGTTTATAATGTACCACTGATGTAATGCTTCATAACTCTTCAAAAAGCTACCTAAAATTTTCTGAGCTTGCTGACATCCATTAAAAAACGACAAAGAGGAATTTGCTGCTAATACGCAACTGGTATCTCTTACAAAAGTTTAAGGCTGAGGGAAAAAGAAAAAAAAAGGCAGTGATTACCCTGCAGCCAGGAAATAAGGAAGAAACACACTGTAGTTCAGGTGACTCTTTCACTGATGAACAGGGATCACATGGAAGGACTACTCTAATTTGATGTGGTATATTTGCAAAGTGTTACTGATCCAGAGATGACAGAGCTAACCTTCAGAGGTTCTCCTGAGGCAACGTTTAACAATATAAAACTACAAGACTGCATCAGCTTAAGGAAATTGCACCCATGTGAATGGACCAGTCAGGCGAATCCTCAGAGGAAAATGCAGCAATTCTAAAAAAGATCTCAATCCCTCCTTGTCATTGAAGTTGCTGGGGGTGGAAGCTTTTGGATCCAGTAGCTAATGCTAAAGATCTCAGTTACAGAGGCTGGTATCACATCTCAGAAATATTGCAGGCAGGCAGACAGGCAGGGAGATGATAGATACAGACACAGACAATAAAATCAACTACCCTCTCCAGTCCTTGTGTTATTGAGTTTCTCAGCTGTCCTGCAGTTACATGTTGTGCACACGTGCTGAGAAGTATGAGACTGCTAATGCAATTATATCAATGTCTGTCTGCACCAATCTTCCTAGTGGAGACATATCTTTCTCTGCAGCACTGATCAAGGCTGCCAAACATACATTTGACCTAACAAGAAATTCACACCGAAGTGTTTTGGCAGACTACAGAAATACACTTCAGATTAAAGAGGGCATAAAGTATTCGCTGTAAAGCAAGCTGCTCTATGTCATCCATCTAGTGGATAAAACAGATGTGGAGATCTATGTTTGCCAAGAGAACACATCAGCCCTGTTATACCAATAAGAGAAACTGACACCAACTTCACAGCTACCAGGGGAGATTTCCAAATTGGTGACAAGCAAACATTCATTCCCCTCTTTTCAAGGTCTGTCTGCTTCCATCCTTTATGTTCTAGATTATGGCAAGTTTACAGCCAGAATGCAAGAGGAAGAAACAGTCTCAGGACTGGTCACAATTTTATCATCCAAGGGAATGCTGGCTTCAAGGGAGACCCAGTTGGATGAAGCACCTCTCATATTGGGGCTAGGCAGGGCTCCAGGAGACAACAAGGTAAGCACAGTGCCTGGGACTGCCTCTCATCTGCTTAGCATCCATTTCCCACTGACCAGGGGAAAGCAAGAGGAGAAGGAGATCTCAGGAAGGAAAATCAGGACACCAGATAAAAAAAAAAAGTGAATGCACATAGGGCCATCCTTGTAATTTTCTATGTGTAGCCAGAAGTGGGAGAAGAAAGCTGGAAGACAGGTTGAGGTAACACTAGGCTTTCCTGCCAGGCGTCCCTCCTGAGCACTTCGGCCCTGTCCGCAGTGTGCCTGCTGGGGAACTGTTGGGGCAAGAGCCAGAAATGCTTGCATGGAAATCTTTCCTTACTAAGATTCAGCTACTAGTGCTCTCTAGCTACAGCTTGGCAAATCATGACTGTAAATTAGAGCCTCACAGAAACATGCTGCTATATGCTAGCACAAAGTGGGTTATGTGGTTATAGTCCAAGTACTGACCTAGTGTAAAGCAAACTCCACTAATAAGAGAGAATCTAGCTTGATATTTTCTGGGATGAAGGCATCTACTTTTCAGCAGTGGGCAAAGAGGAAGGAAATACATGATTAATCACAAAAATAAATCCAATTATAAAAAAATAGCTAATGTTTTATTTTCATCTTTTCTAATTTATATCTCTTAATAAAATAAATTAAATTAAATTAAACCAATTTCAAAATATAATCAAATCCAAAGAGCAGCCTTGCAGCATCTACTGACAAAACAGATAGAGGATGCTCCACGAAGAGGGCAGAATGAGTAATTTTTCCGCAAACTGACTACTCTGGTATTACTGTCAATTAACAGGAAGACAGCTAGGGAACCTAATGCTGGAAGAGTTACAAATGCAACCCGTAACATTTTACAATTCTGCTGGCTTGGCTAAAATTGTTAGTCTTCATTATCACTCCTGTGACAACAGGTGTGGCCAGGTGAGTTTGTGGGTCGTAATAGAAATGTAGATTCATTGTATGGGTCTGCCACGGACCTGCTGTGCAAGCCAAGAAAAAGTCACTTAATCAGGCTGTAAATCTAAGATATCATCTGTGGGGTTTTTTCCATCCCTGCTCTCTAGCTTGTTGAGCTGCAAGCAGCATGACTGACAAGTCCCCACTGTGTGTTTATTCCACCTAACACAAAGAGTTTCCAACCCAGTAAAAAGCCTCTAGGACAGCAGGAGCCCCTCAAATGATAAAAACTCATTATCCTCTTGGTGTAATATCCAAAACACAAGCATTTGGCATTCTTGGAAAGGTGTCATAACTGTCAATTGCTACATACTTTCTCTGTGTGTTCAGTTTAGTATTATGATTATTATCAGTCATAGAAGGGGTGTGGATATACGGTAACACGTAACAAAGATAAACTGCATAGATGCAAACTGGAAAATGGGTAGCTCAGGTTAGAGACAGGGTATGACCTAAAATGTTCTTCAAGGTATGTTGCCAACGTTGGTACAGCAATAGCAGAAAGGGGCTCTCCAGCTGCTGGAAGATGGGATGGATCACATGTCTCGCTTAAAGCAAATACCCTTCGGACTCTCCTCCCCTCTGTCAGGAATTCTCCTGGCAGCCCTAGCCCAGTGTCCTGCATACACCAACTATTCAGTGATGAATTGAGCACAAGACCTACCAGGTAAAGCACAGGGATTCTCCTCATTCTAATCAGAGGAACAGGGAACAGCATAGTTTGTTAAAAGTAGTGAACAGCATAGAAAAAAGGGCTGGAAAAAGAGGCTCTATCTAGGGAGGAGACATGCCCGCTGACCCTTAAGGTGACCACAAATATCTTCAGGTGCCCATCAGTTATAGAAACAGCACCCTGATCTTGAAAGCATGGGAAGGGCACTGCTGAGCCAAGTCTTCCTCTGATGTGAAAACGTAATATTAAAAGTGTTCCATTCCTGCACCATTTGCAGTGGAGCTGAATGAAGGAAGCAATCAGTTTGTTCTTTAGGAGGAATAATCACAAAGCAGCAAATGGCTAGAAGTCAATATTTATTAAACTGCAAGCCAGTTGCATTTTACGAGTGCCAAAAGTGAAAACATTATTATAAGATCTGATAAATTAAAGCACTGAGAGTAAACATACTGTGTAAGCTACAATTATATGCCTCTGCAAGATCAATAATTCAAGAGGTTTCATCCACATTATGCATGATGGCCTATGGGAAGCTGGCCTCTTGAGAGTGCTTCCTTGGACTGAGAACAAATGCAGGGGCTTTTGAAGAATTCCTGCCTACAAATTTCAAGCAGTTGACTATCATACTTTCAGAGATGCAGGAGCAATACAATTATCTATAGTGGGTGGGAGGGCAGCTATTTCTCCAGTGCTAATACCGGGTGCTCTATGGAAGGCTCTATGGAGACTGTTCACATGTGCACACCCACAAGCTTTGCAAGGAGTGCTTACCTCCTCAGGGAACACTGCTCAGTTAGGAACTGCTTCATGCTAATTAAAAGCCAACATGGTGTGTTAAGGACCACCATTCTGTACTGAAGTATCCACTCCAGTGAAAGGAGCTTAGTGCTCCCTTCACTCTTCCTATGGACTACTCTCGGCACAGCATCCAATCAATGTAAATTTTAAGCAAACGAGCATGCTGGCTTCTCTGTCACTGAAAACAGGCAGGCTCAGTGTATTATCGTAGAGCAGAGAGGGTAGGGGAAGAGCTGCCCTGCTTTCTCTTCTGGGTAACCCCGCTTGCAGAGGTAATGGCACTCCAAGTCATCTCTAGCCAGCCAGCCCCACAGAGGATCACAGGACAGTTGGAGAGAGCTGATATTGTGATGAACCCTCAGAGGGATTGCTTTCCAGTTCTCCCACTATTCAATGAAAATGTCTTCCTTCTCAGGTCAGCAGCAAAACTCCCAGGATTTTGTCTTAAGTATTCCAGTGTCCAACTGTTGATGTAAATTCCCTTAAAGAGCCTTACAAATTGCTCTCTTGCATTGGGCATAACCATTATCATTCCTTCATGCCCTTCCCAAGATAGCACTTGTATTTTTCTGAAGAGTGCTCTCAAACACAAAGACTGCTTGCCCGTTACTGCATATCCAAGGCCTGTTTATTTCTTAGCCTTCATGTTTAGGAGGGTACCTGACTTGCTGTGACTCACTCACAGTCTACTGGAGTGACCTCCATGTTGAGTCTACTGGTAAGTCAAAGATTCATTTATCAGCAGATGAGGTTATGAGGTTGTCTTAGCTATGCTCCCCAGCAACCTGCTTGATACTGACTTTATTTGCAGTAATAGTACTACAAAGTAAACAGCCTTACCTTTGTTATTTGCTTTAAAGTAATCAATGCGGTGTGCAACTCATTCACTCTGAGGCTTAATCAAATTAACTATATTTGTTCTCCACTTATTGCTATGGATTTCAGTCTTAATTAAGCTCCTAATCCATGAAGTTGTTTTCTTCCCGGGATACTATGGGAAAGGCTGTTCCCACCTCCTCCTCCCCCTCTCACACAGGGTTATGTCAATTGGAAAGCTGTTTCCTTAAAGAAGATGCAGTTACTTCTGCTATCAAGTTGCCAGAACTCAATGCCATCAAGCTTCTAATTAAAAATCTAAATAATTTGAAAAAGGCTAAATATATAACTCCAGAAGGGTAGTCAGTTAGCCAAGCTCATCAGAAATATGTTGGCATATGCCAACACAGAATCTCATTTTCCAAGGATGGCTTAGTTTTCAGGCAAACTTCAGCAATGTGTTTATAAAACCAGATTGCTGTAAGAGGGAGTAATTCTCTCTAGTTAGGAATACTGTGCTTTCCTAAAGAAACTGGAGGCATGCTCTCTTTGTTTCTGTCTACTAATCCTCCATCAAAACTTCTGAACTTTTTGATCCAACTTAATTACATTTGTCAGAAAGACGGACATCTCAAAGATACTGTTTTCCTGCCGTTGTTGGAAACATCTGGACAGAGAGGTGAGAGACTCAAGTTAGTGCTCAAAGAGGAAGTTGTATACGTATGAGTTTAACCACATGCTTAGTAAAGAACAGAAAAGTTACAGGGGACAGAACTGCAGAGTCACTCCTCACAAGGATGCACCACCCGCTGTCACGTTCATTTCTGCTACTAGCAGAAAAGCCATCTGCCTCTTGCAGACCGCTCCAAGCCTGCTCTCACAGAGCTGCTTCCTGCAGCCTCAGCTCTGTGAGGAACTGGGCTCCTCTTCTGAGGGCTGAAAGCTTTCAATTCTTGCTGCAGTTGCATTCGATGTTTTATTCGCAAGACATTCAAAGCAGACATCCAAATTTGAAAACTCAGTAATTTTTTCTGTGCTTTCACTGGATCAAATTAATTGACTCATTATGATTTAATGGATAATTTCGGTCATCTTTCCTGTTTTGTGGAAGAGTTTTCTCTGAAAGAAATTGTCTGTAGGAGGTAAGTTTAAGCTTGTGCTTAAGAGCAGTAATTAATGTTTGAAACAATGGCAACTAACTCCTACTAACCCAGGGAAATAACAGCAGCTATGATTTGCTGTGAACAACTGCTTCATTTCAGAAGCCCTAGCCTTCAACACCTCACAAAACCACATCATTCCAAACCTGCCCAAGTAAAAGCAAATGCCCATATTTTTCAGGTTAATTTCTCAGGATTGTTCAGTTAAGTGCAACCATTATTAAGCATTCTTAGGCTAAATGCCAAGATAAAGTATATTAAAATGCTTTAAATAAAATCCTGCAAAATTAAGAGGAATAACAAGTAAGTATTTATTTCCTTTTTAACTAGAGGGTGGGGTTTTTTTTTGGCTAGTCATGTTCTTGAAAGGCAGGATAACAGCACTTAGGGAGGTTATTCACTGTCACTTGTGAAAATTCTGCTTGAAAATATTTAGATATTATGCCTCCTACCCAGGAAGTCCCAGTTAACACATATTATGCGCGTCAAAATTTTATGTATCAATTCTAGCCAATTGTAAATGCTACAGAAGAAAGTCTGAATACATCTGCAGTCACTGAAGCATCAAAAGTGCAAGTAGAAACTTAGGTAGCCATGTTGCTTGGAGACTTTTCTGTTCACAATTTAAGTAGGATTAAAATGTAATGGACTGTTGCTCTTAAAACTCAAGCATACAAATACATTTCCACACGCTTTCATTTTTACGAAAACTGTGGAGGTGATGAAAGGAACTCCAATGTGCACTCACTGAAGATGTCTGGTAAGCACACATCTAAAAGCTTTCCTATATAGTGATCACAATACATAAAGCTGGCCAGGTGGAGAAGACTAGGATGCAGATTCTTAGACTCAACAACCTCATTTGCCACAAGCATAACTTCAGTTTGTTTCCCCGGAGGTAGCAGCATTTCAGAGAGGCATCCATGATTTCTACATGCAAACATACTTGTCAAAAGCATCAGCCAAAATTACATCACTGTCATGGCTCGGCTATCATTACTAGTTTCTCTTCTGATTACAGACAAATAACATATGCAGTATTTGCATGCATATGGACAATGCTGTGTTCCTGCTAGCAACTACCATCCTGCCTGCAGAGCAAAGGGATGGATCCTGATGGATTTTAAGCACTTCTGAGTGTTAGTAGGAACCATTACTATCCCAAGTCTAATGTTTTAAAATTTGGATGCTTTAAATTAAGCCATTAAATCCATACTTACTCAGTGCGTAAGTGTCCTGAATTTCTGAATAGGTCTCTAAATCAAATCTTACCCAGATCAAATCAATCATATTAAGACATTTCTTTAAAGTATCAGCAGGTGACATTCCAGGGAAACCTGTGGAGCCACAGAGTTTGAATTGCCATTGAAAGACCCAATCTGCTCTCAAAGCTGCCAGGTTTTAGGGAAATCCCTCCTCAGTGAGTGTAAACAGTGCTCTTGCATCCCTGCTGCAGAGCCGCTATGCTCCAGAAAGCAGAGCATGCAACCTTCAACTCATGGCACATAGAGAATCTCTGCTACTTTGCAGTGAACTTCCTACAGAAAGAGTTATGATATTTTCTTTTTCTTTGTCCTAATCATCACATATCGCCTGACAGTATTTCACAGCAGTGCAAGAATGAAACAGAGCATATTTCTGCGAAGTGCTCCATTAAACAACAGCAGAAAATTAACAGGTGCTACAAAGTGATCAGAAGTGAATCACTGTCTCCTCTTGGCTAGGAAAAATGAGGTTTGGAAGGAAAATAGGAGAGGAATCATGAAGCTGGAGCAGTAACTGTGGAAGGCACTAGACAAAGAAAAGACTGTAAGGAACTCACAGAATCATGGAATCACGGAATGTTAGGGATTGGAAGTGACTTCAAAAGATCATCTAGTCCAATCCCCCTGCCAGAGCAGGATCACCTAAACCATGGTGAACAGGAACATGTCCAGGTGGTCTTTAAATATCTCCAGAGAAGGAGACTCCACAACCTCCCTGGGCAGCCTGTTCCAGTGCTCTGTCACCCTCACTGTGAAGAAGTTTCTTCTCATATTTAAGTGGAACCTCCTATGTTCCAGCTTACACCCATTGCCCCTTGTCCTATCATTAGACACTTTCCTGTACAGGACTTTGAGCTCCTTCCTGCAGCAAGATCATAGCATCACAGAATCACAGTTTGGGTTGGAAGGGACCTTTAAAGGTCATCTAGCCCAACCTCCCTGCAGTTAGCTGGGACTTCTTCAAGTAGATAATGTTTCTCAGAGCATAGTCAAACTTGCCCTTGAATGTTTCCAGGGATGGGCCATCTACCACCTCTCTGGGCAACATGTTCCAACATTTCACCACTCTCATCATAGAAAATTTCTTCCTTATATCTAGTCTGAATCTACTCTCTTTTAGCTTAAAACTATTACCCCTTGTCCTATCACAAGAGGCCCTACTAAAAAATCTGTCCCCATCTGTCTCTGTTTAAGGCTCAGGGCAACCCCCCACGGAGCAGAATTTGATTCACCCCTCTTCCCCCTCCCCTCTTCCCTCCTAGGGGAGGAAGAAAGGCCTCACACAAAGTTGGAAAATTAAGATCACAACTTTTAACAGGGAGTAACAAAAGGGATATCAGAGGAAGGGAAATATACAGAGGTAAGAAGGGAAGGTATATATACAAATATATACAACACCGATCCTCGGATGTTGTTGGATTCCTCCTGAGCCATGTGGAGTTGTAGCAGCCACAGAGCCGTCCGCAGCCATCAGCAATCCCAGCGAGGAGGGGGCGAGCGGAACTTCCTGTGTCCTTTTATAGAGTGTGGCAGGAAGGGGAGTGGAATAGCCGCTCCACCTGTCCCTCCCCTTCCCCAAACCTTAAACCACAACACCATCTTTCTTATACGCCCTGTTTAAGCATTGAAAGGCTGCAATAAGGTCTCCCTGGAACCTTCTCTTCTCCAAACTGAATAACCCCAACTCTCTCAGCCTGTCCTTATAAAAGAGATTGATTATTTTTGTGGCACTCCTCTGTACTCATTCGAACAGGTCCACATCTTCCTTGTGCTGAGAACTCCAGAGCTGGATGCAGTACTCCACATGGGGTCTCACCAGAGCAGAGTACAGGGGCAAAATCATAGAATCATAGAATGTTTTGGGCTGGAAGGGACCTCTAGAGATCATCTTGTCCAACCTCCCTACACAAGCAGGGACATCTCTACCTAGGTCAGGCTGCTCAGAGCCCCATCAAGCCTGACCTTGAATGACTCCAGGGATGGGGCCTCCACCACCTCCCTGGGCAGCTCATTCCAGTGATCTCATGTTAAAGAACTTTTTTCTAATATCCAATCTAAATCTACCCTTTGCTAGCTTAAAACCATTACTCCTGGTCCTATTGTTAAAAAGTCTCTTGAATAGACCTTCCCCCACCTTTATGTAGGCCCTCTTCAGATACTGGTAGGTCACTATAATATCCCCTTGGAGCCTTCTCTTCTCCAGGCTGAACAGCCCCAATTCTCTCAGCCTGTCTTCATACGAGAGATGCTCCATTCCCCCGATCATTTTGGTGGCCCTCCTCTGGACACCTCTCTTGATCTTCTGGCCATGTTTCTTTTCATGCAGCCCATGATATGGTTGGCTTTCTGGGCTGCAAGTGCCCATTGTCATCTCTTATCCAGATTTTCATCCACCAGTACTNAAAGAGATTGATTATTTTTGTGGCACTCCTCTGTACTCATTCGAACAGGTCCACATCTTCCTTGTGCTGAGAACTCCAGAGCNATATGGATATGGGGGCTTGTCCTGACCCATATGTGTGGCCTTGTGCTTGGCCTTGTTGAACCTCATGAGGTTCACTCCTTGAGCTTGTCCAGGTCCCTCTGGATGGCATCCAGAAAGCCACTCTGTTAGCCTGCTCCAGCACAACAGAGACTTGTTGTGCTAACACTTACCTGCTGCAATGGACCTGCTATCATTAAAGACAGGTCAATCTCTGCCAGCTCCTAAGGCCCCTGCCCCTTGTGGTAATGGCATTAGAGGGAATGGAGAGCAGAGGCACGATGGGATGGGTATGAATTGAAATTGCTGCTTTCACTGCTTAGCATCTAAATGCGCACAATCACACGGGCTCTCTGCCTTCCTGCACTTTTTATTTTCTTTTTTGTATCTGTCAGTTAAACCAAAGATCCAAATGCAAAATGTAGCGCCTGGGAAAATTATGTGGGTTTGTGGCATTCCCTGGAGGGTTCTGGATCCATGAAGCAATGAATGGATTATAATGAGTCATAAATATAGTACTTTCATCTGTGACAGGATCCTGTTCTGCTATTCATATAATGTAAGGGCAAACTGCCCATTTTCTTCAGACCAGTAATCTGAAATCTCAAAGAGGGAAAGAAAAATAAAGAGAAAGCATCTCTAGACACAAATTAAACAGACAAGTATGCAAGACAACATATTTAGCAGCAGCTTTGGGAACTCTGAATAAGAAAAATAGGTGCAATCGTCTTTTAATTATTATGAAACATAATACCGGAACAGCTAGATCAGAACAGAAGCCCATATTCAGGAGAGGAAATGAGGATGCAGTTGTACTTATGATTACTCTTCATTTTTGTGACCTCTTTAAATCTCTTTTGTTGTTAGGCACATCCTCAATCTTTACCACGTTTTACACATCAGAGTTATTTACAAAAATCACTGTCCATCCAGAAAGGGTGAGCCTTTCTTCTTCTATGTATGTGAGCAACCTCACATCATGGTTTGCTGAGCTCTGGCTTATCTGCTCAGCCACAACGCTCCCACTGCTTTCTTGCCTGCTTCTGCTAGTACTATCAGCTACTCTGACAACATGCTTAATATAGACATCTTTTGTATCCAAGCTGGTTAGTAACTAGCTTCCAGGCAGTCTGATGCACTCTGGGTCTGAAAAAACCTGTCAGTTATCCCCCTTTAAAGCAGCATTTGCATAAACCAGATGGACTATTCCTTCTTTGACATCACACCCACTGAGTAGATCCACTGCACATGGCAAGTTTGCATGGCTTAAATTGAATGACAGCAGACAGATTGCTGATTTCCAGTAATTAGAAGGGCTATCTTCCTGGGCTTTTCTGCTTAAAAGAAGAATATGCTTTCCATATTTCAGATTGTCCTGATTGCAGCCTGATCCTACTGAAAACCCCATCAATATCCTTGTGCCATACTGATGTTAAAAGCAAATAATGAACAGGGTATCCCATGACTACATGCCACTCCACTTGCCAACTATTGTTTGCAGCAGTTCCCTAAACTGGACTTTTTCACTACCCAGACCACACACGGGTAGTGAGCATTTGAAATACAAGCACGCAGACATTCTGGATCAGATCAATGCCTGTGTAAGAGGGACAGAGCATAGGGACTGAGGGGCTTTGAGGGAAAGAGGGTGTAAGTAAAGACACACAAATGTCAGCAAGGACTAGCTTTCCTGAGCTTTGGATCATTACTGTAGCATGCACCTATGGAGAGTTTTGTCTTAAAATAACAACAAAGCATGTGGGACAAGCATATATATCAAATCAGTGCAGTTTGTCTGTGCTCTAAGAGCACTAATAAGCACACAGCTCAAGCAGAGCACTGAGCAGAGTTGTGAATGCCAACGTTTCCAAGGCTGAGAAAAAAAAGATTGCTTCTTGATGTTCTTCCCAGCTGTTGCTAAGAAGTTGTGCTGGTTGCTTCCCCCCCACACACACTTCATTTGCCATGAGGCCTTTCTAGAAAATTGACATATGGATATTACCCACTTCAAATGGAAGATAAATCATGACTCAAGTGAGATGATTCTCTGGTACTGACATAATGAAAAAAGCAAGCAACATCAATGAAAAGTAGTGGCTGAGGTTTTCAAAAGTAGGTGGCTATGGTTGCTTGTTTTCTCTTTAAAGGATACTGCTTAGAGCAGTATTGAAAATCAGGCCACTTATTTTGGTATTCCAGTCCATCCAAATAGGAATTTAAGACAGATCCAATTAAGAAAAAAAGAACTGTGAGCTTTCCCATGCACTTAGTGTTTCGGAATTGCCCCCTACCCAGCAGTATCTGTTTTCCTATAAAATGTTTATACTCACACTAGAACAGCAAAATCAGAATTGTTTTTCAACTATCAGGTTTTTTTTCAATTTTAATTTTCATTTCCTGGTAACTAACATGTAAATAATGTTTTCAAAACTAACTTAAGACCCTTTTCCCCCTCCTTCTACAATTTCCTTTTCTTTTTTTTTTTTTTTTATGTGTTTGTAATTTTAGACTGCAATTCCAACAGCAACCCCCTGCTTTCTTGTGAGGACTTTCAAAAGAGTCTGAAGTAGTTAGGCATCCAACTCCCAGGCACATAACTTGTTAAAGCTTCACTGAAAATCTCAGCCCATATGGAAAGCAAAAACAACTCTCCAGAAACAGACTTCTGGTCCATCAGAAAGCCAGTTTTCCATGATTTGCAGCCATCAGTGGCTCCCAGTGCTGTAACTAACCCCACATATGAGCAATCCCATCGACTCCAAGGGAATCACTCATAGCCTGAAGTTAACAATAATTATGCAGATCTTGCAGAGCTTTTGCTGTCTCTCCATCTAGGAGTGATATTATTAAGAAAGTCAATACTTTTATTCCCATTGTACAGATAAGGAAATGGAGGTGATATGACTGGGCCAACCTGAATGGCAGAGCCAGTATAAATACCATGATGAATAAAAGCTACCAGTAATTACTCTGCTTGCAAAGTGTTTAATTACTAGAGTCTCATAAGAAAATTTATAAAATAGAATCCATTTCCCTCTTCTTCTTTCCTGGGCACTGATTCCAGCTTATCATCATTCATCCTTCGTGCCATCACATGAAAGTTAACTACAGAGAGAATAAAGAGGGTATTTATACAGATAAGGAAGGATTTAAATAGCTGGTTCCTTAGGAGCTTTTACAACGTACTGGATCAAAAATCAATTTTTAAAATATTGCCTAAATAAATACATATTTGCCTTATAGACTGTAATAGTTTATTCAGAGCCCTGATGGGGCAGTGAAGAAACAAACTTCATTCTTGAATATTACCACAGGAAGTTCCGGCTCATCTGGAAGTGAGCAGGACCACTCGCATAAGCTGCTATTGCCCTACGGTTCCCACTGCAGAGGCTTTGCTTCTTATACTGGACTGACCACTGGCAGGAGGATTGATGGCATGTCTTCTGGCAATCTCAGACCTACCTGTGATATCCTGTTATTTGCTCTACCTTCCTCAGCCCTTTGCAAGCCAAATATCACATGCTGGATTGTAGTTTAAATGACTGGAGGGCATTGCAGCTTTAGCACTGTTACACACAGCTTGCTCCCTACTTTATCTATGTTTATCTGGGACAACTAAGCACCTAAATCACTAGGAATACACTGAGGGTCAGTCTTTATCAGCAGCATGGGTTTCTTGCTGCCTGCCCTACAAGTGTGGCTGATCTTCAGAATGCAACTTTCTTTTCTGTAGCAGAAAGGCTATATTTATCTTAGATCTAACCATCTTCCACTTCCACATGGCAAGAGTTAGTTTAATGTTAAAAATGATGTTGTTTCAGGCCTTCATGCTTCTGGGCACTGAGAACAGAGTAGGCAGAGCTGTGAATATGCAAACTTGGCATGGCTTTCGCTTTCCATTTCCTTTACTGGCCACTCGTGGGATATTACAATAAATCTATCTCTGGCAGAACCAGTTCTGTATGAGATTTCTGTCTCCTTTTGCTTAATTATTTTTTAACTTGGATTTTTTTCTGATTATCTTTAAATTAATTATGAGAGAAATGGGAGATTTCCTTGGGTCTTCTGGTCTCCAAATTATTGAAAATATTTCTTTCATTTCTGTTTCCTACAGACACATCCAGAAAGTCCATGAGACAATTTACAAAAGTTCACAACACAATTCCCAGTTCTTTGACACTTTGTGAACCTCCCTGTCTTCCTGCTCCCCTTATTTCCATGCCAGAGTCAAGACTTTTTGTTGCTTTTCTTTTTTCTTCACTCTGAGGGTGGTGTGGCACTGGAACAGGTTGCCCAGGGGGGGGTTGTGGATGCCCCCTCCCTGGAAATGTTCAAGGCCAGGTTGGATGGGGCCTTGAGCAACCTGGTCTAGCGGGAGGTGTCCCTGCCACGGCAAGGGGGTTGGAACTAGATGATGTCTGATGTCCCTTCCAACCCAAACTATTCTATGATTCTAAAGCCCACATCAGTACTTCTCCCAGATAAGAAAGACAATAACCTATGCTCACCTTCTGCTGGTTCAGGTACCAACATGACATTCAGCACTCTGCAGTAATATTCTTCAGTGTTATTAATTCATATAACTCAGTTTTCAGGTTTTAAGTAAACTACCCATGACCTTGGGCTGTTCTGTACAGCAATTCTCCCATGATTTTCCTTTAAAACAAACAATAAATGGAGTCACTTTCAACTAATAGTCTATTTGCTTGCCTGGAGAAGCAAGGGTGTTTCTTGCTGTTGGCTGGGTTTGTTCAATAGCTTTTTCCACAACTACCTATTGGTAAACACTACTGGCAAAGAATCTGGTACCTAATTTTATGCACCTACGTAACATGTGTTTAACAATGACAACAATGATATTTAGCTATTGTAACAGCCAGAGAATTGCCTATCCTTTGTTGTCCTTAGTCTGTTGACTACAGATGGTGCTGGATAGCCCAAACTAAGGGCCCATACTATCTGAAACAAGAGGCATGTACTAAACATTTACAGCAAGAAATGCAAACATCAAATGCAAATAAATAGGGTTTCCCACAGGTCCCTTCTCTTTTGTGGCTCAGTGAGTATTTTCTAAGTAAAATGTTATTTTTAGTATTGTATCTATGTGATACAATAAGCCTTATACAAATTATTATAGAAAGTCTGTGGAAACACACATTCAGGTTATATGCAATTACAAAACTGGTGTCTGGGGAACCATCTCATAAAAATGTAGTTTGCACCCTTGGGGTTTAGTTTATAGGGGAATTCAAGCAGCATTTTTTCTGATTAGAATCATGTTTCTGCCATGATTTTTAAACTTACTATTCTGGCTTTGGTCTCTCTGAGTAGAAATTTTTCTCTTCCTGCACTAAGCCATATGTAGCAGGGCAGCTTTCTCTCTATGAAACAAAATAGCTTGAAAAATCTTAGTAAGCAATTAGTACATTACAACATTTTATAAACCCTAGTAATCTCTTATAGAAGCAAAATATGATCTAGAAAACAAAAATGAGTCTAAAACATCCTACAAAATTGTTTCATAAGATCTTGCTTTTACTGTACATTTTTCCCAAGTTACAACTAATTTTGCTTATCAGATACTGTCTTTCTCACTCAGGAATTAATTTTCTTATTTTTCCCCCCAAAACTATAACATTTTCATGGAAGATGATTTATGACAATGTGATGATTTTACATCACCAAAATTCCTCTCTTACAGGGGCCTCAATACTTCCAAATCAAAACATTTCTTATGTTAGAAAGGCCTTTAATTCATCGTTCCACTGGAATGTAGGGAAAGACTAACAGCCTCAGAACACAGGCATGGAGTCTGGTCTAGCTAAGTTCTTTGTTCAAGATAAATCATTGATAATGACTTAAAAGGGAAAGTTGAAGGGCAGGCTGCTTTGGGAATTATAGGTACATAAAACATGTTGAGACACATCATCTGATCCAGCATCTTCCAGGATGCCCTTGTCATGCTCTTTTCTCATACAAGCCTGGTCCCAAAACTCATTGATGGCCATGCTGCCCAGTTCCTTGTGGCTTTCATTCTGGGGACACCCTCCACTGGTTTGTGCTGTTTGTACAGTTAGCACGTATGTCAGCATTTGCTCACACATAGAGAGAGAAGGAAATAAGCTAAGAGTAGTAGGCTAGACTTGCTATTGATTTAGTTAGCATTAATTCATGGAAAATGCTTGCATAAAGTTCATTACTTAGTTTCTCAGATAAAGACTTGTCTATTAAAAGGAAGTGTTGCAGGTCCAGGGGTGCTGCATTTAAATGAAGATTATCAAGAGACTTTCTCAGTTCACTGACACCATCCCTGCAGTCCCAGAAATGGCCCATGAAGGAGAGCAGTCCTCAGAAGTAGTAGTCCTTCTGCCAGCAGTAAGCAAGACAGCACAGATAGACTAGACCTGACAACTGGCTCAAGGAGGCATAAGAACACTGAAGAAAATTAACTTCCACATAATTTCTGTAAAGTTTAAATTTTGTTTAAATTTTTTTTAAATTTAAGATGTCCTCCAGGTGTCCATGGAGCTTTTACACTCTGCTTAATTTGATTTTCACCCCTGTTAGAGACATGGTGCCAACATTAGCTGTATAGGTGCCCTGCAATCTGGGATAATGCCATACTGATCACATATAAATTCAGACAGAACCTGAAGATAAATATCAGTAGCTCACCCTTTACACTGTCACAACTCAAGCACCTCTTAAAAGTCTTCATTCCATAGGTATCTCCTGACTGGGAAAGAAAAGAAGAATGCATCTCCAACCACTTTGCTTAAGATTATGTTGAAGGCACATATTCACACAATCTCATTTTAAGCACTTAATTTAGGTACCAAGATTATTCAACGGATCAGACTGCCAGAGGGTGCCCCAGAACACATCAGTCAGGCTGCCAGTTCCATGTCAGCATCTGACAGAGACGTCCCTTTTGCCAACTAGAGAAGGAACTGTAAATTATCACTACAAAACATCTGATTTCAGTATTTCAACTAATTCTGCTGCTAGAGACATTGCACTTCACTTTGTGAATAACTCAGTGAAATTAAAGAAGTTGGAAATACTGTTAAGTCTGACCTTGCCCCTTGAAGTCCACAAGACTGCATCTGCTGTCATGCCATCAAGAAGCAGGTCATAGAAGTGTTTCCATCCCATTGCTCTGCATTCTGCAGATTAACTTGATAAGGGAGAGTTCCTGTTGTGAAAGCTTTACAATCTACATAATCAGAGAAACTACACAAACCAAAAAAACCCAGGGGCAAGGACATGCAGCAGGCTGGTAATAGTGGGGATAAGGGTACCTGCAAGCCTTGATTTGGATGTTCAGATACAACAGGAGGACAGATGCCTCCAAAACAAAGGAGTCACTTACTGACTGCATCCAGGTGCTGTGCAACTCTCAATGGGATTTTATAAAAATTCTGCCTAGTAGACACAATGTTATTGCACAGCAGATGAGCACTCATATAAGGTTTGTCTTCTAGTATACCATCTGTAAAGTAGCTTTCCATGAGCAAAACTTTGGAAAACCTAGGCTGTGAGGATATGGGCTAATGACACGAGACAACTAGTTGGTAGGTAAATGGCTTAATTGAACACTGCAAGCAATTAAGAACCATAGATCTGAAACCTTTTTCCTCATTTCTTTTTTGCCTTTCTCCTACATTACTGCTTATACAGTAGGTTCACACAAAACACAGTAGTCTAACACTTGAACTCGTTTTGATGTCAGTGCTCAGTTATAGACATTTTTCAGTGAATTAGTCCGCTCTCCCTTTTGGAGATACTTTCTGCAAACCATGAACAACCGATCTATATTGTCTGAAATGTTTATTAGAATCATTAGTATCATTTTAAATGCCGGCATGACAGACAAGTGATCAAGGAGCTGCTGCCACACTATGTAACTTTTTTGAGCAACAAGGTCTCAAACTTGTCCCAACTCCATGAGAAGGGATGAGGAAAGGTGCAGGGAGGAGAAAAAGAGAGAATCAGTAAAAAAATTTACCACACATATTTGAGTAAGTAATTGAAAAGTGAAGATTTTTGCAAGCAGAAAATGACTTGATTCCCTGAATAAATTATTCATTGCAAATTATTCACTCAACTCCAATAAATAGAGATAGCCTCTCTTTGTTTTCTCAGAGAGAGAAAAAAATCCACAATATTCTGCAAAAGCCAAAAAGGAAATATTAGAGATATTATTTACACTCAAACGAAATGGATTATTCATAGGATGCTGAAAGCAATCTTTTCAACCAAGTGATGCATCTTACTATGAGGAAGCCAAGTTTTCAGAAGAGCTCAGCACCCAGCAACTCCTGCTGAGAGCAGTAGCCTGTTGAAAATCCAGCCACTTCGTGAACATGCCTAAATAAGAGCTTGTGGGTTTGGAAACCTGCCCTTGGCTTCCCCTACTCACACGCTATGCACTCTACCTTACACGGACCAGCCTACCCAGCCATACGTTCTCTCTTGAATGTCATTATCTGCAGTGACAAAGACAATCTGCAGCATCTTCAGATACAGTTGGTGAAAGTAGAAAGAGGAATCCCTGAATCCTTCCCATCCTTCCAGGTTTTTTCAGACTCCCCAAAGGGGGAAATGCAGCCCTCTCTCTACAGGCCAAATGCTGTCAAGGAGAAAGTAGTAAGACCAGAAGAACAGACTCTCTACTTTTAATAAAGCTGTCAGGGTTGACATATAGTGTCTACTGTTATTCCGTTCTCCTCCATCTCAAGCAGGATGGAGGGATTATGCAGATGAGCCACTAAATTGTGTAGGGCTCAGAAACATTGTCCTGTATGCTTGGCATAACTTGAATTCATTTCTATACCCCTGAATGCCCACAGCTATGAACTGTCTTGGTGGGATAAACACCTTAACAAAGCTGTTTAGCAGATTCCCTAAATGGTTCTGGCAGGCAAAAACTTTTCTAGTGAATGGGAGAATGTCCCCTTTCCTCACTCCCAAACCTTTGAAGTTTTATTTACGATGCATGTAAAAAAATAAGACACTTAATCAGGGCTCATGGGCTCTTAAAGCTACACTGCTTCTTGCATGCAAGCACAGAAATGTCATCCCAGCCATAAAACCTCTTTCACTTCCCAGTCACAGATCAAGCCACCATAAGTTTTTCACTGTTACTTCATCTCTGCATGCATCCACACTTTAGGAGGGATGAAGAAAAGGGAGGGAAGCTTTTGGCACAGCAGCCCCATTCAGCTAAAGAGAAGCCAGGTGAGGTTAAGAAGCCACACGCTCTGGAAAGAAGGCTTTATTTGACTGTCATTATGGCAGGTAACACAAAACTTCAGCCTCCCAAAGAGGTGTAGAGTCCAGAAACCAAGAAGTTTGTATCAACTTTGCAGGACTGAGTCCCAGTATTATCACAACTGCTGGGAACAAGTCCTGTCACTGTTTCACTGCTGCTTGCACTTCTGCAAAAGTTCAAGCCCAAGAAGGCATTTTTCTTTTATAGATTTAGAAGCAGCCCCAACCACTCAGCCACCCAGATCCACTGCAGGTTTCTCATCCAGCCTTTACATCTGGATTTCACTTCCACTATCTCCACACATGGTCAGGCTGTGCCCACTGTGTGACCTTACTCAAGGGTCCTCCACAGACATACACAATCAACAATAGCATGGAAACTGTAAGTATGTTTTTAACATTATTTTTATGCTGATTATGCTCCCCCAAAGTCAGCTAAACTATATATTCTTCCCAAGAAGAATGAAAAATAATGAATCCTTAACTTGAAGCCTCTCTGTGGAACAGCTATATTAAAAAAACCAAACCACATATTAACCCACTGCACTACTACTATGAAACTGCAGCTATGACAATGCATCCCCAACTGATCTCCTTTAAGAAAGCTACATCCTAGTGCAAACTGAAGTCTTAATGAAGCAAAAACTTGGGCCGGATGAAGTCTAGATACAGTAGTGGTACTTTATCAAGTTACCTCAGTTCCTTTCCTGTACTGGGAGTACTGCAGTTTATTATAGTGAATCATGACAGTGTGGACTGCTAAAAAGTAATCACTGTAATTTGATTGTTGACCTGGTATCTATTTTTTCACTTCTGTGTCTCTCACAGGGAGAAGAATAAGGAGTAACAGCACATCAAAACAAAGCAAGCTTTAAATACCAGACACATTACCTTGTCTTCTGTGTTATGTTAGTATTTTAAGAATGTATTGACAGATTTGACAAGATGGGTATAAAAAGAATTTGAAAAAAAGCTATAGGATCTAATCAAGACAGCCTATACAGCCAGCTTCTGCAGAAGAATGGGCTGTGTGTAGGTGGGTTGCATACTAAAACTCAAAAGGGCAGGCAGTCACCACAGTTTTTTTCCCCTGATTTTAGGGAAACAAAGATCAGTGTTGTGAATCTGGAAAAAAGCTCCTGCTCCCATCTTACCTTTCCTCAAGAGGCTAGGTCCAATTAGAATATCATCCAAGATCAGTTTTAATTTAGCTTCTATTTATGACTATTTGGCTTAATAAATTAATTTAGTTTGCTGTGCAAACAAAACCACAAGTCTAAGAAGGTGAACAGATTCATAAGATGATTTCTGAAGAGGATGCCTTCAACCACAACCTGAACAGGAAACTCTAATGATTTGGCTTGTGACAATCTGAAGTAATATCTCCTTGATTCTCCTGAAGTCTAGGCTTATCATTTACACATTTCTTTGCTGAGTGAAGGGTGACAAATAAAGAGTAAACAAAATTAGTAAAGAGAGTTAGTAAGTAGAGATAGTAAATAGAGATAGATTAATAGTAAATAGAAATTGATTAATAGTAAATAGTGATAAATCCAGTTGTCTTATTCTTTCACGGCAGCAGGACCTTGATTCAAGAAGGCACTTGGACATATGCTGGTGTAAGCACACAATTAAGTGCTCTCTCTTCATATTTCTGTATTGTATGAGCTGGTTTCCTTACAGGCTCTTTGTCACAACCACATTTCCCATCTAGCAAAGAGGTCGTCTCAGGCTATTTTGTCCACTTATGCAGCACCTCTTCTCTTCCCTGGGATCCTTTCTCTACAACACCAACTCAGCTCACATCCAGATTTGCCTCTTCCTCCTTAGTGTCTGCCCAGACCACACTTTTGCAAGTAGTCCCTGCTCTACACCAGGCTTTCTAGTCAGAAACCCCTCTCATAGCTTGCTCCCTGGGCTCTGCACTTTCTGTCTGTTTTCTAAAGCCCTGTGCCTGCTATCCAGGAGGAGAATTTACAGTAGCACCCTTTGCTGGATGACCAATGAGCAAAGGCAGCACAAGAGCTGAGGAGGATCTTGGTGAGACATTCAGGGTTCTTAGATTAAACTACTAGGAGAAGAAAATTGAGCAACAACAGTGTCATTACATCAGATCCAACCCTCTTCAGTAACCATGCCTGAGCAAAGACTAAGATTGAAAGGTTTCTTATATTTTGCTCCAGAAGGAGCCCAGCCAAAGATCTGGGTGCCCATGGCATGCAGAGCAGAGAAGCAAAAGTGGAAAAGTCAAGCAAAGTAGCAAAACTTCTCCAGGCATTTCTGCCCCTGTAGCATGAGAGTTAAAACTGAAGTCAGTGGTACGTGTCAAAGAGTTGTCACTGCTATATGTGAACTATTTCACTGAACTCCGTGCAAATGCTGCAGCCCCCCTTTTGATTTAAATAAAATCCCTGGGAGCCTTTCTCTGTGCAATCACTTGTTCAACAGACACTCTAGGTTCACATCATCCATGAAAGAGTCCAAACACCATAGGCTGAGGAAAGCTACACCCCTTTTGTCTATAAGCAATGGTGTTTAAACAGTTCTCAAACACTCTCAACAATTTGCATTCCTTTTTGCAAAACTGGACAAATGCATCTGACATATGCTTGGTTCACAAGATCTGTGGGCTTTTTAAAATCAAAAGTAAAAAAGAAAACTGTAGGAAGGGATTTGAAGAAGCAGAAGAAAACATTTCAAAACCTTTATAGCCAGGAATCTATAGTAGCAAGAACTTAAATTTCACTTCTCATTTGAAGGATTGATAAATGTTTCTATTTGTTGTAAGCATCTACTTCACTTTAGCCCCTTTAGCACTGCTTAGCAGCAACATGTCTGTTATAAATTAACTAGAACAGGATTATACATTAGAGATGCAAGCCATGGCTGATGAAATTTTGCTTAATTACAGTAGAGCAAAAACTGAAAAGTTCAGTGGAGTTTCTCAGGCTTGATACTACCATAATTAAAACCTGGTGCGAGAACATTCTCTTACTGTACCCTCCACATTCTGCTGTAGTATTTTTTTACTATAGCATTCACTTTCCACACAGAAATCCAAATCTCTCATCCTCACTTCACTGTTTCACATCTGACATTGTAATTTATGACAGTGCAAAACAAGTTTACTACACTAACAAATCAAAGTAGTTATTTTACCCTAGTTTAAATGAACTGAGGAAGCTCCTGATAATGAAATATTAGGCTTTCTGCATTTCAGTGTGAATGTCTAAGCTGTAACCTCCAAATATGACCTTACAGCAGCTGAGGAGAGATAATTAGCAAATTAGTAAATATTCCAAAGTAGTCATCCTTTCCAACCAACATAAGAAATTAGGATTGCAGATGCAATTCAGAAGTGATATTTAGAAGAGCAAATGTGTATATTATTCATATTATCTGCCTAGTTTGTTTGTATGTTTTAAATGACTGTAGCAACATTTGTTTAAACACCAGCACTGACACCTGTGTGACACACACATCATGTCTTTTCTAAAATAATGTCAAGATCTGCCCTTATACGCAATGGGTCCTGAGGAGAACTGGCTGGAATATTTTTTGCTAAGGTGAATATTTTTTGCTAAGGTGAATATTTTTTGCTAAGGCAAATATTTTTTTCAGAAACAGTTTTCAAAAATCACATCATATTCAAGATGCCTCCACCATTTTTTTTTCCTTTTGACAAAGAAAGACCTCTCAGCTCTATTGCTGTCTTTCCTCTTCTTATTAGCAAGACCTGTAAGTTGAAGGCACAATTATTGATACTATGTAGTATGATACTATTGTATTATGAAAACATTCAGAAGTGCCTGGTTTTCAAAACAAGCACAAATTCTTGAACTTGTTTTGAAACACTGAAAGCTGTTGTGAAGCTAGCCTGCTCTACTGCAGGTATCTTTTCCAAAGTCTTGAACAAGCCTTCTCTTTTCCTGTACATTCACAATTGTACAGGGGATAGAGGAGAGAAATGTACAACAGCACCCCAATATAATCCTACCCAAAGCCAAAACCCAAAACTAATTTTTCTGTTAAAAAAAAAAATTGAAATACCACCCCTACTACTCCTCAGAACATATCTGGCAAACTGATGTTCTTAAGAATGATTTAAAACTATCATTGATGCATAAAGGAGTTATCCAATATTGAGTGAAAATACATAGGAGGATATTACTGCATGTTCCAGGAATATCTCTGAATTCAATAAATTAATTTGATACTTAATATCTGTGAACTTTGATGGTGCCTTTGGGGTGAATCTTTTGTCCTTCACTGATAAAAGCAGACAGCCAAAAATTGGATTTCAGTTGATATTTTCTCTGTCGCTCCATATACCCTTTTACTGGCAAACAGAGATACTAGAATGTGCGGTACTTGAAATCCACTTTTTTATTTTCCATATTAAACTGTAGCTGGTCTGAGGCTAGTCCAGAAATCTGCCAAATGAATTGGTTCAGCATTTGCAGAATATAAAGCAAATCTGGCAAATAAAGCTGGCAGAATGAAAACACAGATCCACTGAAAGCATGTGGCAAAGCTCCCACTGGTGAGAGCAAAGTCAGAACACACCTATACTACCTGCAGAACTGATGCAAAGCAGAAAGCAATACCTTACGATGAGATTTTTTCATGTGATCTAAGGTGTCAGGCATTCTGATCCCACTGTAATTCAGCTTGTCAGGAAATTCCATCTGTTCCCCAAAAGCTAGGTTCCAAAATATCCATTACTGCATTGTGATTTATTCCAGCCGAGCTCTAATTTTCTCTAAGACTGGCTGGAACTCACATTGCAATGTATAACAGCAGTGGTACTAACAAATATTTGCTAATACTTGCCAATATTTGCTCCTACTGCTTTGTTAGCCTCCTTACTCTAAGAATCCATTTTTGATTATTGCTGCCATACTTCCCTGATCCCATTGGGCTGATGACTGAAATTAACAATCTGCCTGTCATTGCTGGGCTTCACACATATATTACAGGAAGTGCAGAGGCAAAGGCAAAGCTGCTCCAAGCTTGCCTCGTAAAAAATTGCAGGCATTATCACTAAGTTTAAAGAGACCTATCATTGCAAAATGCCAGCTACAAACTGTCACCTCTAATTTCCACATCCTCCTTTTCTGATGAATAGACAGTGCTTTGGGTTAGTTCCACTTGCTTGTCCCTCAAATCAGCAAATAACATTTCTCCTTGCCAGTCAGTGTCCTTTTTCCCACTTCGCAAACACTGGTTTGCTCCCCGCTGCATCACCTTCTGCGCAAGAAGCTGGCTTTGCAACTGTTTGGTTTTAAGTACTTCCTTATTTTTATTAGTATAGTCTACAGCAGCTCAGCTTTGGGAGCCTGGCTGAAGTCTTTCCCAATAGCCTTGTCTTCCTGACAGCTCACTTGTCCAGCAGCAGCATAAAAGCTGTCTCCTACACTGGCAAATTTTAAATACCCATTGATTGGAAGATGGGTGTACTTGGGCACAGGCCAAGAGTTCTGGTGGTACTCCAAGGCAGTAACATTTTGGTGCAGAGGAAGGAACCTAGCAATTGAGAAGTCCATTTTTGGCTACCATACTACAGCACTCCACCACAAGACAAGCATTCCCCAGTGATACACTTGCCCACACCCCCAGCAGCATCCTGGCTAGGCTGTAGTTTCTATTAGGAGTTATTTGATACAGGAAAGTAAACTGCATCTGTTTCAGTACAACCAAGGACTGAGCCTCAATTCTTCAGTTTCAAGAACTGCCTTTGCTGTTGAAAGCAACAAAGAACAGAAATAGACTCTACTTTCACATCTCCAAATCCCAAAGGATTATGTCACAAACAGCAGGTGATCTCCCGTCCTGCTCTGTCCTCTGCACAGATAGAAAAGTACTTAAAAGAAACAAACTGAAACTTCCTTCCTAGGATTTTTTTTACTCTGCACTACTTTTCAGCTTAAAAAAATATGAATTAAAAGAAAACAGAAAAGGGGATCTGACATCTTTCAAGTCATAAAACCATACAAAAATAGGGATAGGGGTTGGTTTAAGAAAGAAAAACAACCAAGCACAAAAACTACAGAACAATAAAATTATTTTTGCCTCTTGGCTATTTTCTGATTTCATTTGGGAGATAATAAAGCACTGGAACAGTTTGCCCTGAGCAGTCAGGAATCTGTCTTTGTGCTGAAAAAAGCCCTGAGCAACCTGGTCTGAATGTGCTGTTGGCCCTGCTCATTGTGGGTGGCTGGACTAACTGACCTCTTGAGAACATCTGGTACACCTGTAATATTGCCATTCCTGTTGCACATTCTATCATTTATTTTTGTGAGGTACTTAAAATGGTCATCACTTTTATACAATCTTTTTTAAGCAGGCTTATCACTAATATGAAATACGACCTCAGAGTAAATCCTGAACTACTCCTGGTTTGACCTCCACCACATTCAGAGCTGATGAGAAACCACCATAGGGAGACACATCTGTACCACCTTAGCCACAGTGTCCTATATGGGCTGGACAACTTAATTCCTTCAAGTGTAAATCACTCTCCAAACTAATGGGCTAGAGAAATTATAGCAGAAAGATGCTATTATCTTGCAGTTCTAAGATATTACCCTTTAAGATATCTAAACAACAGAAGCCTCTGATTTATCTATTCAGATACTGCCTGCACAAGTGCTTAGCTAAAAGAAGTGTGTATTCATATGAATTTCAGACTTCACATTTGCACTAGGGAGGAAAAAGCACTGAAATATCTTGCAAGGAAGTCAATACATCACTGCAGACAGCAAGTAGACCTTGACTGCAGTCTCTCCATCTCTCTGTCTCGCACTCAATGAGTAGGGTGCCCAGACACTGCAGATAGACCATGACAGTAAAGGAGCTGACAAACATGCTAAAAACCATACAAACCTCATTTGTTAAGCCAGCACATTATTCATGGCTACCAAACCCAGCACCAGAGAGGGTGTTCTGCCCCCGCCACATCCATATGGGTCACAGCACCCTTGGACTTGGAGAAACATCATTCTTTCCTTTGGCCACATTCCCAGGCCTACGTCTATCCCACTTCAGATCAGAGTGAATTTCCTTTTTACCTTTTCCTGAACTCCTTTGTACTTTAAAGTATGTCCCCATCCATCAGCTTCTCATCTACAGTCTCTTTTCCCTTTTCTTATATGCAGAGGAAAGATCTCTGTGAACTACCTCTCTGGCCATCTCCAGACCTCTGCTCTGCTCCCAGGCCTACAAAACACACGAGGTGACATAACGAGCATTAATTCAGTGAATTGCTCTTTGCCATATATGATTCTCTCAGTTCACTGTTACCTTATCCTTTACCTCCATTTATTCCTTTCACTGTTACCTCCTTTCTCAAGTCAAAATTAAGTTTCTTGAGCCTTTTCTGAAAAGCTCTCTGCATCCATGACCTCAACCAGTATTTCAAAAAAGTGTAATTCTCCTTTAACTGTAAATGAAAAGTTGAAGTTTTCAGACATGCCCAGCACAGGAAACAGATCTTAGAAGATATTAGAGGCAGAAGTATATTTCAGCATCAGTGGCTAAACAGGAGCTGCAGAAGCAGATCTCTGAAAAAAAGTTTCTTTTTGACACCATCCATGTTTAAATGGCAGTACTGACTCAAATGTCTCACTCTCTACTGTAACTGAGTGTGGATGGATGATGGCAGAGTGGTGGATGTGGTCTACCTTGATTTCAGATAAAGCCTTTGACAAGGTCTCCCACAGCATCCTCACAGCTAAACTGAGGAAGTGTGGACTGGACGAACGGGTAGTGAGGTGGACTATGAGCTGGCTGAAGGAAAGAAGCCAGAGAGTCATGGTCAATGGGGCAGAGTCCAGTTGGAGGCCTGTAACTAGTGGAGTGCCCCAAGGGTCAGTACTGGGGCCAGTATTATTCAATATATTCATCAATGACTTAGATGAGGGAGTTGAGTGTACTATCAGCAAATTTGCTGATGACACCAAGCTGGGAGGAGTGGCTGACACACCAGAGGGCTGTGCTGCCATCCAGCGAGACCTGGACAGGCTGGAGAGTTGGGCAGGGAAAAATTTAATGAAATAGAACAAGGGAAAATGCAGAGTCTTNTCTGGTCCTTTATTACCAGTTTCAAGAATAATCTTCTGCCTCATGGGGCAGAGGGAAGTGGGCAGGCAGAAATCAACATTTCTATTGCATGGGAAATTCTAGTAATTCAATCTTTTTTCTTCTATGTAGGAGAAAATAGAAGTCCTTACAAGAAACATTAACTTTTTTTTTTCAGAATGAGAGAGTTTAAAATTCACTTGAATACAGTGGTGCTTCCTGCCTAAGACAGTGGTCCAGGAAAGGTGAAGAAAACAAGGGTAAGTTTAACATCATATAAGACCATGCTTAGGGAAGGTAAATAACACTTTCTTTTCTCCTCCCCTTTTTGGCCAATTAAGAATTATCAACACATTTTTTAAATTAGGAAAAAATAGCACAGGAGGCAAGAAACAAAAACATGACAAATCAAGATAGATAATATATTTTTCCCCTTTCACAGTTTGAAGTTTGAGGGAGGAAAAAAGGTTAAAGTTTTTCCAGCTCCTGCTTGTTAGAAATTGTCCTATGATTTGACTCACATTTGCACATGTTTTCTAACAAACATATCAAGAAGAATTGTTGAACTTGTTAAAGCATAACTTCAAAAAGCAGATTAGCAGAGTCTTTTCCTTAGCCAGAGAGACTCCTCTTAATACAAATCTCACGTTGCTAAGAAAAGCAAAATGCATAGGAATGGTCATACTTGACCAGAGCAAGGGCATGCCTAACCCCATAGACACTCTCGGACAGAAGCCAACTCCCACCCTTGACCTTAGGCATCCATTAAGAACAGTTTAGCAAGCAGACATGATATTTTCCTCATGATCCTCTTCCAACATCAAACCATTTGTGGAGTCTGGGACTTTGAGCTAAATGTTGGGTTTATGTATTTAGCATGTTTCAATCAGTCTATTTTCAATAATGCTTAAGAATCCCATTGAAACAGTGAGAGCTTTTATAAAAAAAATAAATGACAACCACTATATTATGTAGCAAATGACTCATAGAAAAACTTCAGTGAAGAGCCATCTGTTCCAGGTTCAATGGGATCTCTGTGCACAAAAACACTCAGG